>JAZKJV010010088.1:0-364222 GCA_037367405.1 Ottelia alismoides
TGCCTTCCTGAGTAGAACGGTCCACATACGCCGCTCAAACTCTTCTCGATACTTCTATTTGCTAACGCACTGACGCTCAGACACAAGCAGAAGCTTGACTCTATGGATCGTTCAGGAGCAATCTCAAGAACTCGCTCAAGAACGCTGAAGAACGCAACCACACGATCACAAAAGCACGGGTACAAAGCTCTTCTCTTTATTAGAAGGGGAACTATCTCTAGAGTGGGTGGACACACACTGTGTTGTGTTGTGTTTACAATGAGCCACCACCTCTCCTTATACACAAGACTCAAGGCAACCCAAGGGACACTCATTATTATTACATCTACAATAATGATACATAAAGACACAAGAGATCCTTCGAGTTCTTCGGCAACCCTTCGCGTTCCTCAGCAACTCTTCGTCTGCTTGTCTCTTCGACTCCCTTGTTCTCCTTTCGTCTTCCTGCACGGTTGACGCCCAGTCAACCGCTCAGTCATCAGCACACTCGCGCTCCAACGCTTGTTGATGCAGCTTTGCCATAATTCACCAAGTGCCACCGAACACTTGGTCTTGTGCCAAAGGGATCCCGCGGCCTCCAGACCCTCATGCGGTAAACCCTTCCTTAGCGTTTTCCATGCTAAGGGGAAGTCCTCCAGAACTTCGCTGTCGTGGCCTCCAGACCACTCCCGTACATGTACTACCGAGCATGCTTGACAATGCTCGTACTCAGCACCTGCAATGCTCCATGCCTCCTTGGACCGCCACGCATCAATACCGATACCGCGCGCCTTCGTGGGTACGCCTCTGTGATCGTACCACATTGCTCCTCAATGCGTACTGCTTCACTACGTACCGCCCTTCTGCGCTCGCGTATGTACCACTACGTGCATCTGTCATGTCTTGCACTGCTACCTGTACTCGCTGTGCTCGCACTGCTACAAGCACCACAACACTCTGCTACCGAGCCAGTGTCCTGTGTGACGCTTCTCCATCACGTACGATAGAGCCTCCAGACTCTAGTGAATAACCTCCCTGATATCCACGCATTTTCGGACTCCTCCTGAAGTCCAGCTCCATCGATCATTTTCGAGTATCCGCTACCGGGTCTGCACGATCATTCTCGATTACAGAATTCGGGGGTGTGACAGTGGCAACCATGTTAGCTGCCCCTAGGGGGTAGCCCCATGCAACCCTATATATATGGGTTCAATGGGACTGCCCCTTGAGGCAACTAGCATGGTTGCCTCTCTCATTTTCGGTATTTTTTATTTTTTTCAAAAATATCACCATGTATATTCATTTATATATCTATTCTATATGTCCAGGACCATCCTGAGGGTAGTTTCTGAGTGCAATGGCCCATGGCTCATCAACTTTAGGGGTCTATTTTTACACGTATTCAGCCTTTAGTTTAGAAAAAAAGTATATGGCCTAATGAGTTCTTATAGAGTCAAATTTTTAGTAAAACTATTCATAAAAAAATGAGTCCTCATGGAATCAATTTTTTCGATGAAACAACTCGTTGAAAAGTGAGCCCTCCTGGAATCGATTTTGCGATGAAATAACTCATAAAAAATGAGTCTTTATAGAATCGAATTTTTAATGAACAACTCAACGCTAAAGTCTAAAATTTAATGGAATTATTTAAGGGCACATTGTTCATTGAATTATTTTTATAAAGGCACATTTTTTTCTTTTGTCCAGGGTCCACGAAATGTCAGGGACAACATTGTATATGTCATTCGAATTTCATTAGAAACAAAAACTCCTATGCCTCCCTCTAGAACAAGTTGATTACAACAATGTTTAGGACCGTTAAATTACCCGTTCTAGATGGAGGGCATAGGAGTTGGGCCGCTCCTATTTTTTCGCATTTTTTTGAAAAACATCGCAATATATATATTCATCAATATAACCCTCCAATATGCCATCCGAATTTCGTCAGAAATAGAGACTCCTTTGTCCTCCATCTAGAACATGTAATTTCAATGGTATAAACATTGTTGTAATTGACTTGTTCTAGATGGAGGGCATATGAGTCTCTATTTCTGATGAAATTCGAATGACGTATAAGAGGGATATATAGATGAATATATATGATGATATTTTTGAAAAAAAATAAAAAAATGCCGAAAACGAGGCGGGGCGGCCCTCATTGAACCCATATATATAGTTTTTAAAAGAAATGGAAAAGTATTTTACGCACATTTCTTTCTACTGTTTTAACTTAACCGATTTGAACAGTTAATCGTCCATTGTTGCTTGCGACTCAACTAAATTGAAGATTTTTTTGAGTTGGACACAGTTCCAATAATTATGCTTAGATGCAGACATATGAATGCTCCACAGTACTGCCCATAACGTATCAACAGTTTCCTGGGAGAATGGGTCGCATGAGGGTTCCTACTGGGGTATTGTTGTCTAGAAGTAAGCCTAATTTCTGGTCACGTCCACCTTGTTCTTCCTCTACCGACAACTAAGTTGTGTAAAACATTGTCGGGCATTCATTCTTCCAAATATATGTTGCTTTATTCCTGCCTAATCTGGGGTACCTGGTGATCTTACAGTAACGACTGTGTTTGTTGATTGCTTTAATAGCCGTGAGAGTTCCCAAGGCATATTATGGCAAAATGTAGAATGACGGCTCATCTCAATTTCATGCACTGCCCAAAACTACAGCCATGACTCCATCTTGAAGCTTACAGGAATGCAAAAATTCACCTCTTGAAGTGTAGTCATTCTTACAAAAAATAGGGGTTCATTCATGTTTTTCATTTATCCAAGGATTGCTTCATAGAATATGATTATTTACTCAACTGCAGAGAAAGGCAGCATCAGTGGCACACTACTTAAGAGGACGATGCATATATCTTGTCGGTCAGTTTTATTATCTTTTACAGCAACAAATTATTCATGGCAGGGCTGCATGCTTTATTCCTTTTTACGGCCAAATGGGCCTGGGCCACTCCCTATTAATTCAAAGAATGAACAAGTTTTTTTGTTGGTAAACGTAATTCACTTTTTGCAGGGTTTGCATTTATGCTATTGAATTGTTACTCTTTCAACGTTACCTACTGCAATTTCATCTCTTATCCTAGCTCAGATAAACTAACCACATGTTTCCATATTCTAATGGGACAAAGAATTGACAAACATAATTGCTGGAAATTTCAATGTAATAACTGCAGGAATGATGGGATCTGGGAAGTCGACAATTGGGAAAATATTGTCAGAAGCATTAGGATATTCTTTCTTTGACAGGTTTGATGATAAGCATCATATTGAAATTTCTCATCTAACAAAGTGCTTCGTGTGAGATTTTCTTTTATGACATTTTTTCTTTTGCAATGAGCAAATCGTTTTATATTGCAGTGATACATTGATTGAGAAGGCTGTTGGTGGTGTTTCGGTGGCTCAGATTTTCGTGCAACATAGTGAGGCCTTCTTTAGAGACAATGAGGTGATGGTCAAAAGGTCCATTTTTCTACTCTATCTCGAAGTGTCAATGGCTATACAAATTGTATAGAGCATGGAGATTTTGGATCCTGCATGGTCTGTGGGATCTTTCGGTCCAGTAAAAGAAAATAAGTTCTGATCCCATGGATTATTTAATAATATATTTAAAATTAAGCATGGAATCAAGCTTACAGTCTTTGAAAGGACACATTGCCTAAAAAGTCTAAATCACATTAGTGTTGATAAGCACTTGACTGTCTTATAGAGAGACCCTAATCCACATTTCATATCTTTTGAGATACTGGCTATTTGGACAAATAAATCTACATTTTAAAAAGTTTTACAATTTCTAAATGTTGTTTGCAAATTCTTGAAAAAATATCATTGTTATTTTCTGGTGCCCTGCATTGTGTATTTCCACTCCAGGTTGCTGCTAAATAACCTTCTGATCATGATACTCTCTTAAGTTCTGATATACAGCACAAACATTTTTTCAGTTGTTTCACCTGTTATTTAAATTTCTTTCTGCAGACTAAGGTATTGCAAGACCTTTCCTTGATGCAGCACTTAGTCGTTGCTACTGGAGGAGGTGCTGTCATTAGATCCGTTAACTGGTACCTGAACTATGCATTTTAGTTTTTTAATGCATCTTTGTTTTATAAAGAAAAGTTGCATGAGTAGGTTATTCTAATCTGCAGGCGATATATGAAACATGGCATTTCAGTTTGGTTGGATGTCCCGCTGGAAGCTTTAGCTAGGAGGATAGCTGCTGTAGGAACTGCCTCTCGTCCCCTTCTGCATCAGGAAACTGGGGATGCCTACACAAAGGTGCCTATTATTCAGCATATAAAAAAAAACCTTTGATACAAATTATTATCCTAGCAGGGATGATGGGTGATGAATAGGGTTTTTGTGGCATTGATTAATGAAGGGCCTGTCCTTTGCTAAATTATGATTTATCTTATTAAAGGGCTATTGTATTGACAAGTATTTAAGAATGTCCCAACTGGGCTTTCCTCATTAACCAATCTCACACTTGATGATAGCTCCGGTCGTGAACCTCCTGGGCAAACTGATAATTACATTTTGGTGCATTATGATATAACTGGATCACAAATTCTACTGCAGGCACTTTTGCGGCTCCAGGCACTATCAGAAGAAAGAGGCGAAGCTTATACACATGCTGATGTCAAGGTCTGCCTTGAATGTAAGCACATCTATCCCTGAAATCTGCTGCCATTTTAGTGATGTTGATATAACATTGAATTCCATCCTTGTTTCCTTTAGAACTCAGTATCAAGAAATCCTTTTTTTTTCCAGAGAATCAGTTTTTAAAATTTGGCTAATTAACTAATGCGATGACTATGGCTGATGCACAAAAAAATTGCTGTCATCAAATGTCTACAATTTTATTTGGTGAAGTCTCTTCATCACAACCACCATCACCCAGGCTGATGTTAATCCTTCCCATTCATTTCCTCCACTTGCAAATGACATACTTTCCTTTTAAGGATCTATTTCCTTACCAAGGAACTATCTATCATATGTATTTTACTGGCATGGGAGATTCTTGTTCTTGTTTTGATGTCTTCCCTTTAGTTATTCGTTAATGCACCTTCTTGAAACAATTCCCTTTTCGCTAACCCGTAACTTTTATCTTTTTTTTTAAAACATATTTGCATCCTTTGTCTTTGTATTATATTGTAAATGATTCAATAACTAGCTAAATATGCATCATACTTGTTGCAAGATGTGACTGACAATCTTTTTATTTTGATGAAGACTAAAACTCAAGCTCCTAACTGGATAAATATTTTTTTAATATTTTCTTGCTAAATAATTGATGGTAGACAGTCTATATGATTGTTTGATTGATAAACCTACTAAATTCAATTTCGGGTTTGTGAGATTTCCCTTGTCTTCACAGCTAGGCAATTACATATTGAGAGATCATACATAGTGATGGTGGCCATTTTTAAAAGTTTGTTTCATAAATAGGGCATTTTATACAAGTGAAATGACTTAAAATAAAAATATGTACTGTTTTTATAGGTATCAACAACAAACAATAACGCCTTTCCCACATTAAGTAGGATCCGATACTACATGGATTCTTTGCCTCCATTCATATCTATCTTGAGTCATTCTTAGGTTATATAGGTATATAAATAAAAATATATTTAAAATCTTTATAAATTAATAAAATATAAAATTCTCGACCAAATTTGTAGCCCAACCATGCTGGATATGCACATGTAGCTGGACTGTATGATGTATGTCATATACTATTAGAGTTTTTACCACCAGTGTCTTTTTCCATTGCAACTTGCTTGGTAAAGATGCTGCTAGTGCCCATTACGTTATCAACCATAATTGAACATATCCTTGCTGATGTTTTCATCTTTAAGCATACGTAGTTCAAGATAAATGAGCTGGAAAAAACTGAAAATGGGAAAAGAAAAAGCTAGTGGGGTTTACGTTTTCTCCAAAAGCATATATTTGAGAAAAGTTGATCCAAAAAGGATATGGATTGTGGGCAATTTGTGGGTGATCTAGAGGGTGATGACATCTTGAATTGCACAATCGCTTAAGTGGTCTCAAGAAAGTATGATTGCTTCCTTTCTTGGCCGAATATTCACAGAGACCCGTGCAAGGCAATGATTATACATTGTCCAAGTTTCTCATACATGTATGCCCTTGTCATTAGTTTAGTCTACTAAACCACATCTGAGTTAATACAATCTAGCCAGTACACATCTTAAAAATAATCCTAGTGAATACACATCTTAAAAATTATGTAACGGTTGAGATCTCTTTCTATCGTCATCATGACGCATTGTTTCGGATCATTGGAACATCCTAATCCGGATCTAGATACTCATCAACAACATCAGGGAAGTTCTCTTGAATCTTGATTTTTGCTAGATCTAAGACTAAAATCAAGTATGCATCTGCTCTTCTAACCGTAGTCTTGTGCTAGCAGGTTGGTTGGTTGATGTCGAACTAACAAGGGCTTGTTTCAGTTCTTGCTTTTTTTAGCAAGCATAGTGCTAAGGTTGTGTGTGACAAGTGGCAGCAGATCGGCGGGGAGTAATTTTTGTTGGATGATTGGAGGCTTGATTATGATATATTCGGGAGAAGAGAATAGACTCTTCTGTTGAAAGTGAAAGAGGGCCTTCCCCTGTTTTCCCTCTCTCCAGTCATCCAATTCCAGGAGCAAGAGAATCCAGAGAAAAGCCAACTAGCTGAAATCAAAGTGGAACATGAGCAAGACTAAGAAACTATCTTTTCTTTTGCACCTACATCATCAACCCTCATCAAAGTACTTGTTGTAACTGATAGTAGTCAGGCCCATATTTTATTCTATATTATATTCTGTAAGCGAGTTAGGAAAGTAAAGGTCAAAGCTAAAGATTCATAAAAGTTAGCACCCTCTCATGGTCTTTGATTGAACTCCTTGTCCTTTCTTTCATAGACTAGAGCGAGTCAGCAACTATGCCGTTTATTTCCCTATATATTCGAGAGAAGACTTTGAGAATTACTGGATATATAGCCTTCTGAATACAAACCAAGAAGATTTGAAGCTTTTTGACACTATATTTGTCAAAGTACCTGACCTTACCTATGTATCCTATGCCATCGATTGGTACTACAAGTGGAAAGACTGGAAGTCTTTCTTGAATGATACACCAAGTGTGGATTTTTCTTATTATTAATAGCAACTGGAAAATTCATAATATTAAGGTTGTGTCCTCCGCCTGTCTTCTTTTATCATCTTAAGAAATATATTGAGATGAATCTCAGCTCTATCTGAATGAGAAAATTGCGAAGCCGCTTAAATAACCAAACAACTCCCCAGTAGCTGCAAATATAATCCCGTATTTTGCCTCTGCATTGGAGTTGGTTGCAGTGCCCTGCTTTTGCCCTTCTTGGAAAAAGAAAATATATCAAATGAAGACTAAAAGTCCAGTACGTAATAAATAACACTATCAAAGAAAAACATCAAGTCGATTTCCGTTTGCAAGTATATAGAAGTGTGCATTGTATAGTGCCAAAAGTTGTTTACTAGTACTTAAAAAAAGCTGAAATGAAAAGCTGAAAATAAAACTATAATAACATGACTAATGGTGGTGACTATCGACATCTAGCGGCTATGGTTCTCGAGACGACTAGCTTACACGGCTACACCCGTTGGATTTCTAAAAAAACATAGTATCGGGTGAGCAAAGTGCTTAGTAACGAATAAAGGAAAAAGTGATATTGTAGATACATGTTTGACAATGTTTTTCCTTATTTTTGATCGCAACCATTTCCCTGGTCTGTCTCCTTTTTAGTTATCTTTGAGTCAGATTGATCCAGGCTCTGCCCTTTCCAGCTTCCATTCATGTCACCTCCGATTTAGACGTCGATACTAACCTAACTTCCTACTGGTATTCTCCGATTGGTCTTTGAATCTCTTGGCATATATGTAGAAGAAAGCACACCGTACTCGAGGACCTAATTTGTTAAGATCACAAGTGTAGTATCATCATATTTATTATAGTAGTTCCGGATGTGTGTGGTCGAAATACTTCCACTAATTATTTCCCCTTATGCATCCGCATGACATGGCATCACCTTCATTCGGTCTATCAGCTTGTGACAAGCTAATACAACATGTGGCAATTATTTCTCAGTATTGCAACATGTTTCTGAACAATTGTGTACAGTCTGGTATGCCCTTTCTTGTAGGTTCTACTACACACAATCCTATCTTCCAAGGATAGATTGTTTTAGAAGTTTCTTTATCTTCAATTATCATTTGGAGGAGATATCTTGTATACAACATTTTATTTTTAGTATACACAGCAAAGGTTCTATGTTATGGTTTGTATTAACTCAAGTTCCTATACATGCACATGTGTAATTTAGCATACTCTATCGGATTTTCTCTGAAGTTTCCCGAGATTGAATTTTAGAAGCTTAATAACTTATTTATGGACGGCTTCTATCTAAAAAAGGTAAACATCTTTCAATTGGGATCCAATTTATGCAAACTTAGTGTTATTCGATAACTCTCATTACTTCGGTTTTAACTTGTCAATCAATTAAATATCGAGTAGTTGAGCATCTCTATTAACAATTCTATATGATCTCCAATCAACATGAAACCGCTCATCTTGGATTCTCCTCGTTGAACTGGATCCAATGAGTATATACAAGGCACGATCAAAATAAGTTGAACTTGAAACCCCTTTAAGTCACTAGGGAGGATAGATCGACCATCAATGTTGCTTTGGAGAAAGTTTGCAATGGGTCTGTGGGCAAGAGGCAGAAAGTTCAGGGTGCTGGGCTCAGCGGGTGAGAGCTCAGGATGTGGTGAGGCAGCAATGGCATGTGCAATGTTGGGAGCCTGAGCTGGAGGAGCCTGGATCACGGATGGATATGGGGAGGGGGTGGGACAGGGAGCTTGTGTTCGAGGAGCTTGGGTTACAACATGGTAGGTGGGGGTAGGGTTGGGAGCTTGGATCATGGTGGGGTGTGGTTGAGGGGCGTGAGTGGGAGTTCAAGCTTGAGTTCGAGTTACAATGGGCTTGTGGGAAAAGGCACCTTTTGTTGCAAGTATGTCTACCCCATTTGTGAATATCGTATTAACTCACTGTCCCTGGAGCTTGGTTTGTAGCTGCAAATGCGAAGAATAACATATTTCGTCATATGCTACTTATGGTTTTCTGGTAACAGTCAGTTATTTTCTTTATTTTACTACATTTTCTTCCCTCTGGAATTACTGTTGACCCTTTGACGACCTTATTCCAGTTCTCATCCAATCTTCATGCACTTTTTGTGCTTCAGAAGGATGTGCTTTTATTCCCAAGATACGGTTAGATGCCACTCTTTTCTAAATCCTAAGATTTCCATTCATCGACTGGGACTGGTGCTTATGGGCGGACTTTAAAGGATAAAAATGCATCATTTTGCTCTCCTTTATTTCTATTGGCTTATTTGATTTATCATGAGCCTTGATCTAATGTTGCATATTCTCCATCTAACCATTTCTTGAATCCTTTACCCCTAAAATTAACAATCTATTCGACAAAAAAATGTTCCAAGACAATGGTTAATTCCTCACACGCCCTCCTTAAAATAATGGGAAAGATATCAATATGGTTGCAGCGATATTTTAAGGCCAGTTCACATGCAAGAAAATAACTTGAGATAAGGAGTTAAATATCATATGGATCACAACTTGATGCATCACAATCTCATAAAGAAATAAAAAGTTAACTTCTGCTTTTTAGTGTTGATTCATGAATAGAGGTCAGTGAGTTTGAGTCCACCTAGTAGTTAGGGACCTTTTTGATGTTCGCAGCATATCACCGGTATGCTCGGGTCTCGTACTGCTCGATTGATGGTAATTGGATGCCTTACTTTTTAGCTGACTTCTTTGATCAATGGCTAGAGGACTTCCTCTCTCTTTTGGAGGGGTTGAGACACTCTGCTAGACCATCGCTTGGCAGAGATCACTGGTATGGAAGCACGCCTCTTTTTCTATCAGAAGGGCTTATCAGGCTATCTCTCCTCCACCTAGGACAGATACTTTGATCCATGATTGCAATCTCATTTGGGAGTTGCGTCTACCGAGCAGAATTATTTTTTTTACGTGGTTATTGAGGAGAAGAAGAATCATGACAAGGGACCGGTGCTCTAGACTCTTTCTAGATATTTCCAATTGTTGTCCACTTTGTGAAACTCATGTCGAAATGGTAGACCATCTCTTCTTTCTTTGCGAGAAGTCCATCCAGAGCGATGTAGGTGCTGGCTGGTTACATCTACAAGACCTTGATAGCTTCTGGGAGTCCTTGTTTCTCGACATACATCTTACTAGGGAAACCATATTCCGTCCACTGGCAATAATTTGGGCTATTTGGTTAGGTAGAAATGGTGTTCTTTTTTCTTCCTAGTGTTTCTATTGTGAGAATTTAGTCTTTTACTTTAGGCTTCTTCTTGAGTCCTGGCTGCTGTAAGTCTCTTTGTATCCCCTTCTCTTATTAATATGTGTGGGGCAGACACCTAAGCGTGTTGCCCCTTTTTTTATTAAAAAATGTTCACAGCATATGCCCACCAACACATCCTCAACTAACATAATAATAACAGCAATTATTATTATTTGGACACAGACATTGCATCAAAGCAGGGCAAAGGAGACGTCAACGCACTCACTCCAACTGCTATTGCGATGGAGGTATGCTGACCACTATCTGCTATTGTTACACATGCATACAAGCAACATACACATGGCATTAACAAATAACAAGTACACTTGATGCTGCCCACCTATCATATTGCCACATTATGACGTTGGATACCATCACTGCATGCTCATTTTAAGTGATTTTTCTTCTGTTTGCTTGGCATTTGTTAGGCACTGGAGAGGATAGAGGATTTCCTGATCTCCGGTGAGTCTCAAGGAGCTAATTTATCTGAGGATGAAGCATAATCAGCTCAGCTTTGACTGATTAGATCCGCAGGAATGCAGTTATAGTATTTTTCCTTGTCCTATTTCAGCACGCAATTATAATATGTTAGTATGCAGTTCATTCCTCTTATTTTGGACACAATCAAGCAGTGTTTTTCTGTTTTGAGCATAATAAAATCAGCACTTTTTGGATAGCTTGCTGTGATTTTGAGTACACTATGATATATCTGTTATAAAATATACATGCGGAAGCGTAAACATGGAAAAGATAAAGAACAACATGTGGAAGCGTAAACATGGAACAAAGATAAAGAACAAAGAAAGAACGCGGGATTTAACGTGGAATCCTACTCCGTGAGGAGCGGGATGAAACCACGGGAGAAGCTCTCAAAGGGGCATATGCTTCATTGCTTTTTCTCAATAAGTACAGGAGGTCTTGGGCTCCTTATATAGCCTTCCTAGAGCCTCCAAGTCCCACCATTGGGCGGTATGGGACTAAACACAAGATGGGGTAATGGATCTTCTCCAGGATTCATTTACCCTGCTACAACTCAATAGGTGCACTACCAAATACTCCAACACTCCCCCTCAGCTTGGACAAACAAACAGAAAGAAACTCAACTCACGTTACAGGACACTACGGACAATATCAACCCAACGTGCACATGCTGCAGTCGAGGACGTTGCTTCTCATGCCGTGCAGGTGAGGAGGACGAACGGGCTGGAGTGTGAGTCAACTGAAGACTCGGAATCTGACCATCGAGTCTGAAACTGCACCTGAAGTATCCTCGTCGGAGAACTGGGTCTCTCCCATCTGGCTCAGAGAATGGTGCACTGCTCTGGTGTACCTATGATACCACATGAAAACCCTTGCCCTCAAGGGAATGGTCCTCTGCTCTGGAGTCCCTATGGCTCACATGAAAACTCTGGCCAAACAAATAGAAAAATGATGGGGACCACGAACAAATGATGGCAACTTATGCTCATCTGACAATGACCGCACACTCGTGCGTGTCTGAAACTGGACTCGGAACCTTCTGACGTCGAGTCTGAAAAACTGTAGAGTCTGAAAATCGGCTGGTCTGGAGAATATGCAATCTGGAACTGGAGAAGATATCTGAGATGACATGTGACTCTACATATATACTCCCCCTTTCTCCCATACTTGTCGGAAAATGAACATCGATTGGGAGAAGACAAGATAGAAGGGGAAAATAAAACATACTTGCGGCCTTTTTTTAATTTTTTTAAGCTGTCATCATATTTTTTTTTTGAAAATTTTTTTTAAGCCGTTTCATTTTTTTAACGGCTTTTCTCTCTTTCTTTCTTTTTGCAAAATATTTGCGTACGGCTTTTTATTGTACGCGACTTTCTCTCTCTCTCTCTCTCTTTTTAAAACAAACCTTCTCCTTTTTTTTCAACTACAGCCAACATTGAGCTTTCCTTTTTTTTAAACAAAAATTGGCCATCGGGCCCAACATGCCCACTTGGGTCCATCAACTCCCTCTTCTTCTTCTTCTTCTTTTTTTTAATCTGACTTCAAAGCCCAACAAGAGCCGAAATATCTGCAGCCTCTCCTTTAAAACCACCGGGCCCCCCTTTTTTTAATGAAACGGGTTCCTTTTTTTTAACTCAATACTGCCCAGTTGAGCCCCCAAACAAAAATTTATTTATTTAGGCCATTGGGGGCCCCGCCTTAGGGTTCCCATCGTGGGAACCCCCCGTATCCATGCGCCGCCCCCGATGAAGCCACCAGGACGAGGGAAGAGCCCACCGCCTGGAGCGCGTGCGGGGGCCTGAGCGTGAGGGAGGAGGACCGCCTGCACGGAGGGAGGAGCGTTCGTGGGAAGAGGAGCACCACGCGCGGAGGGAGGCAGTGCCCTGTGCGCCGCCGCCTGAGATGGAAGATATGCCCTGTTCCCAGCCTGCACCCTTGGAACTGCTCCTCCTGGAGGTAGCGGCAACCTGGAGATGGGAGAGGACGATGGCGCTCGATGTTGGGGGTTGCTGCATCGCCTGGAATGGGACAGCCGATGGGGGGGGGGGCGCCGCCTGCGCGAAGGAGGCGCACCGCCCGCGATTGGGAGAGAAAGGCGGTGCCGCCAGTTGCGGGATTGGAGGTGGGTGCGCGCCTGAAGCGCCGCCGAAGGGAGGAGTTGCGCGTGAGTCTCCTGCTAGTCGCCTGCCGTCAGGGAGTCGCGCCTGGAGGTTTTGCACATGCGGGGCTCGCCGCCAGGATCGAAATGGGTTGCTGTTTGCACCGCCTGTGCGTGGAGATGATGAGCGCCCCGGTCTGGAGAGATCTGTAGCCTGGAAGGGTTCGCGTCGCCTGCGCGAACGGGAGGAGTATGAAACCCTCGACTCACGTGGGGCTCATGCCTGGATCTGCATTTAGGGCTTCGATCGAAGCTCTCAAACGACGTGAACAGACTCATGGTTCCAGGGAACCAAAAAAACTCAGAAACAACTTCTCTCAATTTTGCAGAATGACAATCAAAGGAGTCTTGATCTTTGCAAACTCGGGTTACAAGAAAACCCTAATAACATAAACTCGAACTGTTGAAGAACATGAAATCCTCGAGAAACGAACCCGCTCTGATAGCATGTTATAAAATATACATGCGGAAGCGTAAACATGGAACAATGATAAAGAACAAAGAAAGAATGCGGGATTTAACGTGGAATCCTACTCCGTGAGGAGCGGGATGAAACCACGGGAGAAGCTCTCAAAGGGGCATATGCTTCATTGCTTTTTCTCAATAAGTACAGGAGGTCTGGGGCTCCTTATATAGCCTTCCCAGAGCCTCTAAGTCCCACCATTGGGCGGTATGGGACTAAACACAGGATGAGGTAATGGATCTTCTCCAGGATTCATTTACCCTGCTACAACTCAATAGGTGCACTACCAAATACTCCAACAATATCAATATTGTCAAAATTATCGAACCATGAAACAGAACATGCGAGTTGATGTTAGGCTGTGGAAATTAACCGTAGCGTTGCCATGGTTTCTGAAAAATGAACATAAGTGAAACGGTACATGTTCAATAAGAGATTCCATGTATTCCGATATGAAGCAATATTACACTTTAGTCCCTATATACTTAATATTCACATCCTAACCCCTATAAAGTTAATAAATTTAGAACCTCCATGGAATAGCTTCCATTGTTGGAGTATAAGGTGTATGCGCCTATTGTGTTGTAGCAGGGTAAATGAATCCTGGAGGAGATCCATTTACCCCATCATGTGTTTAGTCCCATACCGCCTAGTGGTGGGACTTGGAGGCTCTGGAGAGGCTATATAAGGAGCCCCAGACCTCCTGTACTCATTGAGAAAAAGAAATGCATAGCATGCCCCTTTGAGGGCTTCTCCCGTGGTTTCATCCCACTCCTTACGGAGTAGGGTTCCACGTTAAAATCCCGCTGTTCTTATTTTGTTCTTTATCTTTTCCATGTTCGCTTCCGCATTCTTCATATTTTATAACATGGTATCAGAGCGGGTTGATTCTCGGGGATTTTATGTTCATCATTGTTCGAGATTCGGGTTTATATTCTTGTTTTTTTATGGCTCAAGATTCTAGGGTTTCCTGTTTGAAACCCTAATCCATGGTTCAAGTTCTGTAGTGTTTAAAAGGTTTTTTTTTAAAAAACCCTAATTTCTGGAGTCATGTTCGACGTCATCCTTCGATTTGTTCACCTCCAGGCCGCATCTCTTTCGTGCATAGGCGCCTCCTTCCAGATCAGATCTTCTCTTCCAGACGGAAAATTTTTTTTCCAGACGCCTCCAGAAGTCACATCCAGATGGCCGCTTACATCCAGGACATAACCCGCAGGTGGTGCCCTAGCCATATCACGTTGCCCCTCCGATCTATCCAGGAGCGTAGGCCTCCCAGCGGACGCGATGTCGCGCACTGCCTCCCAACGGAGGCCTCCTCCTTCCAAGCGCAGCCCAGGCGCGAAGCACTCCCCGTTTTTCTTTTTATCCATTCATCATTTTTTTATAAACTAAAGTCGGCCCACTTGGGCCCGTACAGCACAAGCCCTGCGTGGGGCATTATTAGGGTTGGAACCCTATTTCTCGTCACCACCCGCCCCCGATGGGGCTTATCTAATGTTGCCGCCGCCATAGGGGTTCCGAGCAGGAGGGGAGAAGCAAGATTGGTGCGACTTGAGCGCGCGGGGGAAGGTCGAGAGCGCGCACGGGGAGAGGTCGGCGGCGCGTGGGCTGCGGTGTCCGGCAGGGCGTGGGAGTAGACGATGTCGCCCGGGAACTGTGCCTGCGGGTAGGCGATGCTGCGGGGTTGAAGGCGGAGGGGCCTGGTGTGGCTGATAGAGATGAGGCCTCCTGGATTCGCGCCGCCGTCTGCGCTTGGATATGGTGGCGACTCCGCCATGGCGCGATGGGGCTCCTCCTCCCAAAGGAGGCACCGCTTGGGGCTTCTTCGTCTTGCCGCTAAAGGGCGGCACCGTCAGCCTTTGGAGGTACGATGCACATGTCAGGCGGAGAACCTGCGCGCAGGAGTTGCGTGCTCGAGGGGCTGGAAGGGCAGGAGGGCCCGAACCCCCAAACTCTAGAACAAATCTTGCATAGGATGAAATAGAGGTTGCCTGGAAGCGCTCGATCTGATATCGACGCCCGATCTGGAGAGTTGAACGCCGCCATAGCGCTTCTGGAGAGGAGACCCTGCCCGTTCCAGGGAGGAGAGATGCACGACAGGGTTGAAAAAGGGGAGTGCGGCCCAACGAAGACAAAAAAAAGAGGACGGCCTCAAACGTTAAAAGGAGAGAGAGAGAATATTGGGCTCAAGTGGGCCGGAGAAAAATGTGTTTTCTTAGGAAAAAGCGCGTACACGAAAAGAAAAAGCTGTACGTTGTTAAAAAAAAGCCGCATACAAAGAAAAGTCGTACGCAATTTCAAAAAAAAAGAATTGCCTAATGAAAAAAAAGGAAAGATTTGCAAAAGCCGAAAAAAAATGATGATGAACGGCTTTGAAAAAGAAAAGAAGAAATTTGCGGCTATTAAAAAAATGATGAAAATAGCCAAAAGAAAAAAAATTGATGATGATGTTTGAAAAGCCGATGAAGTCGGCTATTTGATTTTTTGTACCCCCATCATTGTTGTCTTCTCCCAACTTGGTCGACGTCAATGCTTTCCGACAAGTATGGGAGAAAGGGGGAGTGTTGTGTAGAGTCACAGATCATGTTGCACATTCAGATTTCCAGACCGGTCAGATATTGTTCAGACTCTACAGTTGATGATCAAACTCGACATCAGATGTTTCCGAGTCTCCAGTTTTCAGACATGCACAAGGATGCGGTCTTATTTTCAGATGAGCATATGTTGCCATCATCAGTTCGAGGTCCCCATCATTCTTGTTGTTGTTCGGCCAGAGTTTTCATGTGAGCCACAGGGACTCCAGAACAGAGGACCATTCCCTTGAGGGCAAGGGTTTTTCATGTGGTATCATAGGTACACCAGAGCAGTGCACCATTCTCTGAGCCAGATGGGAGAGACCCAGTTCTCCGACGAGCAGACTTCAGGCGCAGTTTAGACTCGATGGTCAGATTTCGAGTCTTCAATCGACTCACACTCCAGGCCGTTCGCCCTCCTCACCTGCACGACATGAGAAGCAACGTCCTCAACTGCAGCATGTACGCGTTGGGTTGATATTGTCCGTAGTGTCCTGTAGCGTTGAGTTGAGTTTCTTTCTGTTTGTCCAAGCTGAGCATTGCATGCTCCAGCTTGAGGGGGAGTGTTGGAGTATAAGGTGTATGCGCCTATTGTGTTGTAGCAGGGTAAATGAATCCTGGAGGAGATCCATTTACCCCATCATGTGTTTAGTCCCATACCGCCTAGTGGTGGGACTTGGAGGCTCTGGAGAGGCTATATAAGGAGCCCCAGACCTCTGTACTCATTGAGAAAAAGAAATGCATAGCATGCCCCTTTGAGGGCTTCTCCCGTGGTTTCATCCCACTCCTCACGGAGTAGGGTTCCACGTTAAAATCCCGCTGTTCTTATTTTGTTCTTTATCTTCCGTATTCTTCATATTTTAT
This sequence comes from Ottelia alismoides, assembly GCA_037367405.1. Lineage (NCBI taxonomy): Eukaryota > Viridiplantae > Streptophyta > Magnoliopsida > Alismatales > Hydrocharitaceae > Ottelia > Ottelia alismoides. Next base: position 16,951 of record JAZKJV010010088.1, read on the forward strand.
AACATCCATCAATACAACCTTTAGGTTGAAAGGGAACTTGTTAACAAATCAAACCTACCATTGAAAATGAATCGAACTTGCAAATGACATCACTACCTACATAGCCAAACATCCTGCTGAGAGCTCCACCTCTCATCCCTCCACCACGAGCCCCTCTACGCCTTGGCAGATGTGTGGCCTTTTCTCCCTCAGGAAAATCATTGGCCCCAGTTAAGGGGCATACCGGAATTATCATTTCATACAAGCAGCTCCCTCAGGAAAATCATTCTCGTTAGGATTGGGTAGAAATGTGCGAATCAGAGATGCATAAGGCACCACTCCCTCCTTCCCCGCACAAGCTCCATCTCAAAATGTCCATCAACTCACATGGAGCTTAAATTTGTTAGTGTGTGTAGGACACATCCACCGTTGGATTTTTCTTAAGATGTGTTTGTTAGATATGTTTCGATTTCCCCTTTTAATATAAAACATTGCCCCAAAGAACCAGAAGTACTAAGGATTTGAGACCAGGAAAATATATTCATATAACTAATTCTGACTACTCTTTTCCCATCTTACTTCTTTGAAAAGGAAAACAATAAAATGCTGTTTGGGGGCAATCATATTATATTGAAATCATATATACAGTAATACATGTTTTTTACACATGGAGTGGCAGGTGAAACCTCTTAAGTTGCATCCTTGCATTTGATTGCGAAGGAAGATCATGGAAAAGTTCTCCTTGGAGTTCTTGCAGTGACACGAGAAAAGAACTCCGCAAACTCTGCTGACAGGTGAACTACCAGCTGTTGCTGAGACTCTGGTGGCAGCTGCATATTACGTCAAGCCATTATTAGGTGAAACATGCCGATTTATGGGAGAGTTAACAACAGCAAGAAAACAAATTCAGCATCTGGATAACAAGGGTGCTCATGTACCCAACCCAATTCAATAATAGTCAGGTCATGGGTTGACCTAACCTGTCAAACAGATATGAAATCTCATTAGATACCCAATTTTATTAGCTGGGTGATGGGTTCCCAGACCAGAATTTACACCGCTGCTGTATTATCAACTCATGGATGATACAAAAATCGCTAAATAAACTCATGCACAAATTGTTGCTGCGGATAAATTCTTTTAACCAGTTTTGTGACTAAATTACCTACATGGGCACGAATTGGAGATGACTCCAGTGAAAAAAATTAACAATTTACGCATCAATTACTTTTCAACTAATAGTTTCATGGGCAGTACTGCCAATGCTATCTCTTACTCTGCTCTGATAACATCTTTCAACTTGTTTTAATAACAATCATTCTGGAGAATATCTTAGCAAATCACACTTTGAAACGGGTAGCAATCAAATCCCATGAGTTCGTATGCCAATTTTACCAATACATCAATACGAACCACATACACAAACAAATCCAAATTTCATCTACATGGTACGTATAGACAGCAGATCCATGCTCGAGAAGGTCAAGAGCTGAAGGTGAGGTGAAAGCAATGGATGGAGATAAAGTGCAACAGCAAGCATCTGTGGCAAATTCGAGCTATTGTGAGGCACGGGTAATGGGGTCTTGGCATGATGAGGAGCTCCAGGTCGGACATGGGGTGATTTATGACCCTATCTAGTACCTAGTAGACCAAAATGCATCATCTGATGCATTCAGGCACCCAATTGATCCTGACTCTTTTGAATACCCTTAATCAGAACCGCAGGCAGTTAATCTAGAAAAGATCTCACTGCCAAAACATGTCGAGTGCAGAGTTCCAATGTGAACCTGTGAGAGAAGTAGTTGTCTACCAAATTTCAATAAATAAGAACCTCTGGTCAAACATAAAAAGGCCAACATTTGCCTATCAGGAGCTGAAACAATTGATGGATGAATATAAGCGGAGTTGAAAAATAAGTAATTATTTTACTAGGTAATCAATCCTCAGGTAAAAAGATTCCCAAGTTGTATAATCCTGAAGGCATAATCTGGATAGAGTTTTGAAGAAAACTGCCAACTAAAAAGACGGACTTTAAGAAGTCCTATTATTATCCTCAATTTTCAATTGATTGAAAAGAAAGAGGGATTCAATAACAAGGCGCTGAAGGAATCAACCGAGTGAAGTGGGAACAAGTCAAATCCACTCAAACTTAGGCTCCGTTTGGTTGCAGGGTTGGACATGATTGGGTTGGGATGGGGTACTCTTGTGAATAGTAAACTGTGAAGAGGATTGGGAGGGTTGGAAGGAGGGGTACCTCAGGTTGGGCCAACCCAACCCTGCCCAACCCTGCAACCAAACAGAGCCTTAAAGCTTCCTTTTTTAATGACGGCACCTTAGGATCTCATAATATTCACTTTTTTTCATAGAATACGCGCACGGAGAACAATTTTTGGATTCATTCTTTCTTAACTAGAAAGTGTTGATGCAAAAGTCTCAATTGACTTAGGCTGCCTGAATTGACTATGAAGCTCGGTCTTCGCTATACCTAAATCCCCGACCCAAAAAGTCCCCTTTTCAACCCCTTTTAATGGTCTAGTGGTTGAAGCGGTGAGCTCACACTCCAAGACTAGGGTTCCAACCCCACCCTCCCCTTTTCAACCCTCTCCCGATTCGGCTTACGCATCATGAAAGGCAAGAGGTGGGATGTTGCTGTTTCCTCTATGATTTCCAGAATTGACCTATGGTTGTAATCCGAACGACCATGTCAATAAAAAGGATGTAAGTTTTTTATGATTGCGAACATATTAACTATACATTGCTTATTGCGATTATGTTTTTTTTCCTTTTGGGGGAAAATTAATATCCTAATATAACAGAGCTAGATTATATCTGATCACGCCTCATCAGGATCTTGATTAATTAAGATTGATTATTGTAAATTAAGATTGTTGCAACCAATCTTTGATAAAGAGGGCAGAGTAATTCAACACAAGTCAACAATGAGAGAGAGAAAGAAGAGAAGGACGAGAGCGGGGAAGCAAAAAGAATTATGCGTGTTTTTCTGCATAATGATGTTTCTTCTTCAGTGGTCGTGAGAGGTTAGACCATCATTATATTATGTCTTCTTCTTCATGTGCTTCTATGATTGTTAATTGCACTCCGTTTTAACCTAATAACTGACATCTAAGTAAGGCTCAACGTCGACGAGACAACACAACGCAAAGGATGTGCATTCTTTAGTAGTTCTAGAGAACGAGAGATGATGGTTTGTAGAAACCAACGAGAGCCGTCGAAGGAACCTGCTAGTTACAACTAGCATGTCATCATGCAAGGGGCATAACAATAGTTATCGATAGATATTGGCTGCACAATCATAAATTTCATGCTTGCATGAACTGTTAAGATCAAGATCTTGCATGTTAATGTGAGTGAGGATGCCAAACAAAGTGTAGAAGCTTGAGCGAATGATTTGGACAAGTAACGTAGCTCCAATTTTCCCCAGATGAGCATTACGAGGAGAGAGCATCAAGTTACTGGCATCTTTGTCATAGGGATATACAAGAAGTGAGCATTGTTCGATGTACTAAAGGACGATTCCACACACTCTTGTCATGATAGATGTGGTGCCATGTCAAAACGCTTAACACTGAGTTGTACAGATGTGCCCGAGAGGAGGCATATGTCAAGCGTCTCTCCCAGGTACGTCCTTCGGTATTGCTACGAGAGAACGAGAGTGAGAGATGGAGAGATAGGGATGGTTGGGGGCTCCCGAACTCGAGGTGTTTTTCTCCGATAATCGGCTTCTCCTCCGTTGGGAGTCTATTTATAGGGCGCTAGCCCCTCGAGCCGTTCGCCCCTCATCCTCGCGCCCCCTCAAAGTTTTTCGCCGGATCCGGTCATCCCGCAACCACTGGCCGCGAAACGGCCGGGGTGCGGTTGCTGACCACTTAAGGTCACCTTTTTCGGAACCGTTCAAACATCTCCCACTTGACCGAAGTGGTAAAAAAAACGTATATGCTCCCACTATTCGTGTAGTATATACATGGAGATTTATCATATGAGGATCATTATCTACGAAACCTCTTTCTTGACTCATACATTCCTGAGTCCCATTAAACCAACATGTTTAATGTATGTTCCTGCTGCTATTCCCTTCGTTAGGGAATCATCCAACATGTCACTGGTAGGTATGTAGGATACCGTGATTTCTTGCTTAGCCACTATATCTTGTACATAGTGATATTGGATCTCAATGTGTTTTCTTTTAGAACTATTAACCCCACTATTAATCAAGCTTATCGCAGCTTGATTGTCACAATACATTTCAATTGGCCCTTTGACCAATTCGAGGCTTAGGTTCTCTAGAAAACGCCTGATCCACACAACATGAGTGGTGGCCATGCTACATGCAATGTACTCAGCCTCCTGTGTATGTCGAGATACACATCCTTGTTTCTTGCTACCCCAAGAAACGGCTGCACCATCAAACATGAACAGGTAACCTGATGTGGATTTTCTATCATCCACATCCCCTCCGAAATCGGCATCGGAGTATCCTACCACTTCAAGCGATTCTGCTTGATACAAAAGTTTCAGATGTACTGTTCCTTTCAGATATCGAAGAATCCTCTTTACAGCTTCCCAATGTGCTGGACCGGGATTGCTTTGATATCTACTGACTAAGCTTACTGGATAGGCTAAGTCAGGTCGAGTACACAACATTGCATACATTAGACTTCCCACCGCTTGTGCATATGGTACATCTAAAGATTTCTGCCCCTTTCCGGGACACTGACTCTTACTAAGTCTCTTTCCCTCACAAGTGGTGTTGGAGCTGGAGTGCTATTCTGCATTCCAAATCTCCTTAACACAGTATGCAAATATCTTTCCTGACTAAGGCTCAATGTTCTTGAGTCCCTATCTCTTGTTATTTGAATTCCAAGAACATAGGATGCTTAGACCATGTCCTTCATCTCAAATTCATTGCTCAATTTCTGTTTGATTTCATTGAGCATTTGTATGTCATTACCTGCGAGCAGAATATCATCTACATACAATGACATGATTGCAAACCTGCTCCCACTCTTCATGGCATACACACAGTTATCCAATTTATTTGAAACAAATCCAAATTGAATAACTTTCTCATGAAATTTGAGATACCATTGCCGTGAAGACTGCTTTAAGCCATATAATGACTTTCTTAACTTGTAAACCTTTTCTCCTGACCTTCAACCTGAGATCCCTCAGGTTGTCGCATATAAATCTCCTCCCCCAATTCTCCATTAAGGAAGGCCGTCTTCACATCCATTTGGAATAATTCCAAATCCATATATGCGACTATGGATAAGATCATCCGAATGGATGCAAACTTAGCCACTGGAGAGTAGGTTTCCTGGAAATCTATTCCAGCTTGCTGAGCATAACCCTTGGCAACTAATCTGGCTTTGTATTTATCAACAGTACCATCAACTCGATACTTTTTCTTGAATACCCACTTACATCCTATGGATTGCCTACCTTCTGGCAAATCACATAATTCCCAAACACCGTTTCGCTCGATTGAGTCCAACTCATCTCTCATGGCGGCCGACCATGATTCCGACTCAGACGAAGCCATAACTTCATCAAAGGATATGGGATCTGTACAATCCGCAACATCCTCATCCACGGTGTAGCACGACGCCTCACATCCATAGAAATGGCAATCTTCCATCCATGGGGGCCGTGTTCTGGGTCTCTTGTTGCCGATTATACTCGTGGGTTGTGTGGGTCCACCCACTTCCTCTAAAGGATCATCATGTTCCATAGGTTCATTCTCTACATTTGGATGATCGATATCATCCTCAAGTTCTTGTCTAATGCTCAAGTCGTCTTCATTGTCTTGTAAGACAATCAGAGGATCTGATTCCTCTACTTCATGCTCATTTTCTTGATGAATTTCAAGAAAAGTTGCATCACGACTTTCGATTAGACCTTTGATTTCATGGAAGAACCTATATCCTTTAGAATGTTCACTATATCCAATAAATTTGCACTTTAATGTCCTGAAGTCTAGCTTGTCTCTAAGCTGACTCGGTACCAGAACATGTGCTATACATCCCCATTTCCAGAGATGACCCAACTCGGGATTTCTGCCATTCCATATTTCATATGACGTCGATTCTACGGACTTGGTGGGAATCCTATTTTGTATATAGTTTGCAGTCAACACTGCCTCTCCTCAGAATTTCTTGGAGAGTCCTGAGTGTGAAAGCATACACCTTACTGCATTCACCAAAGTTCGATTCTTTCTTTCTGCTACACCATTCTGTTGTGGTGTATATGGCATTGTAGTCTGCCTACGAATGCCTGCTTGAATGCAATAATCCTCAAAATCCTTTGAGGTATATTCCCCACCTCTATCTGCCCTAAGAGTCGTTGATTGGTTTTCCCAATCTTGTCTCCACTTCCGTCTTATATCTCTTAAATGTTTCAAGTGCCTCCGACTTTCTTCCTAAGAGATAGACATAGGAGAACTTTGAGTAGTAATCAATGAATGTTATAAAATATTCCTTATTTCTATGTGTGCTGATGCTCAGTGGTCCACATATATCTGAATGGATCAAACCTAGTAATTCTGTTGACCGAATTCCGGTTGAGAAGGGTCTTCTCGTCATTTTACCGGTCAGACAGTGTTCGCAGGGCAATGTCCTTGCACCCGTGATTTTAGGCAACAAATTTGCCTTAATCATTTGATCCATTTTAGAATTTCCTGGATGGCCCAGTCGCATGTGCCACAAGTCATAATCAGACAAACAACACAAGGAATAATCAGAAGAGACATTCATTGATTCACTAGAAGTTATTACAGGAAGACAAAATAGGTCATGCTCGGGCACAAACTTTCCCATCGTATAGACCTTCTTATTCTTGCCTATAGATACACGCTTATTATAAAACCTAACTTCAAAGTCTTTCTTGAGCAGTATTGGGACAGATATCAGGTTCCGACGTATCCCTGGGGCATATAGTACATCATTCAGTATCACAATACTATCTCCCAGGTCAAGTCTGTATGTCCCAACACCTTCCACTCCAGGTAGGTGTTGTTCCCCATGAAGATCCTCTTTTCGTCTTTGCTCAGCTCCTTGAAGTCCACCAGGCCCTCCTTCGTCTTCGCGATATGTCTGGTTGCTCCAGAGTCGATCCACCATCCATCACTGTCCGTGATGACAGAGTTGCATTCCACGACAGCCGCGAATTCCATTTTCTTTTTGCCTTTATTTTCAGGCACTTTAGAATTTCCCAGCTTCTTCTTGTTGGGGCAATTGACCTTGAAATGACCATATTTGCCACAACCGTAGCAAGAACTGCGTGGGTATTTCCCACTCTTTCCCTTGAAATTCGCCTTGGAGGGGCCTAGCCTTTTCTTCGAGTGCACGACATTTGCTTCTTCTTCCTCCTCGACCTCAAAGATCTCAGCTTTCGATCTTTGTTTGGAGAGGTCCTGCTCAATTGCCAACTGTGCAGGTAGGTCCGTCACGGACTTAATGTTGCCATTTATCCTCGGAGATGTGGCAACCATGTCGAATGACGGAGGGAGACTTCCTAATATGGCTGCGATCTGCATCCTCTCCGGAATCGCGCAATCAGCAGCCGCAAGATCCTTGGTCATCACGATCATCTTATTCACGTGCTCGAGGACGCTTTCAGATTCCTTCATTCTACACGAGTTGTACTTGTGTAGAAGAAGCTGGACGCTCACCTCCGATTTAGAGTGGTATTTGTCCTTAACCGCTGTCTAGAGCTCGTAAGCTGATTCACAGGTCTCGAAGATCCGAATCAGGTTCAGATCCATGTGGGTCAACATAAAGCTCCTAGCCCTATTATCTGTTTTCTCCAACTGTTCACGGGACCTAATTTCCTCCACAGTAGGATTCTCAGATAAAGTTGGGCCGGATTTGTCTATGATGGTGTGTATGCTATCGTGCAACAGGCCATAGTAGATCTTTCTACTCCACAACTCATAATTAGTACCATTGAGGTATTCTATTTTCCCTACCTCAGTGGCAATAGTCTTGCTTGTCATATTGGATCTTGAACCCTTTTAGGGTTTGACGATTCCAAAAGAAAAGAGAGGGCGGCGGCTCTCTTTCTCAATGTTTCAGCAGCACACGGCGCGGCGGCTCCTCTTTGTTCCAAGCAGCCCACAACCAACAACGATGACGCGAGGATGGATTAGAAACCGTGATCGAGCAGCTCTGATACCAGTCAAGCGTCTCTCCCAGGTACGTCCTTCGGTATTGCTGCGAGAGAACGAGAGCGAGAGATGGAGAGATAGGGATGGTTGGGGGCTCCCGAACTCGAGGTGTTTTTCTCCGATAATCAGCTTCTCCTCCGTTGGGAGTCTATTTATAGGGCGCTAGCCCCTCGAGCCGTCCGCCCCTCATCCTCGCGCCCCCTCAAAGTTTTCCGCCGGATACTGTCATCCCGCAACCGCCGGCCGCGAAACGGCCGGGGTGCGGTTGCTGACCACTTAAGGTCACCTTTTTCGGAACCGTTCAAACAACATAGTGAGGTCACCAATATATGGGTTTAACACTAAGTGTTGGTGAGTTATTGCTACTTGCTAGAATGATGAGCCGATGCAAAATCAAAATAATGCGAAGATCACTATAAAATTCAACACGAGGTTGAGATTATTAAGAGTATAAATTTTCCTTTTATGGGATGTTATAATCCTAAAATGCTAGCGTTGGACTCCATGCAATCATTGAAAGAGATTTGATTAGATTTAATCACATTTCGTTAAGATCTTAAATAGTTGATGTTAATTGTTGTAATGAATCTAAGATTATATTTAGACCTACAAAGAGAGGAAGAGTCATTCAACACAACACAATGCAATAATGAGAGCAAGAGAGAGAACAAAGTGAGGGAACAGAGAGAGTTGTACTTGTTCTTCTTTGTAAAGATATATTTATGTTTATGTATTATCTTTTTAGTTTACTTTATTTCTGTCTATCTTATGTAATTTATCCATAGATCTCCTCTATATAAGAGAGCCCCAAGGTTCATGGAATAAACAACTCTCATTCTTTTTTCCAACATAGTATCAGATCGATGATCCTAGGTTGGAGCTCTTGTACTCGAGAAAACCCTAACCCTAAACTCCATCCGCTAGCCCTTCTCCTCTCTCGTGTATGCCGCCGTCGGCCCTCTCCTCCTCCGTCGACCCTTCTTCTCTCTTGAGCATGCCACCAGTTGCCATCCTTTTTTCTCTCAAGCGCCACCGCCCACTGCCACTACCATCACCTGCCGCCAGCCTTTTCTCTAATTGTTAACCATGTGAGCTCGGGACGAACCATTCTTACAATAAATGTTATTGTAATATTTAATTTATCAATAAAAGTTATTTGTTTATTTCACTCCCTACACGAGATTAAATGAATGAAGATGATGTCGCTAAACCTTTTGTGAGACTGCGGGCCTTATGGCATGCAAGAAACGAGTTTGTTTTTAAAAATCAGAGATTTTGTTCGGAAAATGTAGCGTTTCACTGTAAGTTCTCATGAATTTTTGAGAGTCCAGGTGATGCTTCTGGTAACTTTTTCCTTTAATTATATAATATCCTTGCGGTAACTCGATCGGGAGTAGAGGTGCTAATCGAATCGAATACATTCGAATCCACCTAGATTCAGATTCAATTCATTATAAAATTCTCGAATCCGAAGTCGAATCGAATATTAAACGAATTTTTATTCTAGATTCAAATTCAATTCATTTGCAGTTTCGAATATTCAAATTCGATTCATTTTATATCGAATTAGAATTTTATTTAATAATATAACTAATAATAAAAAAATTATATTAATAACATTCTAAATTTCAAAGAATTGAATAGACTTTATGATACTAGTTTGTGAAAAAATAATTAAAGAAAGTAAAAAACTTTTAACAAAAAATGGTAAAATTCAATAGATAATATAAATTGCATTAAAGTACCTAACTTTTGTCATTCGTGTATGTCTCTTGCAATCTTCATTTGGTTTTTTTGTACCTATGGTGAATTGAATATATAAAGAAAGAATAATTATTGACATTTTGATAAACCATTGATCTTTTCTTTTTGTACCTATGATGGAAATTCAAACAATGCATCTCCACCTTTTAACAAACACCGCACGAACTTTCTCATTCTCTTTGGAAAATTATTCACAAATCATTGATCTTTTCTTTCTATCAATCTTGTTAATTATTTCAGGAATAAAATTTTTATTTCTTCACCATCTTCTTCCACTTTTCATTAATATCATCATCATGCCCAATGACCCTCTTACGGATCCTATCTTGAGAAGATGGTATGTTTGAATTAGACTTCTAAAAATAAAATGAAAACACATACTCAACTATATTTTAAATTCCATACCAATATACAAATATAAAATATTGATTAATAGATATAAATGTCCAAAACAATAACCAGAAGATTGTGTTCCATGTTTCTCTGAAGAATCTTCCATATATTGCCCCCCATTGTGACCTATCTCTGTGATATCTAAGAAAAAAATCACTAAATTCCATCAAAATCTTAAAAGATCGATGTGAACTGTGACTTATGGAGTTGAATCCCACATATGAGGTGTATAAAAATCAGCAGACCTGACTAAGAACTCAGTTGGTATGGCTCTGATCTTCGAATTTCTATTATGTATCATTTTTTCTACATCAATCATGAACAGTTCATACTTACCTCATTTCAATGCATTCTTATGGGGGCATAGTTTGACTTATTAAAGATTATGATGATATCCTTCTTGATAACCTAGTCTCCTTGTAATCTTGATAAGAAATGGAATTTAGTTGCATCTATGATCTTTTGCACATTTAGTCATTTAGACAAAGCTCGAAATCCATGAAATATATTCATACCTTAGTTGTCTCTAAGATATTATTTGTATTCAAATGCTTGGTTGTCCTTATCATAAGATATGGATATTACGATAGATGGGAGGATTAAGAGTGTGATTAAGGAAAATATTATTAGAAATTTGAAATCTATGACATTTGGGATGGTTTTTAAAAATTCAGTATGCGTTCGTTTGTAGATGATGTATTTTAGAATAACATAAATTATTTGGATAGAAACTAAATCTTAAGTTTTTAGGGTAAAAAGGGGTGTGTGGTAATACTAGTAGTTGCAGGGGGGAGATGGAGAGATGATGGCGACGTTGGAGAGTCTAGAACTGGTGTCGTTGTCGACAACAGGGAAGAGTGGGAGCTGGTGGTGAGGTTGGCAACTGGGAGGGTAGTGTTGTCAGTGGTGGGAGAGAGCAGGAGCAAGAGACTATAGCCAACGACATTGGAGAGAGCGAGAAGAAGCGGGAGGTTGGAGCCGACGACGTTGGAGAGAGCAAGCAATAGTAGGAGACTGGAACTAGCAACGCTGGAGAGAGCGAGCAGGAGCGGGAGGTTGGAGTTGGCGGCATTGGAGAGCAAAAGCAAATGATAGGGTTTTTTCTCATGAGTGACAAGGGGGGAGAGAAAATTCGGGGGAGTAAAGAGGGGGTATGGTGTATGTAATAGGCATCTCAAAATTGGGATGTTTAGAATAAGATGATGAAAATTTTTATTTATTATATTAAGTTGTGTATCATTTGTGGGGATTTTAAAAAATACTACATTTATTTACACACACACACACACACATATATAATGATCCATGCCATATTATATATGTGTGTATCGAATCGAATTGTTATCGAACGAATCCAAGTGAATTCAGATTCGATTCATTTGGGAATCGAATCCACAAGTTAAATTCAAATTCAGTTTATTTGATTTCGAATCGAACTTTTTTCGAATTTTTATCGAATGAATCCTAATCGAATTCGAATGATTCAATTCAATTAGCAGCCCTAATCGGGAGCTCACCGTCTTTCTTAAAAAAAAGTATATTGATTATGTTTATTCCAATAGTATTATAGTTTTCTTGCTATAAATTTATGCACATATATACGTTCATTCGTCTCTGCTCTTTAAGGGATCCTCTTCTTCTGTATTTCTTTAAATGTAAATATATTGTTGATTTATTTCCATTATCATCTAGTGTTATCTTTTAATGTATTTGTGTAATTATTCTTTATTGACGCACAAACGTGTGTATTGTGTTTTAACAAGTTTAAGCTACAAGTAATTAAGGCGAATTACGATGATGGTGAGTGTGCCCATTAATCAACGAGCTAAGCCTATATTGAGATTCCACGATTCTAAATCTAATGTGACTACGATTATTAGATTTGATCCACTCCAGATCACTAGATATACTCTCAAGTCTTAAAAAATGTGATGGGTTGATCTTGGATTTATAGATGCCATGCGTATAAACATTAATTGATCGATTAAATCTCAAGGGAAACAAAGGAGAAGAAAATATGCAAAGAAAGAGGCTTAGATAAAACTCAAGTATTGTTGGTATGGATAAATTTCTACCACTATGTCCAACAGTAACAAAAGTTTTACTAGCATCATATAGTCCCACACTTTATATATATGCACTTATTACTATACTGGTACACAACAAAAATAATTCTCCTTGACAATTAAGGGTGGTAGGGAATTAGACGGGGATTAGCTTCCATGTGGAGGGGGTGATGGGAAGAGCCACATGCAGCGATATTTATTTATTTATAAGCCTATTTCAAGGTTGATTGAAATTAATTAGGACCCATTGCTCGATAAGTTTAACATGTGAAACTCCCACATGATCTATGCAATCCCTACAACTTTCAAGCTTAGGTAGAGAATTTCTCCACTTGCACCCATGGCCTTATCTTTTTTAAAGCTATCTCGACGATTAAGATGGTAATTACATGAGTTTTATCCGAGAATAACAATCTTGTATGTTGCGTCTTTGATTACCAATAAAGATGCCTAACCACATTATTGACTCCATATGTATGTATGATCAATGCTAAATGTTTAATCCGATATCTCAAAAATCACCAAATGTTTAACCCTTCTCGTGCGTGATACATTATACATACCATTGAATTCTAACTATTGACTTGTTATTAAATAGTAATAAAGGCTGGAACATGGAACATCCATAGTTATAAAATTGGAGAACGTGCTTAATAAAATTGAAATTGGTAATTGGAACAATGATAATGAAAATCTGGAATGTGAAGGGTCTTCATTCTCTCCCAAGATTACGTTACACCGCATCTCCAAAAATGATTTGCATTACTAGTAATGTGGGCTTGTAGCGAATTCAATCCTAATAGAATAACCCAAACCCATACAAATCGATCAAATACCTGCCCTTGTCACGGACGACCTTGAGTATTCATTTTAAGTTCTTTTTGTAACGTCACGGGCTTAGGTCCCTGGTCCGTTAACGGAGCATTACTGACCCTGACAACCTCTTAGGATCGAGCCCATAGGGATCCGATTAACCACTCCCAAAATGCTTAAGCCGGGTTGTCAAGTAGTAATCTCGTCACTATTTATCCCACCCGGAAACTTATTTTTGGGGTGGGGGGTGTTACACTTTTTTACCGAGGGATTGCTGATGCTGCATTGTGATTGCTGCTATAGAAGTAATTTCCTCAAACTATCTACTTCAAATTCTTTTTTTATATTGTATTTACGTTATGTTATTTCAGGAATTTCATTATTGAAGTTCGATTGGTTTGATATGGTTTGTAACATTGAGCGAAATGTTGTTTGGATTCTGAATTGAAAAGATGGGTTTTCAAACATAAATAAACAAAGGTAACCTAATCAATCCTCAACCTCAAAAAATATAAAATTTTGTTTTTTTAAGTACACACTCCTAGTTCTATTTTTTGTCTATTATGAAAAAATGTTTTGTGCTGTTAATTTTTCGTTGGCTAAATGTATTCTTTGTGGTTGAATGTTTAAGCAATTAACAACATCTACGCCACCATTTGTTGTTTAATGTTTAGTTTTTATAGATATTTATTTATAAATTAAAAATGAGAAAAGTGCATATATCTCGCATATGACCGCATATAACATGTTGACTATATGAAACATGTCGAAACACGTGTGTTCACGTATATAATCTCCATCTTAAGACACACCAAAATCAACAACGTTAAACTTAAACTCCATTCCACATTTTGAAGTAAATCAGAAGAAGGATACATCCAAACATCAGAAATCATATCACCGGACCTTTGCGCAATGGAACAAAGAAAACATCTATTTTTCGAGTGGGAGTTCCTCTTCACAGCCTTGTCTACGAGCATGAATGCACGCTAGAAAGATGTTACTCAATTTCAAAGGGATGGAGGTGACATGCATGGTATTAATATTATTCACATGATTGGGACGTTATTGGCCATTCATGTATCTTATGTTTTTATCTCTTTCTATTTGTCCCCCTTCTATGTTGAGGACCTCTGTCTATTCTCCATCCTTAGAGCTTTAGGGTTTCATGATGTGTAAGAAATCTTATCCCTTTAATAAATTTTATACCACTCATTCCATAAATTTTCCATATGGTATTAGAGCAACGATCTTAGACTGGAGTTTTTGACCTAAATCTCCTCGCCGCCATGAAAACATATTTGACACGCCATCACCCTTCCTCTTTGAAAGGGGGTCAACCATAGAGGCACCACTCTTGGCGTGACCCCACGACACATTTACAACTATTGGCATTGACCCGAGTGGCACCTTACCTACGTCTTGATGATCAATGTAGCAAAACCTATTATCGCATCATTCTGGCCAAAAGTTCATAATTAGTTCATAATCAATTCATCTTGCATCCAAAAATTTCAAAAAATTCAATAGTTTAATTTCATCATATTTCACATTTTGGACAAGTTTGAGGATTTTTGGACTAAATTTGATCATATATTACATTTTAGTCCCCGAACTCAATCAAAATTGCATGTCACTCATTAATTGCATTTAAAAATACCAAACACCACTATGAAAACCTAACCTCTAGATTGACTATAAATCAACGGAAACAGTGGCCTTCCTGAGTTCGACCTTGGACTTGTCCAAGTAAAATTAAATTGACCGCTCATTTTAATTAGAGAAATAATTAATTTAGCGATTTGTGATTAATCTAAAATTGTCTGATTGCAACCAATTCAACATTATTTTCACATAATTAACAAGATAAATCCGAGCTCTTCACTCTCCTATATTTAGAGTATGCTAAGTATAAAAGGGTGAAAAAAAGAAAGGAGTGGGGTATAATCGGTCGCCCCTCTATATTTAAGCTCTAGCCAACTTAAGATTAGAAGAGAGCAAAAACGAGGTTGTCGAGGGCGAGAAGAGGAATAATGAGTATAAATAAGGTGGGCATAGGTCCCCTATACCTAGGCCTTCACCTAAGTATAAAAGAAGTACAAGGGAACTGAGGAGATCATGGAAGATGTACATAGGATCAAGGAGGTTTGCAACAAACCTTCATGCTGGAGTGACGTAGGAGAGGATATGGATATGAATCATGTGGAGAAGAAGATTCCCATCCATCATCAACGTAATCCTCATAAGAATAGTAGTGTTCAACAGAGGTTCTCCAACTATTTTTATTCTTCAACTGCTCAGTCAAAATGTGTTCAGTCTTCAACTCTACCTCCGACGACGAATACTCGGGTGAAGAGGTGTTCGATTGGTCATATCTAATTACTCCAGTCCGTCTACCAAAACCAGGAGAGGAATCCTAAAAAATATTCATGTTTATAGTTATATACTTAGTTAGTAGAACCTGAAGAAAGGAGAGGAGGAAGGTGAGAGTGCTTCTTCCCTCCACTAGCAAGCAGATTAGAAGATGTGAACCCTTTGAATCGAGTTTGTGAGGTGTTGGCCATTCCCTTTGGTCTGGTTGATGGTCCAGGTGTAGGTTTCACAAGTTCCATATCAGATGAATCAGGTTGTTCATTGAACATCTTCTCCAAGGTTCGTACACATCAAGGATACATGCTAGTGTTCTCAATCGACTCAGGCATTGTAGACTCAGGTGTCGTATCAAAATAATGATCAAGGAAGTCTGAAACAAATGTGTCAGAATTTGGTGAATTGGATATGGGTAAGTCAAGATCATTCACTTTAGCGGAGGCATTAGTCTGCTCAACAATCAGCTTCTTAGGTGTCTCTCCTAGGGTCATGTCTTGAGTCGATGGTTCTTGAGGAGAGGTCTGATCATGTGAAGGGTTTGATGTTTCCTCTTGGTCAAGGCTGTCAGTAGCTTATTCGGTTGTCTCAAGGATGGGTGTGTTGTCGAGAATTTAATCATTTTGGTCTTGGTTCGGAAATTTTATATCTCAAGTCTCACAATCAATAGTCTCTAAAACATGCTAAGAATAGTTTCCCCAAATAATCGGAGACTCAGTCAACTCTCCTCAGCGTTCAATATTCAGGACAATAAAGTCACTCTATATTTGTTATCATGGGGGTTCATGATGACATAAACAATTCCTCTTGGTCTTTTAGTGGATCGATCAGGCAGTTGGGCGATCACTCTAGTCTCGTTGAGCATTAAGTTGGTCAAACATGAACATCAAGAGGATGTTTATGGTGGAGTCATCATCTATCCGAACATGTGTAAACTTGGTATCCTCAATTTCACAATTAATCCTAGTCAACCGCTTAACTTTACTGCTTTTGATCTTTTGAGTCATTACCAACGAACTGACCATGGTAATTATGTGAAATTTAGTTTTTGATCATTTCTTTTCCGTCTTCTTGGGTGATAATCATCTTTCCACAAATCTCTAAATATCAGGCACATACTCTATGGCCTTGATTAATGGAAGCTCTAAGACTAGTCTTTTGCAAAATGCTTCCATTTTAGTGTTGTTCAAATTTTGAATTTGTCCATTTTCTTTTTTTTTTGTGTTTTTGGTAAAGTCAATGGTCTGTGGTGTCTGTGTTTGAATGTGTTGCACATGACGCGTCTCAGTTTCGCTTTTGTGGTGTCCTCACTCCTTGGTTGTCAATCATTTCTTTAACCATTTGGATGACTATCAAATTTATCGGTTAAAGCATCAACTCTCTAGTTAATCCGAGCAATGACATCCTTTGATTGTCGCATGACTTTGAGAAGAATAACCATACTCATCATACCGTGACTCCAACATGCAATACTAAGTCGAGTAATAGTCATTCCTTGTGGTTGTGATATCCGTCGAGTCATGAATCAAATTACCTTGACTCTGAATCTCAAGTGTGGGGTCAACGGAAAAGTGGTCGTACTAAGAAAGAAAGTCATCTCGAGTAATGGATTCAAACAGTGAATTGTCTATTATAACTAGGAATCATGTTTCTCTTTCAAGTTCAGTTACACTCATTTCCATCCTCAAATTCACTCGCTCCATTTGTCCACATAATATCTATTTGATTCAGGGTTTGCGAGCGGTTCATATCTCAAGGTCTCAACCAATGAAGAAGTGGGATAGTGAAGTGAAGTGAAGTGTGTGAAGTGAATGTTAATGAGGAAGGGAATGATGGATGGGGAAGAACCATCTCTAAAAGAGGGTTCTTCCGGAGTGAAAATGATGATGATGATGATGATGATGATGCTTGGGTATGGTCGTGTAAGCTCGACCCACAGAGTTTGGATATGAATATTAATATTCCAACATCTTCACAAATGAATGTGGAGAATGATCACAAACTACGATCGGTTGTTTGCAAGCGCAATGTCTTTGAACACACATAATACAATACACAATGCAAACCCAAGGTTCACCAACTTCATACAATGAAGGGCGCAAAAGTCTGGCTCATTATCTTTTCAATTTTAAATTGGTGATAACGCAATTTGAGGATCCATTACACATAGGTGTGTCACCCTCACGTCAAGATGTGGTTTTTACTATTCCTCAATCAAAGGAGTGATTTGTTCATGCTGTGGGGTTATATCACACCCATAGAGGAGATAATAGACTAACACATCCAAAATGTCTACTATGATCAGTGGTGAGCGCTTGCAGCTTCTAAACCCGCAAGAGTCGGATCCAGAGACTTAGGGTGTAGGAGGTGTAGGGTTTTGGGTATGTGACAGATTCTCTTGTAATCCACTTGTGTGCCAAACGAGTGTAAAGAAAATTGAGTGAATGAGCAAGCGAGGCCTTCATGGGGCTTTCCCCTAGAAGGCTAATTAATAGTTGGTCTAAAGGATTAATTGATTGGATACTCGACAACAATAATATTTCAAAGGAATTGTTTCTATGTCGATAGACAGGGGTCATGCTTGGCATGTATGCTCCCTACCCTCCAAGCTCCAAATTTACCCTCTAGCACGGAAAATTTCATCTGGAAAAAAATATTATATTCCATTCAAGGATTAAGGATTTTGCAATTAAATGTCATTGTCTACCATGTCTTTATCTACCACAATGTGTTTGGATGAGGGGACAGAAAGGGGATGAGAGGAAAATAGAGGTGAGTGGAGTAGTATTAGCCGTTTCAATGCATGGCATGCACATAAGTGAGGAAATATCAGGGAGACTATTCATGACGATTGACGAATCTAGAGGCGATGTCTTAGATTTTTTTATAGGTGGGGCCATTACGCAGTCAATCAATTGGCATTTAAATGCTATCATCGAGTCATATTATTTAGAAAAATTATAGATACGCAGAGGGCGTTTTTTTAATGGACATGGGTTCACAACCTTTTGATTTAAAAATATGTTGATCAATATAAGTTATATGATCCAAGAATTTGAGGGGTCTATATAAATTAACCCATCTCTCAAAGAGGGAGCTGTGGCCCTACCTGCCCCTGGATGGATCGAAAATGGGGTGATTTCTTCCTTTCCCAAATTGCATTAGAGAACTAAAATGAATCCTTGACTAAGATATTTATGTGTCCATTTTGTCCTCTTTCTATTTGAAACAATTTATCTACATATCATCAAAAAAGATATTACAAATAAAGAGGCAATCTTAAAGTAAATCAACATTCCACACGTTATATCCATTTCGTTATATTCATTGACGCAACCAAACTAAGAAACTGTAATTACGTTTCCTCACCAAACACCACATTGTTTAGCATCATTCCTTCCTTTACCTTCTAATTCTTTACGGATGGAGAATTAGGAGGAAAGAAAACGCTGCAACTAGCGATGAGAATATGATCGGGCAACTTCAGTCAAGATGACCAGTCCAAGGTCCATTTAATTTAAGAGATTTTTACCCGATAGATTCTGTAAATTTTTTAAATTACCTCTACGACCTTTTGCATAACGTAATTACCCCATCGATCCTGTAAATTATCCCAAGAACTTCCATAGGGTTCGAACAGATTATCCGGAGGATTCATGGGGCACGAGTTGGCAAGTTTATGAGGTCAAGGGAAAATTAGTTTGTTTCAAAGGTTGTGGAGGTAATTGACAAAGTTTCTAGGATCTGCCGGATAAAAATCTCTTAATTTAATGGGTCATGGACTGTGCTAAAGACCATGACTTTTTTCTTAACACCCATCCACGATCTGACTCGATCCAATTAACATAGGCCTTAAATCAAGTTGGACCATCCCAATTTATCTTTTTAAGATGCATGTAAAAGGAATAAATGTAATTTAAGGTGCGTGTGCTAGTGACAGAGTACTGAGGACGAATAGACATTATGGACGTTATGAGTATATGCGCAAAGATTAAAAATTAAAAACTTGTATAAGAAACCTCATGGTGCGAGGAACACATATGATGAACGAGGAGATGAGTGGTGATCATCATATAGTAAAAACGTTATTGTAGCATTGAAGATGAGGGAGAAATACTTCAGAGGTTCGTTGTGAGTGATGAAAGTGGATATTATGTGTAATAAGTAGTAGAGTTTGGTTAGAATTATCTAAAAATAGAAATATAATTATATATGATTTTATACGGAGCATCTTATTTGGATTGGACTAATGAGGTCGTAGATTTCTCGTTGTTTAATGAGCCAAATTTCAGGCCGAAGCTTGACCCAAAATAAATTTAGCTTAGGCAAGGTGGAATTCGTGGGTTGTGTCTGACCGGGCCACAAGAGCTCATCCATTGATGAAGGGTCATATTTGGATGGAAGGACAGAGAAAATGGAGGATGGAATGGAAAGGAGAACAATGATGATAAATGACGCTGTTACAAACCCATAACAGTTTGGAATACGCGTGGGAGGCCATCTTTGGACTTAGTATTACGATGCCAGTTCCACATGACTGCCAAGATGCCAATTTCAATTAACTCATCAATCATACTTCTGATCCCCTTCTCCGAGAGAGTCATCTACATCAGAATACTATAAGACTAACTTGTCTTAACAATATTCACTTTTGATGGGTTAAAGTCGACAAATAAGTTGCATGTTTACCATTTCACTTTCTTAGGCACACGCAAGTAAATCTTCCATTTTTGAAGATAATAAAACAAGAGGTTTTTACACGCATGCCCCTGTGATAAAAAAATTGCTATGTAAACGTGCTTATAACCACTCAAATCCTAAATTTGTTGTAAGCATGAAAAGGGTTGCGATTTTTTTCATCCTTGATACAAATGAAGGATAAAACGATTCAAACCAACATCAGCCAAACATAGTAGGTAGGACCCGACCCCTATAGTGACGCGCTTGGAGTTTCTTTTGCAAATTCTCAACTTTCTCCTTTAGCAGCATTTCTCGAAGTAGCATTCCCATAAATCAGAAAGAAAGATATACATGTCCGACTTTAATAGAAAAAAAAGATCAGAGATGAGAGGTGGGGAAATGGTTCAAAAAGCGCTACAGGGAAAAAACAAAATCACATCTAATCAGCTCTACCGGCTAAGTAATTAGATTATGATTTTTTGTCAAGAAAATTGTAACAAACACTAGTGTTAAAATAGTAATTTTGCAGGACATCTAATTACGAAGAAAACAGGGGTAGCAACAGAATAGTAAATATTCATAGGATACTTGTGTAAAAGCCCCTAAAACGGTAGCAAAAATAACGGTTCAATGGGCTTAAACTACTACATCTAGACAACATCAAACAACCTTAAAACAGACATCGCTTCTTCACGGGTTCCACAACATGTATAAGAATGTCCTGGATAACATACAACAGAGAGATCTTATTCACATCCATGAAGAATGTTTCAACAACTGTAACAAGACAGTATATCGACTTAAGCTTACACAAGAGCACGACTACGATAGATACCTGAACTTCTGGAGGGCAGCTTAACCAGCCTTCAACAGCAGATAAAAAAGGATCACGACAGCTTAACCAGCCTTTATTTTTTTATATTATTCTTCACAATACCAATCCTTACCAACTAAATTCCGTAGTAAAGCGGCCGGTGCAGCAAGAGGAATTATTTCAAGGATAACTACTATGTTAAGGACCGTGTTCCAAGCCGGACTTTAACTGAAAACCATCCTTCATAGTTAAGCAGCTCGACGGGACACGTATTTTCGTACGAAAAATTTCTCAACTGACATTGTCTAATTCTCATAGCCTGTTGTACATTAAAAGCATGTCCCTCAGTCTTTCTGCCTCAGGCTTCAGAAGATCAAAGCTGACGGCGCTCGGTATTCTCCACCTCCAGTTACCAAACTGCATAAAGGAGACATTTTCATTAGTGATGGCATGGTGCATACAACTAGTACAAATATTACAAGATAACTACTGTATATATAGCAAAAGTACCCCGCATTTCCCACTTTGATCATGTAAATTAGAAATATTAAACAAAAATCAATAAAGAGAAATGAGATCCTCTACAAAAACAAGAACTTGAGTACGTGGTCATGTTCGACTGAGTCCTTTCCTTCGGAACTGAACCGTGCACCAAGGCCGGCTGTTCCCTTCTTCGCTCAAAACCTAGGGACGATATTTGCTAGAGCACAGGGCCCACATAGTATCCATCCTCTATGGCTAAGATATCTAATTCCACCCCTCATCTCAGTCCACCACTCGACAAAGTAATAACCTGATTATTAAAAGATGTAAAATGGGGAAACACAGAAATCGATACCTAAAATTAGGATTTAGTTGCAGTAATCCAAGGAGAGCAACAGGGTTTAGAAGAGGCAGTTGGAGGCTCAATCTGTTCAGCCACACGAGTAGAGGCTGAAAATCCATGCTTATAGTAGCATGTATCTTTGGTGTGTCCAGAACGATGGCAGAAGGTGCATGGCTGATGAACACGACCTCCTCTGCCGCGAGGTCCTCGTCCACGAAACTGAGAAGAGCCTCCTTGACCTCGAGAGGCAGCCATCGCTGAGGAAGTATGATTGGCAGCAGAAGATGGAACAATGATTCGATTGAGCCTACGAAAGGCTTCCTCCATTGGAGGAATAGTAGTGTCTACCAAAATCTGAAAACATGCCACCTCATACTCAGGATCAAGGGTTGCCAGGAACACACCGACCATGGTGGCATTATGATAAGTCTTCTGCTGCTAAGGGGTAGATGTCAGAGGCATGAAGCTATAGAGCTTCTCAAACATCCCACACAAGAACGTATATAGCAAGTGGAGAGGACGTCCATTCTACTAGATAGTAAGATATCATGCCGGAGCTGTAGAATCTTCATCTCATTCTTCACTTGTGAATAAGTGCAACAAGAATATCCCACATCGCCTTGAGTGTGGGTTGATGAAGTATATCATTGGCGATTTCTAATGTCAATGTACCTGAAAGCCAAACCTTGGTATAAGCATCATCTGCCTCTCATGAGGCGTTAACCCCAATCTTCTCGGTCGGTTCTTCCTCGGTAAGAATGTGTTTCTTACCAGTGGATTTCATCATGCTCATGAACTGCATAGCCCAGAATTTGACCCATTCATCTTTACTATAGGCACAGGACCTCTGAAGGCGCCTATGGATAGAACCTCGACCTTGTTTTCTGATATGACGGCACGAGAAGACTAGAATAGAAGACTAGACACTAGCTTGTCTACACTGACATAGAGAGATATGATTTCATGTGTAGACTCATGCAACCAATCTCATTAAAGACAAAAGGAACCCGGTGACGGCGAGGTGCAACCCGTGCGGAAAGAAGGGTCCTGAGGACCAAGGGCCACACGAGAGGGCACACAAAAGGAGCTTAGGCTGTGACAAGGGCCACACAGGGCCCAGGCGGGGCCGGCTGGGGCCCTGGCGAGGTCGGCAGCTGCGTAAGGGAGCACGCGGGGCCCAGGCGGAGTTGCAAGGGACCCAAGTGGGGCAGGCGGTGGCTGTAGGTGGTATGGGCCGGTGCCGGCTGGGAGACCAAGCAGAGGCGGCGACACTCGACGTGGAGAGGAGGAGATGGAAGTGGGAAGGATTTAGGATTAGGTTTCAGAGCTCCGGTCTAGGATCGTCGCTCTGAATGTTGGGAGAAAACCAAAACTTGTTTATTCCTTGAGCCCTAGGATCTCTTATATAGGGAGAAACCTATGGGCAAATTACATAGAATAGACAAAAGAGTAGGAAAATATGTAAAGAGGGTACAAAAATATAGAAAATATCTCGACACTTACCATGAAAGAACTCAAGGTTTACTCAAGGGAACCCATAAATGCATGTGTTCTCAATTGCAATCGCCGCCAACTTCATGCAATAGCATCTCCCTTCCTCCCTCGTCGTGGCATCAACCATCTACTCAAATGTTATAATGCTCTCTCTTCCCCCCATCATCAGGATCACCTCGTGAATGCTACTATCGCCTCGAAGATCAACGCATCATATCACGATCGTCATCTTCTTCTTGTATCGCTATCGTTAGGATCGCCTTCTCTGAGCATTGCACCTTTTCCATATCACCATCAACATCACACAACACATGAGTTCATTACCATCAAGATACAGTTGCATCGAGTTGCATCAGGCCACATTGTTGTTACCATTGCCACAACAAGAGAAGAACGAGATAATCTGATCTACACTAGCATCATTGCCAAGGTCATCTATCCTGAGATCTGCTTCCCAATTATATCAGCCAACATTACTGGCGTGAGAAGTGCTTCTTCCAATGATAACACATCTCAAATCCATCTTTTGCACAAGATCTAAGGTTCCAAGCAGGAGTAGGATCACAAGATCTAGGATTTCCATCCATCACCAGTGATCGTGTAAGTTGTCTGTTCTCCGGCTAGCCTTTTTTTACTTGCAAATTAGGGTTCCAAGAATTAACCCATTGCCTCTTGCACTTTTGTTGGCTTCGGCACACAATACGAAAACATCTCAAACTTGGAAGAACATGAAAACTTATACTCCAAAAATCATCAAGAAAATGAACACCAAGAACAAACTCAAAATCAACTTGCTCATAGAGTTGTGTTTCTCTAACACTATAGAGCTACAAGCGGGTGTGAGGCTCGTTATGTAGTCCCACCAACATTATAGTCTCCCACCAGCGAGCAATAAGGGACTAAAGAACATAGTGTAATTAGATACCAGAGAGATCTAATTGCACATCTAGTACATACTATAACGTACATATTTTCAACATATGGGACTAAAGAGCATAGTGTAACAGTTTCCTTTGACTCCAACAAATACCTTGAGTGCTCGTGACCAAAGTACATATTTTCAACAGATTTCAATCTCATTGAGGTTATCTTGAAAAAATACATTAGAGTAAGAGACAATCGATCCTAGCTTAGGAGTAGTCATGTCAACAATGGTGAGTTAGTATGAACAAGGAGCCTGATCTGTAGAAGAAAATGACCACCTTAAACTCGGTTCACATATATGTCGTGAACCCGAAGAACCGTGTGCGAGGCTACACTTTTTCTAAGATTTTTTTCAAAATATATCGTCGGTCGGTAAACTGGTTGGAGAATCAAGAGGCCTAAGAAGGTTGCCACAACCATACGTCTAACCTAAGAACATTCTGCATGAGGCATGACAGCAACTATTAGCTTCCTACCCACTACTGATAATTTTAACAGGTAGCCGCTGACAATGACAGTTGGTGATTGTCTGTCACTAATGACAGATGCTTGCACTGTTGGTGGTCGTTGGTTGGTAGTGATAGTTGTTGACGACAACTTGGTGGGCTTGAGAGTGCAATACAATATTGCAAGCTACTTGGAATTAGGATTTCGTAGAAGGAGATGGAGGCTTATTCAGGTTGGGTACTAGACCAACAACCTAGGATAGTAGTTCTAATTTATGCGGGAAGAATAGAATGACGTGTTAATTATGAGAGCCTAAACTGAACCCCCCTTTCCCCCCTCTGGACCACCTCGAATGGCATGAGCCGCATGCGGGGAGACCCGCACGTACGGTTTGGAGGGGGATTATATCGAAGAGGGAGAATCTAGGTTTTTAGCGAAAAATACATTTTTTGAGGCAAGAGAAAATTACATGAATAGCAATCAAAAGGATGAAAGAACTAAAATATCTATATACTTTCCCAATATTCAATTGTTCAAGTTGAAAATTGAACATATCGGTCCTTGATATGTATGTGTAGGCATGTGTGTGTGTGTGGATAGAGGGGGGTTTGTATTTGCGCATGCGTGCACCAGTGTGTATATGCATCTGCATATGTGTATATGCCTCTTGATCTATTCCATCAATATAATGCAAGTAAATTTGAAAGTAAAAAAAAGCCATGGAACACATATCTAGTGGACAACTGTTTCTTAACCTATAGTAGTACTCGATGAAGAAGATGTGGAATATATGTACGATAATAAGAGGTAGAATATAGGTATGGCAATAGAGCAGAGACATGATATTAGAGAGCAGTGCTTCTAGAGCTTATCACTTGTTAGCACAGCAATAATGCCAAGAAGGTGGAAAGACCTGGTCTTGGCTTCAGACTATAGCATGGTAAGATAAAAGAATTTCAAGCACACCCACCTTTAGGAGGCGAGTTTATGCCATCCTACATTAATGTTTTGGTCACGTCCACTTACCTTCCTTCCATGTTGATGCCATCAAATTTTCCTTCTCAACCAGACCACCGCAGATATTCAGTTGTAGTAGTTTTTCTAAGTAGAATTTCGAATATATACAATGTCCATATTGATGCCTATGGTCTTCCCAATGTTCTTTTACATGTTATGAACTTGTATTCCTATGGCACCTTATTCGGTTGGGTTGTACAAAAAATGCTTGGGCGGGGAGTCAAAGAAAGGACACAAAAAGAACAATAAAAACTGAAACATGTAAAGGGCACAAACTCACCTGAGTTGCCGGTATATTCATCCTGGCAGAACTGCCCAGACAGAGGATGTCTTGCATGGTTATTATAGCTGTCTGTGGAACTGAAGCAAGGGCACACTTAATCATTGCCCATGAAATGTTATCTTTCTCCGTTATTCCAAGATATTTAAGCACCTAAATTTATTTCACCCAAGCATATAAGAACTATAGACAAATATCTAAGAATTGACAAGAGAAAACAGCATGTATAAGAACTAGACAAGGTAGCTGGATCTCACATGAGACTTCTCTTTTTGATTGCTCAAATTCACCCACCAACCAAGAACCTACATTTAAACAAGGAACTTCGCATAAGGAAAAGTAATTCAAAAAACATATTCTGAGATATAAAAAACAAGTTGGTGATATTATAAAAAAGAAAATTTATCTAGAACCAGGACTATGATAAGTAGGTGGTGCAACTACCAGAAAAGGATCCTCTGGTGTCCATAGCACAGAGGTCATGGAACCATGGCTGTTCAACAACATGATGGATCCAAAACCATGGTTCTCCATTGTCCATGATGTGTACGACAGAGGATCCACACTGGTAGTTTTAGGGGCCAACAAAAAAGATTACGTACCGTGTCATTGTCATGAGTTCCAGTGTATACCACTTGATCAGGCTCATGGTTATGTGGCAAGTGAGGGTTATCAGCATTGCTCCCAAAAGCTGGACACAAACATATGAATATAAGATGATTGCAGCAACCCAGATAATTGTCACTCACAATAATTTCATAAGTTCAATACCAAACTGCAGGACAACCATTCCAGGTGCCCCGATAGCTTTGCGCAACTCAACCACATCCTCTGTTATTACACCCTGCAATAGTTTTTGCAAGACACCTTTAAAAGCTCTAGCAAAGATCTTAGTCAAATGACCATGAAACAAGTATCCACATAAAATCATATCGAGCAAACTCTCCCTTTTGTGCAGCATTCAACACTTAGCAAAATGGGTAGACCCCCACATAACACAAGGAAAGGGTTAATTGCAGTTTCCATTATTGTTGTAAATAGGCTACAACATGATTTGAACTTTCCCATGCATAAGCATATATATATTTGCAGGTAATAATGATAAAAGCTTGCTTGGAAACTGAATAGATTTCTATACAAATATTAAACATTTCCAAGCAAGCTTTATTGTAATCAATCCACTACGATATTTTAGACGATGTTATCATTGTTCAATATTACATCTCTTATAGATTTCCAGTGCATTGCACACCTCTAAGGGAAATGCGTAATTTACCAGAGGTAGCATTTTATGAGAATGACATGTCAGAAAATCAAAATTGTGTGAAGTGGTTACCAAATCTTCAGCAACAATGTCAATTTTTCCAACAGCATTGAAAATGGCATCAAATAGAACTTTCCTTGGTCCAGCCTGCAGTATGAAATTATATCAGAAATACTTTTAAGGGAGACCATTTATAGTAAAAAAAATACTTCAAGTCAGGTTGTAATTAATAAGTATCCATCAATGAGTATCGAATATTACCTTCCAATTTCCAAATATTGCCGTCTTTGCTTCTGCAGTTAAATATACATTTAGTATTGTTTAGAAGCTTTGTTTTAAAAGCGAAAATATATGTAGGCATAAAATATTCTTATTAGCAGATACACAATTGTTTCAGAATTAATAGCTAGTTGTAAAACTCTATGAACTCACCAGAAGGAATCGCCCAGTATCCAGCCAAACCCCGAAAGTGATCTATCCTGAATTCATCGTATAAATCTATGGCACGTTTCATTCTTTTTACCCACCAAGAAAAACCATCCTTCTCCATAGCTTTCCAGTTGTACAGAGGACTGACACAAGTAATGCAGCCATTCAATTATTTGTGTGTGTTGAAAGTTGGAAAATAAATTGAGAATCAAGGAACAGAGGCACGTCAGATAGTTTGGAGACCGCACTAAGATCAACTGTCATTTTTGACAAAAGAACATTATTTTCTGTTATCAAAGTTCAATAGAACTTACCTTGGTAAATTTTTGCATGTGAAGCACAATATTATTTAAATGTATCACAAATTTATGCACTTGACAAATGCTTCAAACCCAAAGCTGGGAATTAAACAAAGACACAAATACTTTGAAGGCGAGTAAATTAACAATTTACATAAGAGGGAAAACATGATATGAAGGGGTTGTGCATTCTCTTCAATCATGCAAAAACACAGACATAAATTACAGAGAAGTCCACTGAGGCATTTTCCTTAATAATGTCCCGGGACTGCATAGGTCCTTGAGTAATCCAGAATGTTTTTTTTAATTGAGTAATGCACAATATCGCATGTTTGAAATGCGACACTCATCACATTTGTAAAATATGATATCTGCACTGTTACAAAGTTTGAACTTCAAAAAAATAAAAAAAATGATGTCACCTTTCTTAAATGTGACATCCATTAAAAACAATAAATAAAATGGATGTCGCATTTAGAGCATGCAACATGCATTAAAAAAATAAAATGGATGTTGCATTTCCTAAATGCGACATCATTTTTTTATTTTTTTAAGTCTGATATAGAGAATGTATACGGAATGTCGCACTTGGGAAATGTGATATGAGTGTCGCAAACCATTTCATTTGCATTGTGTGTATATCTATTACATATGTTAAAGGTGGGTTTTCAGTTGGTTTTTTGACACGTGGATATGTTGTCCTTCTTCCATTCCAGGCAGTGAGAAAGATGAGGTGTGTGGTCCCGTCCCGTGATGGCACTTTTCTTTACCATCATTCTTTAATAATTCCATCTTTCCCCCAATGCCCAATCCGTCTCTCACCTCAATGTGAAATATCTCTCTCTCCAAATACTTTCTCTCCCTCCCCCCTCTTCTATGTATAGAATATGTAACATCTCCCGAGTTATTAAATATCAACGAAAAGTTTCTCTCCCCATCCCTATCTTTACTATATTTAGATTTATTATAATGATACATCTCTCACTCACTTAAATCTAGCTCTCTCCATCTATATTTTATACAATGAGGGTTTTATTGAATTACATTGTTAATTAATAAATTTCGCATGCCAACTTTCTAAATTTTATTTTAAACATACATTGTATAGTTATTTTCATTATAATGTTGTCCCTTCATAATGTTACCTTATATTATTTAGATAATGGTTTATATATTTATTTTTTATAGCTATGAGGTGAATATTAGAAAATTTGAATGATTACGTTGCGAAATCTATATTTTTTGCCACATATGCAAACTAATTATAGTTTTAGCATATTTTTCTATAATTATGGAAAACTAAAAATATTTTCTTAATTATACTTCATTATAATTAAAAAATAAATATTATAAATAAAAAATAAATATGCATTCAATAAAAATGATTCTATTAATTATTATAAATAAATATTATAAATAAAAAATAAATATGCATTTAATTAAAATGATTATATTAATTATTATAAATAACTCGATCAGCATGGTTATATTTTCAAATTAAACATTATCAAAAAGATTTTTTAAAATGAAAATTAATTATATTAATATTAATACTAACTTACTATTGTATAATTAAAAGGTGGTTATGCATGAGGATCCATCTCGCAAACTAATGTAAAAACGGTGGAGTTGTTGAAATATATTCCAAACAAACTATTAGTTATGATAAAAAATTGATATTTAAAATCAGTGCTTTTATTGAGATTTAAAATTCAATTTTACACATTAAATGCTATAGCATCAATACTACTACTATTATTTTTGTATACATAATGCCTTTTTCCTTGATTACAAGTGCTTATTAGAAAATAGTCGTTCATATGTAGAATTTAAAGAAATGTATTTAATTATTTCTTACCAACTATCAATTAATATAGAATATAGATTTGCGATCCATATCTTAAAAATATTTTTATAATTGTTGATAAATGAAATTTTAATAAGTAAATCTCTCTTTAGTTCCCTTTCTTCTCTCTCATACATATTTGAATACTTTGGATAAAAAAAACATGCCATTAATTTTAATTATGTATGTATAGTAACATAAATTTTAGAGAAATTAATCTAATAGTTGTATAAATATTATCTTTACCCTAACTCATATGATGCAAAATAGTTATTAAAATCATAAAAAATAGAGTATATATAAGCTAAATAGGTTTTCATTTGCATATCACGAGCAATCTCCGATTAGAGTACACTTTTTTTAATCTTATCTTATACTCCACTTTGTATAATTGTTTACTTCATTGATTATATTTTATTACGAGTTTTTTTACTTTCCTTAATTATTTATATCCATT
Source organism: Ottelia alismoides (assembly GCA_037367405.1). Lineage (NCBI taxonomy): Eukaryota > Viridiplantae > Streptophyta > Magnoliopsida > Alismatales > Hydrocharitaceae > Ottelia > Ottelia alismoides. The sequence goes on from JAZKJV010010088.1 coordinate 47,292, forward strand.
ATCCACAATTATTACATATATCTAATTTATATTTTACGACATGCCTTATGAATTGTGATATAATTTGATTTTTTTAGATAAAATTCTGTTATAACATCTGTATTCTACCTCATCTTTCTCAGGTTATATAATGTGGGAAAGCTTTAGATGATTATTGTTACAAAAATGAGTACAATTTGAATAATTAGTAATGGAGAATCATTTGTTTAAGTCCCAATAAAATCGACTATTTTCATTCTTTATCTTCAAGAAATTATTACATATCCATGTTGTCAGTAGTATATTAGTAAAACATCTCGCTTCTTCTCCATCTTCTCAAGTTATATACCGTTATAAAGAATATATTATTATTGATGAAGATGAACACAATTATTGTATATGATCCACTAAAATTTTTATTTTCTTTCTACATCTTTGATAAATTAAATCACATATCCATATACCATATTACCAATTGTATATAAATAAAACATCTCGATTCTCATCATCTTCTCAAGTAATATAATAATATGGTAAAGCAAATGGGTTATTATTGCAATGAAAACGAACACAACTTGAACAATTAGTATTTGAGAATCAATTGTGTATGCCATTAAAGTTGACTATTTCTATTTTGTATTTCTCATAAATTATCATATATCCATTTTACCATCTTATAAAAATAAATTCTTTGCTCGCAGCGAAGCGCGGGTAGTGTTTCCTAGTTATTGTAATAATTGCATTTCTAGCCGTTCTCATTCGAGGGCTCACATGTGTACATGGACATGGACATTTGCATGTGTTGTGTGGAGCATGTTTCACTACAGTTCGAGTGGAGCTTCACTTGAGTGTTCGAACCTAGGGTTATGTATGTGTCTCTCTCAACTTCATTTATTTTAAATATTGTGTACTTGATTTGTATGCTAGAACGCACTAATAAGGATCATGGAGAATTCACTTCTCCTCCTCGATTCATTGAAATGCACTTCCGCATCGATCTATTTAGCCAAAAATTAACTCAAACTCTTTCTGCTAATAGTATGATATTTAGGATGCGGTTTTCTCGACTTGCATGCATATAGTATTAAAATTTCAATACAGTCCTGCACATGCATGGAGACTGCTGGAGGCATTGTAAGTTTCTGTCTCAAGCATGCATCATGGTTTTCGCGAATGCATCGCTTTTTCTTGATCTTCCTCTTGATTTATCACGTAGGATATTAAAGTAAATTGGAAATGGTCGTTAGATGATGAATGCTTGATCTGTGCACACCTAAATACAATGATAACCTAAAGCATAAAAATTGGTGTTGTTAATGCAAATCAACAAAAATAAAAAGGAATAAAATTAACCTTGGATTATGGGATAGCAATACCCGCATTATTATATGCAATTTATGATTGTATGTTCAAATGTAAGGACGTATCCCTAGGATATCTTTAAACCACATGCGTAATTGACTCGAAATTTGGATGATCACTAACTAAAACAAACAAGATAAATTTGGTTGAACCTTTACGGCCAACATGTGTGCAATTGGTGAAATCATGGGTATCATTGCTTGCTTGGTTGAACTCGAATGTGTTTTATCCAACCTTCCAATAACCCCACTCGCTCCTCCACCATCTCTGCAGATTCACTCATCAATGGGGATTCAATCATCTTTGTAAATCTACTTCCTCTCTGACCCTAACAATTCCCTGGTTCCACATCTTTAATTCTTCATCCAGATCCTTAGGCTACTCTTCAACCTAAGTATAGGGATGAACCTTGCACATTCTTTGAGTATTCACCTTGGGTCCATCCATCCTTGGGAAAATGAGAAGACTTGTTTATTCCTTGAGTCCTAGGCTCTCTTATATAGGGATAGACCTATGGGCAAAGTACATAAAGTAGATAGAGGGAAAAGAAATAGATAAGAAAGTACATAGATATAATATATCTCTACACTCCCTCTCAAGATGGAGCATAGATATCTATCATGCTTAGCTTGGATGAACACTTTTGAAAGGACCCTCTAAGTAAGGCCTTGGTGAAAATATCTGTCATCTAGTTCCCTGATCTAACATGGGATGTAGAAATAAAGTCCCTCTGGATCATGTCATGTATATAATGGCAATCGACCTCAATGTGCTTTGTCCTTTCATAGAATGCAGGATTATTGGCAAAGAATAAGGTAGCTTGATTGTCGCATTTCAGCGACATGGGAAGAGGAACATCTATAAGTAGATCGGTAAAGACCGCTCGAACCCACATCACTTCTGTACATGCTTGTGCCATAGCCCTATACTCAGATTTAGCCCTACATCTATCACCAGCAGTTTGATTCTTACTCTTCCACGAGACAAGTGAATCTCCAACAAATATAGCAAATCCTAATGTGGATTTCCTGTCTTTGGGACACCCTGCATAGTCTGCGTCTGCGCACACTAAGATAGTAATAGTGCTGCCTCTTTTAAATAACAGCCCTGCACCTGGAGATGATTTAAAATACCTTAGTATCATACATGTATAGAATCTATATGTACCTGACGAGGTTGTTCCATGAACTGGCTCGCCCGACTGACTTCAAATGAAATATAAGGTCTGGTAATGGTAACATAAAGGAGCTTTCCCACCAGTTCCATGTATCTTCTCCTGTCAACCTCATCAGTATCATCATACAACTTCATACTTGGATCCATGGGTGTAGTAGCGGGTCGACATCCAAGCATACCCGTGCCGCTTAGCAAGTCAGTGACATATTTTCTCTGAGTCATCACAAACCCTTGTTGATTTCTGGCAAACTCCAATCCCAGAAAGTATCTGAGAGCTCCAAGATCCTTGGTAACAAATTCACGACCCAAAAATTCTTTTGCCTTCTTTATTCCATGTATATCATATCTTGTAATAAATATATCATCAACATACACCATAATAGCAGTCATACCTATAGAAGTTCTCTGTATGAAAAAGGAATGATCTGCATCTGACTGTTTGAATCCCTACTTCTCAAACAAATCTGAGAGTTCTGGAACCAAGCTCGCGGACTATGTTTAAGGCCATAGATTGCCTTATAAAGTCTACAAACCTATGAACACTCCCCTTCGTAGCAAACCCTGAAGACTGATGTTTCTAGACTTCCTCCTAAAGATCACCATACAAAAATCATTCTTGACATCCAGCTGAAACAAGGGCCAATCTCGAACCACGACAACAGATAAAAGGATCCGTAAGGTAGAATGACGAGCAACTGAAGAGAATATGTCAAGATAATCCACCACGTACGTCTGATAAAACTCACGTGCAACTAATCGAGCTTTGTACCGATCAATGCTACCATCTTCATTCTGCCTCACTTTATATACCCATTTGCAACTCACTAAAAACGCCCCAATCGAGGCTGGGACAAGGCTCCAAGTACTTCTCGACTGAAGGTTCGTCATCTCTTCCTCCATAGCTAGACGCCATCAACTATTAGTTAATGCTTCCTGGTAAGTCTATGGTATGTCTACGGTGGACAAAGCAACTGCAAACCTCCTGAAGCCAGCCGTCAGATGCTCAAAGGTGACATGAGAAGCAATCGGATATGAAGCACAAGAACTCTTATGATTTCTAAGAGCAATAGGTAAATCAGGTTCTGCAACATCTTTGCCACCTGCCTGATCATCCTCCTGAAGTAACCCCTATTGAGAAACACCATCAAAATCATCATTAGAAGTAATGTTTTCAAGACAAACCTGGGGCGTGCTGGATGATGGATCATGAGCTAGAGCTGGTCGTTGACTATAGTGATGAGGTAGAGGTGGAACTAGAACAAAGGGAGGAGGTAGAGCTGGTGGAGGTAATGGAGGAACTGGTGGTGGATTTGGTGATGAAGGTGGTGGGTGCATGGGTGAAGGTGGAATATATACCTCATCGTCTGAATCCGAAGGTGTCAACCTGTCACCTGTAGGAGAAAAGTACATGACATACTCAAAAAATGTGACATCCGCACTAACATAATACCTTCTGTGTAACAGATCATAGCAACGATAACCCTATTGAGTCATGGAATACCCGTTAAAAACACATTTGACATCCCTACGAGAGAGCTTGTCGATCCCTGGAGACAACCGATGGACAAACGCAACAGATCCAAAGACACAAGAGGTAAGAGAGAGCAACTCCTTGTCAGGAAAAACAATGGAAAAAGCTATCTTCTCTCCCAGCATCGACGAGGGCATAGGGTTAATGAGATAACAAGCTGTAAGGACCGCATCACCCCAAAATGAATGTGGTGGACAACTCTGGACAAGGAGGGTACGAGTGATGTCAAGAAGGTGACAATGCTTTCTTTCTACGACATCGTTCTATTGAGATGTGTAAGCGCAAGATGTTTAATGAAGAATGCAATGAGATGAGAAGAAATGAGAAAGCACATGAGTATAGAATTCAAGAGCATTATCAGTCCTTACATTTTGACACAAGTGGAAAAATATTCTACACTTTTAATGAAATTCATAATAGCATTGCCTGCTTCTGATTTATTCTTCAACAAGAAAATCCAAGACATATGACTAAAATCATCTACAATAACTAAATAAAACATGCGTCCCTAATGATCGGGAACACGACTTGGACCTCAATGTCTACATGGAAAAACTTAAAAGGAGAGCTACTGCTTCGACTCTGACGACTTGGGAAGACAGACCGATGGTGCTTCCCTAACCGACATACTTCACAGTTGAACGATTAGCGGGATGAAATCTGGGGAAGGACTTGACACAGTTTCTGAAGTGAAAGATGACCGAAGCACAAATGCCATAAGAAAGGAGATAGAGTTCCAGTAGAATGGGAGGGCATTTCAGCATATGATGTTTGGACCGGTTGATAGAGCCCGCCCTGCTCATGACCAAAGCCAATCACTCTACACATAAGAATATCCTGAAACACAAGAGATGATAGGTCAAATATCGCTCGACAATGTAAAGCCTTAGTAATCTGACTAATAGACAGTAAATTCATGGAGAAATTAAGGGCATGCAACACATTCTGCAACCGCATAGATGGCGTCAAGTTGATCTCCCCATGTCTCGTGATTGGGGAATGAGTCCCATCTACTATGACCATGGTCTTTCCAGGAGAAATCTGCATGTAGGATATGAGCTGATTTCTGATTTCTGTCCCCACACAAATGATGTGTTGCTCCAGAATATATAATCCATTTTGAAATATTTGAACCATGATGAGAACTACAGGTATGAGAACTACCTGAGGTACTGGCTCCTACAATATCAACAATATCTGAACAGCTCGCGAAAGCAGGTAAAGGAGTGCTAGCTAGGGGCATGATATCTCTCAGTCGAGATACAAGCTCGTCACGTCACCGATCCGATGTGGGTGGAGTGCCATACTCTTGAGTCTGCTCTGATACGCAGACGAACACTGAGTAACCATGTTTGGAGTAGCATGTATCTTCTGTATGACAAGATCGATGACAATAGGTACAAGATGGTCCACGACCACATATACCCCTACCATGTGCTCCCCGTCTACGAAACTGAGATGGACCACCTCTTCCACGAGAGGATGCCATAGCAGAGGAATTCGGCACTGGAGAAGTTCTTAAGATATTGATCCGGCTCAATCTACAAAAGGCCTCTTCCATGGGAGGAATGGTAGCATCTGCCAGAATCTGAGAAGAAGCGGCCTCATACTGTGAATCGAGGGAGTCCGTAAAAACACCAACCATCATGGCATTTCGATATGACTTCAGCTGCTTTGGAGTAGCCGTGAGGGGCATGAAGCTGTGAAGCTTCTCGAACATTCCCTGCAACGCAATGTAATGAGCATGCAGGGGTCGACCATTCTGCTTTATAGTGAAGATGCCATGCTGAAGCTGTAGAATTTATCTCATTCTTGATCTGCGAATACGTGGCAACAAGAATGTATCACATGGCTTTAACAGCAGGCCGATGCAAGACATCGTTTGCAATCTCTGGTATCAAAGTACCAGACAACCAGACCTGAGCGCATACGTCATCGGCCTCCCATGAGGCATACAACCACGTCTTCTCTGTCAACTCTTCCTCGATACGAATATGCTTCTTATCCATTGACTTCATTAGGCTCATGAACTGCATGACCCACAATTCGTAGTCCGACCCATCCATCGTTACTATAGGCGCAGTACCTCTGAAGGCGCTTGTGGTGGGGATATTTACCTTGCTTTATGACATGATGGCTAGAGAAGACTAGGGTTATAGACTAGACAAGCTTTTGTCTACAATGACATAGAGAGATTTGGTTGCATGTGTAGACACAAGCAACCAATCCCATCAAGTAGGAGTTGAAGTATAAGGTAATACAGTATCATCAACATCGTAAATACAGTCTATATGAATACAACTGAGTAAAGAAAATGTTTTGGTAAACAAAATATCCAAATCCTTGTATCAAGGAATCTGTGATAAATCCTCAATCATACTCAACACTCATCATTCTAAAAAAGATTTGACACAAACGTGTACATGTATGTATCTATCCATAGAGATTGACACTTGAAAAGGCATTTTCTAATCATTCCTCTTCTCTCTTTTGGTTTTCTAAATAATTCTAACTTGATCAATTTTTTTCATCTCAAACTATTTACACATGAGTAGGCATGCCACATTCAAAATGATACTTCCTACCTTAGTCAAAAGCATAAATAGATGATAATAAAAGCTCTCAAAGGACACTTCTATATAGTCCGTATACCTTCCCCATAGTTGGCCTGTTTCACTGAAAGCATCAGGTGGAACACCACTGACTAGGATTGGGAAAGCATTCCTGTCCTGCCACATTTCCAAGAAATAAGCATACATCTTAGTAGAATAGCATACCATAATTACACTAATACATTGGCAAGAACTAACCAGAAAAAAAGATTTTTTGTTTGCCCAGACATCTGCACTGTGATAACCAACATAAATAGGCATGTCTCCCATGATCTTTATACCCTTTTTCTTTGCATAATCACGAACTTTTTGCCATTGCCTCTCAAATAAAAATTGTTGAGCAATAAATGTATCTATCTGAGACATTTAAAAAGACAATGGGAATGTTGTAAGAGACCAGGCAAAACTACACAAAACTTCCATCTAAAAACTTAAGACTTACAAAATCCTTGTGGTTTTGATATATATTTTCCAATGCACCAAGGTGACGATTTTTCAAAGGTTCCGGCCAATCATTCCATGAAAGAGCATTTATACTGTTGTCAATAGCAGCAAAAAGAGCTGCATCTTCCAGCCAACCTTCAAGATTAGAAGGAAATTGTTACAACTCTTTTCTAGGTCTTTACCTACTATTCTGGACCAATGAATGCTCAAAGGTACTTGCCCTATAAAGTTGCCGCATATGTAATAAAAAATAGAACGAAAGTACCTGAAAATCTAACTGAGAATTAAAAGGCAATGATATCACCTCTGCTCAAAAATAAGTGAGGCAAAAAAAAACTTATGCCACTATCCCTATTCCACAATATCTAGGAAAAACAATAATAATATCAAAATAACATGCATAAAAAATTAGGCCTTCGAAGAGAATCTAAACAGTTCATCTTAAAAGAAGACACGATAATATAAAATGAAAGGTTCATTGGATAAACCAAGATTCATTTTTAGCCATGGTAAGTAGGATTTCTTGTAGAAAACAAGAATGCGGAAGCGTAATAATAAGTTCCGCGTAATAATAAGAGATAAAAAACACGAAGAACACCGGATATAATGTGAAACCATACTACATAAGGAGTGAGATGAAACCACGAGAGAATGCCTCAGAGAGTTGATGTGTCTATTATGTTTCTCAATGAATAGAGAATGTGTGGGACTTCTTATATAACCTCACCATAATGACCAAGTCCCACTAGAGTCAAAAATTCCTAAGTAGTACCTGGGAATTACTTAAATACCTAGGTTCTACATAATGTTTTTTTTACTCAAAAACTACAGAGGTGTCGCATGTTGAACATGCGACACCCCTTAAGTTTTTTTTATCTAGGAACTATGTATGTGTCGCATTTTGGATATGCGCTATAGATAACGCATATTCAATATGCGACATATTTCCAAGGAATTTCCCTCGAAAATGACTGGTCTCGACCAATGTTCTGAGCAGATAACGCATGTTTAATATGCGACATCCTTCCAGGGAATTTCCCAAAAAAAAGAGGGCGAGTACAGGTAACGCATATTGAATATGCAACATCTTTCCAGGGACAGATAACACATTTTGAATATGCGACATCTTTCCAGGCAATTTTTCTCGAAAATGACTGGCCAGGTCTGGGCCAGGGAATTTCATGTTTCTAAAAACCCTTGAAAAAGCATGCCAATTGCATGTTTCTAATGTAAATAGACATCGCATTCACGCAATGAAAGATGTATAGACATCGCATTCACGCAATGAAAGATGTATAGACATCGCATTCACGCATTCAAAGATGTATGATCCAAAAAGACATTCCAAACATTTAATATAAATAGACTTGTTCACGAATATACATTACATTTTTGCGTCATATTAAAAATTACAATGATTACAAGTCAACGCTTTTTCCTCCTCTGGTATGTAATCGTAGAATCAGGAGGATGGAACGGTAACAGGTGGTTCGCCTCGTCTATCATGTGGATTTGAGAGAGCCCTGTGACATCTTCCTCGAAGGTTGGCATCGACGGCGGCGTTAGTGTGCATTAAGTTGGTTGTGTCTGGTTGGCGTCCAATCCATGCCTCAACGGTGCCTGAGGCGTTGGCAAGTCCTCCCGTGGTCGCTCCCATGCCCATAGCTGAAGGAGTATGACCGAGCCTCCAATCTCTTCGGTCGCCATATCTGCTGCTAAACACAGATGTCTGTATAGATATGCAAGTACTGCGGATCCCCAGCTCAGTGTCCCAGAGTACTCGAAATCATGCAGATGTGGTAGAGCGATAAGTGATACCAACGAGCCTGACTTGTCCGTGAATAGGACTCCACCAAGCAACTGCAAAATGTAGGCTCGAGCGTGTCTCTGTACTACCAGCTCGTCTGCATCTTCTGGCAACTCTGCAAAATTGGAGGACAGCCAGCTTGCTGACACCCTGCTGCCAACGATGTCTGCGGGCAGTGGCCTAACGTCCAACAATTCCTCGCATGTATCTGCCCATGTCGCTCCAGGTGTTGTCTCCCCAGTAACCGCAGGCCCATCAATTCGCAGCCCCATGATGAATGCGACATCCTGCAAGGTGATTGTAATTTCCCCACTAGGCATGTAGAAGGTGTGCGTCTCGGGTCTCCAACGTTCAACCAACGCGGTCACCTGATGCCAATCTAGGGTAATGAACTCGAGCTCTGAAATGCATCCAAATCCTGCTTCGGCTACATAAGGCTGTAACCTGTCATCCAAAGGGATCTGATGAACATGGGTCTCTCGTCGTCGGCAACGCAACCATGAAGATTCCTACAAGAAAATCGTTAGGAAAAAAATTGAAGGAAGCAAGAAATTAAAATTACTTACATTGCCAGCCCAGACACGACGTGAATGATGTCGCTCCTGAAAATTGAAGGAATCCGTGCTTGGCTGCGTTACAGGCGCATCCGTATCAAAGTAGGGTCCCATGGTTGGGACATTTCTTGGTTACGTGCTGCGGACAACTGCTGCTTGTGTGTTCGGGACTCCAGACGGTCCCTTGTTAGTCATAACAGTGGGGACTTCGCTCACAGATACATCTTCAACATAAATATCGGTAGGCATTGATTTCCCAATGGTCCGAGCGTACACAAGAACAACCTGCACATCATCATCATCGACAATAGATGAAAATGACGGTTCCTCCCCTGGGCCTCGAGGGATGCGATGTAATAATCGGATTTTTTGACTGTCAACATCCAAGTTGAACTTACGGTAAACCAAGTTCAACATCTCATCGAACGTCATATTAGGAGTCAACACAAACCCCCTTACGTTGGTTGACGATCCGCACATGAGTGTACCATTCAAATGACACATACAATACAACTGCTCCATTCTAACCTAATACGTGACACAACGTACAAACAAACGTCATACATTCGAGAAATGAAAATAATATGTATATGATACAAAAAATAACTAAAGAAAACGTTTTACCAAGTCCAATTGTTCGCAACAAGGGATTAGCCCTGTTGAGACGCGGGGGCGGCTAGGACGGTGCCAATCAGTGAAACCACGGAAAAGGAGTGTTCTGCGGGGCTAGGAGTGACCAAAACGGGCGTTTTTGAGAAAGGAGGAGATCACAAGACGCGGGTGGCGAAGTGGGCGTCGGGGGCGGCTCGGGTGCAGGAGAACGACGGGCACGGGGGCAAGGGCTGGGAAATGGCAAGGCCGCTGGGCGCGGGTCTTATTTAGGCTCAATATCACATATTGAATATGCGTTATGTATAGCGCATATCCAACATGCGACACATACGTAGTTCCTGGGTAAAAAAAAACTTAAGAAGTGTCGCATGTTGAACATGCGACACCGCTGTAGTTTTTGAATAAAAAAAACAATTCGTAGAACCTGAGTATTTAAGTAATACCCAGGTACTACTTAGGAATTTGACTCAATCCCACTAATAGACGATGTCAGACTAACATAGGTGCATACGGTAATTGAACCCTAAAGGAATCTAACTACCCACCTATGGACGTGTAGAGATAGTTAGTTTCTATTATTATTATATGTTGATGTACCCAGTTTCTATTTCTCTATTCTACTTAGACATCCGTGTAATTTACCCCTATGGCCTCTCTCTATATAAGAGAGCCTAGGGTTTTCTCAATATAATACGAAGACTCTTTTCTTCTAACATGGTATCAGAGCCGCCCTAGGGCTCTCCACCCCTTCCCTTCCCCACCCGCCGCCCCTCCCCTCTCCTTCTCTCTCGCCTGCCGCTGCCACTCCAGCGGCTCCAAGCCCTCGCCGCCCCGCTGCTCTACCAGCGGCGCCACACCACGCTCGCCCCTCCGCCCCTCCGCAGCCCCAGCAGCCTGCGGCCCTAGCCGCACCAGCGGCTATCTCCAGCCGCCCCCTGCAGCCGCCTCTGCGGCCCTAGACGCTCCAGCAACACCGTTCTCAGTTGCTGTAGGGCGTCCATAATCTCCAGCAGTCCAGAAGCGCTTCGGGTTATGGATTTGAGTACGTAAAAGTCTACACACGTACTCAAATCCAATGCAGTTGGTGTAGACATTCATCGCAGTGTCCATTATCCCTTCGTCTTCTTCGACCAGCAGTATGTCAGAATCGAAAGTCGATTCGCCCTCCATCGGCGCCTTCAAGGGTCCGGCGCCAATAGTGAAGATGGACGGGTCCAACTATGAGTTATGGGCCATGCAGTTCATGAGCCTCATGAAATCAAACGGTAAGAAACACATTCTTACCGAAGATGAACCTGCGGAGAAGACGGGGATCTATGCCTCATGGGAGGCCGATGATGCCTATGCGAAAGTATGGTTGTCCGGCACGCTGACGATGGAGATAGCTAATGATGTTCTCCATCAGCCCACTGCTAAGGCAATGTGGGACATTCTGGCCACTACGTATTCGCAGGTGCGAAACGAGACAAAGATGTTACAGCTTCAGCATGACATCTTTACGATGAAGCAAGCCGGCAGACCTCTTCATTCTCTATACACATCCCTAAGAGGGATGTTCGAGAAGCTCTACAGTACCATTCCTCTGACTGCTACTCCAGAGCAGCAGAAGACGTTCCGGAACGCCACCATGGTGGGTGTTCTACTTGCTGCCCTCGATCCTGAGTACGATGCTGCACGGTCACAGATCTTAGCCGATGCGGTTATTCCTCCGGTGGAGGATGTCTACAGGAGGCTCAGTCGTATCCCAGTTTCCTCCAGCTCATCTACTCCACCCCCATCTGCGATGGCAGCTTCGTGTGGGAGAGGTGGACCACCTTCTTGGCGTGGTCGTGGACGTGGCCGTGGCTCTCATGGAAGAGGCGGTCGAGTCAGTCAGACATGCACGTACTGTCACAGACCTGGACACTCGGAGGAGACATGCTACTCAAAGCATGGGTTCCCAGCATCGGCACGGGTTGCGGAGCACTCACAGTCTCCATTACCGTCTACTGCAGATCATAGATTTGATGAACTCGTGGCTCGTCTTCGTGATATTATGCCACAGTCTTCTGGTGACTCATCTGGTGGCTCGTCAGATATTGCTGCCACAGCCTCAGCCAGTTCATCCGCTGCAGCCAGTTCCTCAGGTAGCTCTTCAGCCTTCATATCTTCACATGATATATCTGACTGGGTTATAGATTCCGGAGCTACACATCATCTGTGTCGAGATAGAGGAAGACTACAAGACTACAGGGCTATTCCTCCAGGTCGCTCAGTACAGATAGCAGATGGTTCCTACTCACCCCTTGTTGGTCAGGGGGAGGTTTTCTTATCCTCCACCATGCAGCTACAGAATGTTTTATATGCCCCTGAGTTCTCCCTGAATTTATTATCTATTAGTCAGATTACAAAGGACTTGAATTGTCGCGCTATATTTGACCCGTCTTCTCTTATTTTTCAGGACATACTCACGGGCAAGGTAATTGGCTGTGGCTCTGAGCAGAACGGTCTATATCGGCTGGTCCGGGATTCCTATGCTGGCATCTCCACTCACTCTGCTGGACCAGTGTCACCATACATTTGGCATCTTCGTTTTGGTCACCTTCCGCTCCAGAAGATGCGCCACCTTCTACCCCAGATCTCTCCAAGTTCGTCGTTTCGTTGTGAAACATGTCAGTTGGGAAAGCATCACAGGTCGAGCTTCCCAGGTCGTCAGAGTCGGAGCAGTAGCTCCCCTTTTGAGTTGTTGCACATAGATATATGGGGTCCGAGTCGTGTGCCCGATCATCAGGGGCACAGGTTCTATCTTGTGGTAGTTGATGATTTTTCCCGTGTCTCTTGGGTTTTTCTTCTGAAGAATAAGTCTGAAGCCGGCGATGTTATTCAAAACTTGATTAATGAAATACAGAATGTTTTTTCGTCTTCTGTAAAATATGTTCGAACTGATAATGCCCTGGAATTTTGTACACGTGTTCTTTCTCAGTTTCTGTCATTGAAGGGTATTATTCATCAAACCACCTGCCCATATACATCCCAACAGAATGGGGTGGCAGAAAGAAAACATCGTCATCTCTTGGATATCACTCGTACCTTATTGATTCAGAGTTGTGCTCCTATTTCCTTCTGGGGGGATGCTGTCCTCACTGCATGCTATCTGGTCAATAGAATGCCATCCTCTGTCCTTGGTGAGAAGATCCCCATTTCGCTTATTTTTCCTGACAAGGAGATATTCTCACTACCACCTCGTGTTTTTGGTGCTGTGGCTTTTGTCCATCGTCTTTCTCCTGGACTTGACAAGCTCTCTCCAAGAGCAGTCAAGTGTGTCTTTGTTGGGTATTCCAGAACACAGAAGGGATACCGGTGTTATGATCCTACTACCAAAAGGTACTTTGTTAGTGCCGATGTCACTTTCTTCGAGTCGGTCATGTACTTCTCGCCAGCTGGAGACAGAATGGTACCATCCACCACCGCTGATGATATTTTGGTTCCACCACCACCTACTTGTCCTTTACCTAACACATCTCCTGTGTCCGTTCCTATGCCAGCACCACCACCACCTCCACCACCACCTCCACCTCCACCCAGTCCACGGCAAATCGTCTCACCATTTCCTCATCACTATACGCGTCGCTCAGGTCCTGCTCAGCCGACAGCTCCGCCAATCACTAAGCCTCAGGTATGTTCGGATAATATCACTCATGACGGGTCAGATTCGGTTCATATGCAGGATGACTCCTTACAGGTGGATACAGACGGTGATCTGAATGTTCCGATTGCTCTTCGGAAACCGAGACGACAGTGTGTATCATATCCACTTGCTTCCCAGGTTTCCTTTCACCGACTCACAGGTGATTTCCAGCAGTTTGCCACAGCTTTGTCTTCTGTGGACATACCACAGACATACCAGGAAGCCCTGAAAACTGCATGCTGGAGACGAGCTATGGAGGAAGAAATGGAGGCCCTGCAGTCCCGTGGCACATGGTCTTTGGTTCCTGCACCACCTGATGCGTCAGTTGTCAGCTGCAAATGGGTCTTCACAGCCAAGTATCATGCGGATGGCACATTGGATAGGTACAAAGCACGCTTGGTTGCCCGAGGATTTACACAGACATATGGTGTTGATTACATGGATACATTCTCTCCAGTTGCGAGACACACGACTCTCCGTATCCTTCTGTCTGTTGCAGTGGTTCGCGACTGGAGTATTTATCAGCTAGACGTCAAGAATGCCTTTCTGTACGGGGACTTACAGGAGGAAGTCTACATGCAGCAGCCACCTGGGTTTACTGCTGAGGGGGAGAAGCATATGGTATGTAGACTTCACAAGGCAATATATGGACTTAAACAGAGTCCACGGGCGTGGTTCCAGAAACTATCCAATATAATTGAGCACCAGGGATTTAAGAGGTCCAATGCTGACCATTCGTTATTTGTCCAGAAGTCCTCGGCAGGTACGGTTGTCATAATGGTCTATGTGGATGATATTCTTGTTACAGGAGATGATACTCAGGGCATAGCAAGGGCGAAGGCATTCCTAGGTAGTCAGTTTGTTACAAAGGATCTTGGAACCCTAAGATATTTTATGGGGTTGGAATTTGCAAGGAATGCACATGGTTTGGTGATGACACAACGGAAGTACATTACTGACTTCCTGGTTGAGACTGGTATGGATGGGTGCAAACCATCTAGCATCCCCATGGATCCCAGCATGAAGATATATGATGATGATACTGATGAAGTGGATAAGAGGAGATATAGAGAGATGGTGGGAAAACTCCTCTACATCACCATAACTCGCCCAGACATCCAGTTTGCAGTTAGCAGGGTGAGTCAGTTTATGGAGCAGCCAAGACAGGTTCACATGGATGCTATACACATGATACTGAGGTATCTAAAGACTTCTCCAGGCTCAGGGCTGCTATTTAGAAAGGGCACGGACTTATCTGTATCAGCATGTGCAGATGCAGATTACGCAGGTTGTCCTAAGGACCGAAAATCAACCTCAGGGTTTGCAGTGTTTGTTGGTGGCTCCTTGGTTTCTTGGAAAAGCAAGAAACAAACTGTTGTGGCCAGGTCCAGTGCTGAATCTGAGTATAGGGCCATGGCTCAGGTCAGTACGGAAATGATGTGGGTTCGCTCAGTACTAGAAGATCTACATGTGGCCGTATCTCTACCGATGATGCTCCAGTGTGACAATCAGGCAGCGTTGTTCATTGCCAACAATCCAACCTTCCATGAGAGGACCAAGCATATTGAAGTTGACTGCCATTACACCAGGGACCTAATCCAGAGAGGATTGATATTCACGGCCCATGTTAGCTCAGGGGATCAGACTGCCGATATATTCACCAAGCCATTGCTCAGAGGACCTTTCCAGAGATGTTCATCCAAGCTGAGCATGATCGACATCTATGCTCCACCTTGAGGGGGAGTGTAGAGATAGTTAGTTTCTATTATTATTATATGTTGATGTACCCAGTTTCTATTTCTCTATTCTACTTAGACATCCGTGTAATTTACCCCTATGGCCTCTCTCTATATAAGAGAGCCTAGGGTTTTCTCAATATAATACAAAGACTCTTTTCTTCTAACAGGACGCGTACTCTAACACTCCCCCTCGAGCTAAAGCATGCAATGCTCGGCATGAAAAAAAATGAAATCACTTACTAACAAAATACAAGACACTACGAACAATATCAACTCAACACAAACTATGTTGTTGCTTGTTGAGGGTGTTGGTCTCA
Organism: Ottelia alismoides; assembly: GCA_037367405.1. Taxonomy (NCBI): domain Eukaryota; kingdom Viridiplantae; phylum Streptophyta; class Magnoliopsida; order Alismatales; family Hydrocharitaceae; genus Ottelia; species Ottelia alismoides. Next base: position 63,092 of record JAZKJV010010088.1, read on the forward strand.
ATGTCGTGCTGGTGAGAAAAACATGAAGGGTCAGAGTAGAACGAGTCTCCTCACTGCAGAACGTGTGCTCTACACCATGTTTGTCATAGTCACGAGAACTAAACTAGGTCTCTCCGTTGAAGAGCATGTACTTTGTAGTGCGTAGAAGCACCTGAACTGAAATAAGTCTCCTCGTCAGAAAATGTGTGATATTTATAACACATAGTCAACTGAATCGGAATGAGTTTCCTTGTTGGAGAACTTGTGTCATGTATCTGTTGGAGTCATTGAAACTGGAATGAATCTCCTCATCGGAGAACTCTTGCCCGCAACATGTCTCCTTCACTGAAGACTATTCCATCACTCTGAAGGGCCAAATAAAGAACGACGTGGGAATAATCATACGTAGACTTCTGAAGATGCGTCTCTCTCATAGAGAACCTCAGAAGGATCTTGATGCAAATCGACTTGAAGCTTCTATTTTAATTCAGCGTTCTCGATCACATTTTGAAAGAACTGATGTGGAGCAAACGGCAAAATCCAAGAGTACTTGGTGTGGTGGTTGGAGCTGTTAATTTCAAGCTGGAAGAGCTTGTGTCGTAGATGCCGGTGCACACACGGATTTCGTTCCCCCAATGTGGTGCTTGAAAAATTGATGGGGCATCTTCATATCGAGCATCACGACCTTTGGAGAACCATAGCAAATGAATGACACAAATTTAGGAGGGAAGGAGACGCAGGTAATGAACTAGACTATAGGTTCTTCAAATAGGAGAAACCCATATTCAACACTTTTAAATATTCCTACACCACAGGCTGGAGTGAAAATTTCCTATCCCATCACTTAAAAAAGGAGCTCTTCCATTTGGCCTTTAAATAAAAGATTTCGTTTGGAGGGGATTTACCGTAATTATTCCAAACTATATCCCAATCCCTAATCTCGTAGGATTTGAATCCTCTTGAATGGAAACCCCACATTAGGTTTTTCCGTTCATCCATAAAGCGGTGTCAGTGGCAGGATGCATCGGGAGGTCCTAGGTGGTAGTGGCATCGAGAATGGAGGTATTGGCGGCAACCGCGTATGAAGTGCACGCGGTGACAACCGCTACTAGCATGCGTGTGGCGGCGGTAAGATCGGAAGTCACTAAGCGTCGGCGACACTAGGAATAGAGGTGTTGGCGGCAATAGCTCCTAACATGCGTGTGGTGGTAGGGGGATATTGAGATCGAGCAGAGGCGGCACCGCGGGTGTCGACGACCGCGTACATGTAGAGTTTCATCTGCACGCGAGTCGTGGCTTCCCTGGAAGTAGATAGTGGTCAGAGCAGGGACTGATGGTTGTTGGGACCTTGGTTGGACGGTGGATGGAGCAGGGACTGATGGTCATCCCACAACACTGTGAACAACCTCTCCGTTTCATTCTCTTCGAGCATCACTGCCATAATGCTAGAAAGACTCCTCTCTACATGTACCACATTGCTCTCATATATTGCATCCCCTTCAGCCCATTCATGAGTCATTGCATTCCCCTCCTCCAGACTTCCACCCCCAGCTTCAGATCCTCTAAACCTTCTGCATCATGTTCCCTCTCAAGAAACATCATCTCCCGGTCAAGTGTGATCACGCGATGCATTTTCGTGAGAAGGTCATCAAGTGTTTCTCCACATCAAAAGTTGATCCCTCAAGATTCGACCCATCTCAGACCCATTGCAATGAATTCATGCATTCAAGACCACCCTTTGAATTCTCCTGATGCAAGGGTGCTTCCAACCTCTTCTAAAAGAACACCCCTACCCTAGGTTTGAAACCAATCCCTCCACTACCTCCATTGCCATAAGATCCCTCTGAGACCAGAGACCTTAGGTCAACTAACATAGTCAATAGAGACCCAAGAGGAAGCCCTGAGATTGCCCCCGTCATTAGAACTAGAAGCCTAAAGGAGCAGAGGCCATCAAGTTCCTTTTCGAATCCACATCAAAGTCCAATCTAGGGAGAGTCAAACCAGATGTCGTGTCCGAAACGACCCCCTTATTCGGGTGAAGCATCACACCCGAATAGTGCACATCCACATCTGGTATGGGAGAACTTGAGTAACAACAATCATGGCCTCAAATTTCAGCGAAATTCGGTCGAATTTCTGTCGAATATCGATATCCAGTCGAAATCGAAATTCGACCGAAATGACCGAAATACGGTTGTCCTAGTACAAAAAATGACCGAAATGACCGAAATTCCGATCGAAATTCCACCGAAATTCCATCGAAATTCTGTTTTGGTCGATACCGAAATGGTGACCGAAACCGACATTGAGGGCCTTAACAACAATCTGTATCCGGGACCAGAGACCTCCACCCACATGTCTAATCAGGTTAAGTGGGTACCCTGAACTCGGATCCGCATCCGAACCACCAAGAAGAACCACATCCAAGAATCCACTAGCGGCGCTACAGTTTCCCAAAAAGGCCATTGAGCTTCGTCGCCCCCCAATCCAGTGGCCATCGAACTTCCCGTCACAAATTTTGGCCCCCCAATTTTCCTCGATGACAACGGAAATCATCATCGACCCTCCCACACCTTTTAAGACGACGAGTCATAACGTCATTAATCTCCGATCGATCCATAATGAAGCGCGCAAAGGGGATTGGGGTCAATTCCCCTGCATCGAGAGCACCATTTCCGAGCCCTCACCCGGCCGCATGTCGAAGTTGCACACCACTTTGCCAATATGCTCCGAATTCTCCCACAACACCTCCACCCCTGCCATCGAAAGCTTCCATGCTGGTACTCCACCCTCAAGCCTGTTGAGATAATTGTATCTCTTAGTATCTAACTTATATTTTATGTTTTCTGTGTGTACCACTCGTGTAATTAACCCATGACTTTTCTCCTATATATGAGAGCCATGGGATCCCTTCAATAATAAGTCTCATTTTTCTCCCAACATGGTATCAGAGCAACGGTCCTAGACCGGAGTTCTTGTACCCTAACCCTAATCCTACTCCCAACATGTTCATCAGGCTTTTTGCAATTATACATCACAGCAAAATGGTGTAGCAGAAGCTAAACATCGGCACCTTCTTGATGTCACAAGAACCTTGTTGATTCACAGTCATACTCTACATTCTTTCTGGGGAGATGCAGTTCTCATCGCTTGCCACCTGGTAAATTGCATGCCTTCTACTATTCTTGGAAAGAATATCCCCTTCCAGATTGTGTTTCCCAAGAAAGAACTCTTCTCTCTTACTCCCAGAGTCTTTGGATCGGTTTCCTGTGTTCACGACTCCACTCCTGGTCGGGACAAGCTCTCTCTTAGAGCTGTCAAATGTGTCTTTGTTGGTTATTCACATACCTAAAAGGGGTATAGATGTTTTGATCCTATTGGAAGAAAATACTATATGAGTGTTGATGTTACATTTCTTGAGTCTATTATGTATTTCTCTCCTATAAGTGAGAGGGTTGTCTAATGCTGGTCCTAGAGAGGATGATGTGGTTCCTCCATATCCATCTTCTCCTTCCCAAGCACCTTGTGATGCTCCTCGATCTTCACCAACTCCACCTCCACCTCCACCTTCTACCACCAAGTCCACATTTTTACCCAATGTTTATTCTTGCAGGTCTTCTACTCGCCCCTCTGCTCATGTGCCGTCTACATCATCCACCATGCCTCAGGTATGTCATGAACATATTATTTTTACTGATGGCACTAGCAATTTAAATGCTACACACGATGAGTTGGTTCCAGAGGATGATGAGGCTAATGATCTGGAGATACCTATTGCCCTAAGGAAACCTCGTATGTGCCACATACCCTCTTGTTGCGCATGTCTCCTTCGATCACCTTTCCACAGATTACAGGAAGTTTGTGGTGGGGCTATCAGCAGTCAATATTCCACGAACATATAAGGAGGCGCTTCAGGACAACAGGTGGCGACTTGCAATGGAAGAAGAAATGACAGCCCTACAGTCACGTGGCACTTGGAGCATTGTCTGCTCCATCAGGTGCCTCCGTTGTCAACTGCAAATGGATATTTACGGTTAAGCAGAGGGCAAATGGCAGTGTGGACCGCTACAAGTCAAGGCTTGTGGCTCAGGGTTTTACCCAAACCTATAATGTGGACTATCAGGACACCTTCTCTCCAGTAGCAAGACACTCGACACTACGTAATCTTCTATCTGTTGCCATCTCGTGGGACTGACCTCTATACCAACTTGATGTGAAGAATGCATTTCTCTATGGGGATCTACAGAAGGAAGTATACATGCAACAACCACCAGGATTTGATACTGAGGGGGAGTCCCGGAAGGTGTGCAGACTTCATATGGCGATTTATGGCCTGAAGCAGAGTACGAGAGCTTGGTACCAAAAGCTATCAGAGCTGATAGAGCAACATGGGTTTGTTCGGTCCACTGCGGACCACTCATTGTTTGTTCAAACAAAACAAAGAGATACAATTATCTCAACACTCTGGAGCGTCTCATCATATGTGTGGAGATCGAACACAGTTTACCTCTTACAGATCTATTCCTTCTGGGCGGTCCGTGATCATTGCCAACGAAGTTCAGCTACCCATTGTTGGTCAGGGGGAGATTGTTTTAGCACATTTTCTATGTCTTCAGAACGTCTTACATGCTCCAAATTTTCAAATGAAACTTTTGTCTATCAATTAAATTACAAAAGATTTACACTGTCATGACATCTTGACCCATCTTCTCTTATGTTTCAGGACATACTAACTAATAGGATAATTATTCATGGCTGTGAGCAGAGAGGATTGTATAAGCTTGTCGTTCCATCATGTGCTGGAGTAGCCTCTATTCCATCTGGTCTTGTTTCTCCTTTCATGTGGCATCTTCGCTTTGGTCACCTGCCTCTTCAAAAGATGATATAGGTTCTTCCACAAATATCTAGTCGTACGACATTGGATTGTGAAGCTTGTCAACTTGGGAAACATCAACACAGAGTCCATAATCCAATCTGTCACATCAAAACTGCTACTACTGGCAAGCGCATAGGGAATACCTGAGGAACTGGACAATGCTTTGGCTGTGGCCGCTGCATCTGATGGGCCTGCAGTCTGAGGCACATGGGTGGTCACCATCTCTCGAAGTCTTGAGACAAGATCATCAAAGCATGCACCTGTAGTAGGTGCAGGTGAAGAGTCTATCTGCTCAGCAACGTGTGCAGATGCTGGATATCCATGCTTCTGAAAGCATGTCTCCTCTGAGTGGCCAGGACGACGACAATAGGAACATGGACCTCTCTGACGTCCGCCACCTCGAAGGCGCATCATGTTCACCTAACAAACCATGAAGGTGCATCATCTCATCATTAAGTTATACAATGCCTCGGACCCACCTTCGTTATGCACCCAGTACACAAGATCCTTCACAGTCCTAAGTTCCCCCAGTGGACCCTCCCCTAGCACCACACCATCAAGAGGGAAGGTCCCCTTCCAAGCATGCACCATTGTTGACAACGGATGGCGGCGAAATTCTCGTTTACTATGATGCATTGCCAACTACCCCAGATACCATTCGTAGAACGTGAACGGCGTAGGTGCCCAAGCAAATTTAATTTGAAGCATATCGCCTCCATAAATTCACAGTTCTTGGTTATATCACCATATTTACCACATCTAAAGCAAAAGAAATTTTGCTCCTGATTCACAGGCAAGCATATTTGAAGCCGTCGGTACAAGTGGCTTAAGCAATCAGTAGTAACTCATTAACGACCACCACCGAAGTAGCCTCAACATCCTCCACAAACATGTTGATTCTCAACCTTAAGAAAACCTTCCCATCAACCACCTTCTTGAGTCCGCCATAACAGATTCAATACCAACCCCTCTCTCACACGCTCACCATCCTCTCCCCTTCCACCTCCTTCCTTTTCTCACTTCTCTCTCATGGTTGAAAGGCAACAATAAACGTAAAGTTGCGGACTAGTTATGTTGTTATCTTTTAATTAGACATTTTGCAAGGAGCAGCTGCCACAATATTAAAATGCATTGACTGTTAAGTTGAAAGTGATTATCAGTTCAGTGGATAACTCACTGAAAATAACATAAAATCACTAAGAGGGAAAAAGGAACATACACGAAATATCAGGATTCTTGCGGAATTCTTCAAACTGTTGCCATAGTTCTCCTTTGTTAGCGATCAGCCTCTTTGCAGCCTGTAAAATAGAAAATGTAAGTGGCTTTTGTCAATCCATGTTCTGTGTTTAACACCCAATCTGCAATATACAAATGCAATCAAACACAACTTTCTTGACAAATAAAAAGATACCTCCAATCTTTTTACTTCCCCCTCTTTCTTGGGATGTTAAAAAATTTACGCGACTCAACATGATTGCATTACAATAAGAAATGGGTTCACACCAAGCAATTACAAGCGATCATGCCATAATCATGACATAGAGAACACAGCTTGCATCACATTCTCTACCACCGGTCTCTCTATCCTAGATATAACCAGCCTTCTTTAAATCCAAACTGATCAAAAAAAGTCCAATGATGCTTTTTCCTATGTTTTGATTGCAACAATCCCCAACTTGAAAAATGCAAACTGTGGAGATATGCTTATATAGAATTATAATTCTATGTTTCTGCATCAATCTATCTATTTTCTTTTCCTCTTGTTTGATTTATGTAATTTGCCTATAGGCCTCTCCTCTATATAAGAGAGTATACGGCTCAAGGAATAAACATTTTCTTATTTTTCCCAACATAGTATCAGAGCGGCGGTCCTAGATCGGAGCTCTTGTACCAGAAACACTAACCCTAGCCACACCTCCAGCCCTCTCGCGCGGCCGGCGTCGCTCACAGCCTCAACATCCTTCGCCCGTGGCCTCGCCGTCCGTCGCCTCCTTGCGACCCACTGCCCCTCCCCTATGGCGGAACACCTACGGCCGGACTCCATGTGTGGTTGTAGCTGCCAGAGCTGTCGTCGCAACAGGGACATCTCCTCCATGATGGGGTTGGTTGCTATTTGAGTCTACACATGCAAACAATCTCCCTTATGTCCATGTAGACAAGTATTTTCGCCAAGTCTACGAACCTTGTCTTCTTCGACCGGTAACATGTCAGAGAACAAGATAGATATCCCTAACACAGGTGCCTTCAGAGGTCCATCGTCCATAGTCAAGATGGATGGGTCGAATTATGAGTTCTGTGCCATGCAGTTCATGAGCTCAATGAAGTCGATGGCTAAGAAGCATATTCTCACCGAGGACGAGCTGATAGAGAAGACAGGGTTGTACGCCTCATGGGAGGCTAATGACACATATGCTCAGATTTGGTTGTCTGGTACTCTGATACCAGATAATGCAAATGATGTCCTGCACCAGCCCATTGCCAAAGTCATGTGGGATATTCTTGCTGCCATGTATTCACATGCCAAGAATGAGAAAAATTTTACAGCTTCAGCATAACATCTTCACAATAAAGCAGAATGGTCGACATCTACATGCTCGTTATATAATTTTGTGCGGGATGTTTGAGAAACTTCATAGATTCATGCCTCTCACGGCTACTCTAGAGCAATTGAAGATGTACCAAAATGCTACGATGGTTGGAGTATTCCTGACCTCTCTTGACTTACACTATGAGGCTACTTCGTCCTAGAGAATGGCTGATGCTACCATTTCTCCCGTGGAGGAGGTCTTCCGTAGACTGAGTCGGATTAATATCCCAACTCCCGTTCCACTGCCTAATTCCTATGCCACGACGGCCTCTCGTGGAAGAGGCAGCCCATCTCAGTTCCATGAAAGAGGATCACACGATAGAGGTGGTCGTGGTCGTGGTCGTGGACCATCTTGTACCTATTATTATAGATCTAGTCACTCAGAAGATACACGTTATTCCAAGCATGGTTTCCCAATGTCTGCACGTATAGCAGAGCAGGTTCAGCATTATGCAGCTCCATCCACATCAAATCAGCGATATGATGAGCTTGTGTCTCGTCTTAAAGACCTCATGCCCCCATGAAATACCCCTTCTCTAGCTTCAGAGAACAGTTCAGACATTGCTGCTACTGCTGGAGCTAGTACCTCGGGTAGTGTTCATGGCTCTACTTCTTATCATGGTTCAGATATCTCAGAATGGATCATAAACTATGGTGCCACACATCATTTGTGTGGAGATTGAGATCATCTCATAGCCTATAGGCAGGTTTCTCTAGGGAGGACTATGATCATAGCAGATGGGACTCATTACCCAATAACAGAACAGATGGATATCACATTGACACCCTCTATGTATTGCATAATGTGACGCATGCTCTTGATTTCTCAATGAATTTATTGTCCATTAGTCAGATTACTAGAGATTTAAATTGTGGAGCAATATTTGATCCATCATCTCTTATTTTTTAGGACATTCTTACGGACCGAATGATTGGTTGTGGACTTGAGCAGGGCGACCTCTATCAACTGGTCCAAACACTGTATGCTGGCATATCCTCCCATTCCACTGGATCAGACTCTTCTTTCCTATGGCATATGTGCTTCGGTCATCTTCCGCTTCAAAAACTGCATCAAGTCCTTCCTCAGATTTCACCATGTTCATCATTCAATTGTGAGGCATGTCAGTTAGGGAAGCATCATCGATCTGTCTTCACTAGTAGTAAGAGTCAGAGTAGTAGCCCTCCTTTTAAGTTTTTCCATGTAGATATTTGGGGTCAGAACCGTGTTCCCGGTCATCAAGGACACAGATTCTATCTAGTTGTTGTGGATGATTTTAGTCGTCTGTCTTGGGTTTTTCTGTTGAAGAATAAATCAGAAGCTGAAAATGTAATAATACATTTCATTAAGGAAGTGCAGAATGCTTTTTCAACCTCTGTCAAAATTGTAAGGATTGATAATGCGTTGGAATTTTGTACTCATGTGCTCTCTCAATTCTTATCTTCTCATGGTATTCTTCATCAAACATCATGTACTTATATATTTCAACAGAACGGTGTTGCTGAAAGAAAGCACTGTCACCTTCTTGATATCACATGTACCCTCATGATATAGAGTTGTGCACCACATTCTTTCTGGGGTGACGTGGTTATCTCACTAACTATATGCCCTCATCGGTGCTGGAAGAGAACGTTCCATTTTCCCTTGTTTTCCTTGACAAGGAGTTGTTCTCTCTTAGTGTAGCATCCGGTTTCCAATCAAACCTGAAGTCGTCCGATTTTTGGTCTAATGAACCCAAAAATGTTGTCGGTCAATACTAAACAACCTAAAACGACCAATTGATCATAAATCAAAAGTCGTTCGGACGAAATCGACCAAAAATCGGTCCCTTTGCAATGCGTGCCGTGAAAAGCCGCGACGCAAATTCGGAAACCGCGAAACAAACCAAGACCACCATTAGATCCGATTCGACGATACAAGACCAACGGAATTGACCGTTCGTCAATCGGAGGTCGTTTGATATTTGTAAATAGTAAAATTTAACCTCAAACAAAAACCGTATCCGAAAATTTCGGGGGTTCGAAACCCAACCGAAAGTATATCAATATTATGCTCATATTGATCGTCGTTTCGAGACGGTCAAAACGAGATATGGTGCGTCAAAATCCGAGGCTCAAGGTGTGAATATGATCAACTTTTGTATATCAAAGAAAAAGGAGAAATATAAAAGAAATATAAATATAATAATTTAATTTATGCTACAGTAACAGTAGCAGACTCCTTCGGTTAAAAAGGAAAAAAAAACAACACAGCTATACATATGCCACTTATTCCTTACTTTTTCCCATTTGGCCACAATTAATCTCCACTTGGCAAAGCCAAAATCCTCCCTCTTTCCTATATAACCCTTCCCCAACGTCACCCCTTCCCTCTTCTAAAAAAAAAATCTCTCTTCTTGCTTTATTTCTCCAACGAAGGAGAGCTTCCAGCCCTCTTCTCCTTCTGAAATCCAGCTGCTGTTCCAGATTTCCAGCACTGCTTAGAAGAATTTTAGAGAGATTAAGAGGTATAATCCTTCTCCCTCTATATATAGCAGCCCTTCTCTTCCAAATTCTCCACTTCTCTAGTCCTAAGGGAACCAAATTTCACTTTTCAATTTCTAGATCTGCAGCTCTCCAAATAGAGCTGATTGCATGCTTTAATCCAGGCCATCTTCTTCAATTCTAAGGTCATCCAATTAGGTACCATCCCCAACCCATTCCTTTGCTGCCATGCACGTACAAATTAAACTTTCTTGTTGCTATCTATGTCGATTTTATCTCCGATAATTGCTGTGGGATAAGTGCTCCGCATTGAGATTCAAGATGCAACAATTTCTATGGTATTTTTCGTTGGATCTGAAATTCTGGATATTGGATATTTAGTTACAGTTTATATAGGGAATAAATTTGATCTGGTATTGATCTCTGCTGGACTTTACAGAATTTGTGTTTCAGAGAGTTATTAAAGGAAGGATTGATTAAGGGATGATGTCTTAAAGTTATTGTATTTGAATGATTATTCCTCATTCTTTTTCCCAATACCCTTTTAATTGCCAGCCATAGAAGCTCCTGAAATTGATCAATTTGCTGCTGTCCTCTTCCTTAGTTGTAACTGCAGCTACTCAAATTGCTGCTACTCTCTACAAATTGCAATTTCAATCCTCCACATTCATACATGCATAGTTAACATGAGGGAAAGGGGATCAGATCTGTATTATAATATCTTTTCTTGGTCTGATAAATTGGATATCACCATGAAACTAAGAATGAGCAGAATCTGGATTCTGGATATTACCATGAAATTATGAATGAGATGAATCTGGATTCTTGATATTATCATTAAACTTATGAATGAAATGAATCTAGATGTCACTATGAAGTTATGAATGAACTAAATCAGAATATCATCATAAAAATTATAAATTTACATCAATTATGTTTAATGATATTAGACTGATATGCAATGAATGCTAACTAATATATGTTTATATTTTATTGGAAATGTCATATCCTAGAATGCACAAGTTGATTGTATGACATGACTTAAATATGGAGTCCACTCGAGACAATAGATTCACATGATGTATATCTATATTTAATTTGATTTTCTCACCTCTGTAAAAAAATGATGAATGAATTGAGAGTGAATTTGACTATGATTACCTGTCTTAGGATTCATTATTAGCAATAACCAATTAGTTAGATTGGTTATCCCATACACGTATGTCTTACTGCCCTTAACGCATAGATAACCATATATTTGGCATATCAGGAGAGAGATCGCTCATACATTTCCATTCATGGTCTTCTGCTGAAATTCCTAATTTATCAGGAAACAAAAATGATTTTTTTTGGTTTCTAAATCTCTCTCTTAGCAGATTATAATTTGATATTCAAGTCTGAAAATAATCTTCTGAACTAAATATTAGTAACTGATGACCTGAGGATAGCAATTTTTATCTCTCCTTGTAAAAAGATATTTTAATTAGACTTTGTGTATCTTTTCAAATATCTCTAAAGAAGAGGATTTTATAAATATAATGATAGGGATCACTACCTTCTCTTTTAAAGACAATAAATGATTTCTTAACCTCTAAATTACAATCGATTATTGATGAGATCATCCTTAAGAAATTATTAACAAGAAAATATTAACCACAAAAGAGATGGTGAGAAGATCAGATAATCATGCTAGTGAAATCTTAAGAAATTGTGATAGATTGATAATTACGCCGGTCATGGTCACCTTTACACCTGACTGAGCGAGGGCGCGGTGACCCTCAAACTGGGCGGAGGAAAGGAAGCCCAGTTTGGGCAGCGGCCGCCAAGTGCGCGGGTCTAGGATCCCAGTCCCTTTTCGGTTTTTACGCGAGCTCGCAGTGTTTTTACGCCTCGTTGGGATCCAGACTTTGGACCAGTTCCGCTGACCCTGTTTTAGGATGCCCAGGCAGGGGATCCTGATTTTTCAGCTTTACGTACGAGCTCGGTTGCCCGTACTAGTCGGGCTGTTTTTCTAGAGCGACTTTTCTAGGGAGTCTCTCTCACCCGTCTCAGTGGCGTAGTTGGAGAATAGACCTATCTCTCTATTGGACCGCGCTTCCAATTAGAGGGCGAGACGGAAGAGCCATTTGTAGGCTTCTTCACCGCTTGAGTTACTTCGCCAACAGACATGGCGATTCTACATCTAGATCATCCATATCTGCATCTACACCATCTGGAGTTATATCTGAAACATTGGAATTAAGAGTTGAGAAGTTACGATCAAAAGTTAGGGTTAGTAGGAAATGACCATTCTCTCTACCCAATGATTTAAATAAATTAATAGATCTTTCCAATCATAACTTTTCCATTATCACTCAGCAACGTGATCTCTGAATAGATATGTGCTTACACTCAGATACTCATGAATACTCAAGTACTGTAAAATATGTCACATGTGGGAAATGCTGGGGTATGGGACAAACATTTGAGATGCTTACAAGTAGCCTGAAAAACCTTTTTATTACAAGTAGAAATAAAGTTTAACTTGAGTTGTTCTCGCCTCTCTACTTGCTTTCTTTTGTAAATAATAAATGCCTGTTATTTTATATAAGTTTTTGGGAGGTACCAGCAACCGCTGACGCCTTTTCTTTCCTAATATGTTTGGCAGGCAAACAGCCTGCAGCTTAGTAGCTATACATGCTTCCTGGAGACAGAGTTTATACCCGACGGTATGAATTACTTTGTCTCAGTTTTTGTCTAGATAATGATGTAAATGTTATCTCTTTTGTATCACATTTTGGGATATATGTTGTAACATGGAATAGGCTTGTACATGTTGTAAATGGATATGAATATTAATGAAAAGAATTTTGGTGCCATATTGTCTCTTTTACTTGTGGTCATGTATTGAGAATGAATGTCATAATTGCAAAAGAAAAAAAATTTTCCCTGTATTTTGTGACTTGTGCGATTAAACATGAATGATATCTTGCGAATTGCGCGTAAACGGGTACCCGGATCCTGAGGGGTTCACACTTAGCCCTCATGTTTTTGGATCTATTGTGTTTGTTCATCGATTGTCTCTAGGGATTGAGAAGCTCTCTCCTCGGTCTGTCAAATATGTCTTTGTTGAGTACTCCAGAACTCAGAAGGGTTATTGTTGTTGTGACTCGCTACACAAGAGATATTATGTTAGTGAAGATGTCACATTTTTGAGTCTGTCATTTATTTTTTTCCTACAGGTGACAGGTGACAGGTGACAGGCTGACACCTATGAGGTCTATATTCCACCACCACCCATACGCCAACCACCCTCATCGACATCTCAACTACCACCTCCTCCACTACCACCATCATCCCCACTGCCTCCTATTGTTCTGGTTCCACCACTACCACATCACTACAGTCATCGGCCTGCTCCTGCTCATGGTCATGATCCGTCATCCAGCACGCCCCATGTTCATTCTGAAAACATTGCTTCTAATGATGGTACTAATATTGTTTCTCAGCAGGAGTTACCTTAGGAGGTTGACGATCAGGTTGGTAGCAGGGATGTTGATGATCTTGATTTACCTATTGCTATTAGGTAGTAGAAGCGTTCATGTGCCTCATATCTGATTGCTTCTCATGTCATCTTCGAGCGTCTGACGGGTGATTTCAGGAGGTTTGTTACTGCTCTATCCACCGTAGCTATACCACGGAGTTACCATGAGGCATTGACAGATAGCAGGTGACATCTAATTATGGAGGAGGAGATGGCAACTCTTCAGTCTAGAAGTACTTGGAGTCTGGTCCTGGCCCCCACTGGGGGGTCTATAGTAAGTTGCAAATGAGTGTTTACAGTGAAATAAAATGCAGATGGCAGTATTGATCGGTATAAGGTTCTCTTTGTAGATCATGTCTTTACTCAGACATATGGGGTGGATTATCTTGACACATTGTCTCTAGTTACTCGTCAATCTACCCTACGGATTCTATTATATGTTGTTGTGATTAGAGATAGGCCTCTATTTTAACCTGATGTCAAGAATGCCTTCTTATATGGTGATCTTCAGGAAGAAGTCTACACGCAGCAGCCACCGAGATTTGTTGTTGAACACATGTGTGTAGACTTCATAAGGCAATCTATGGCCTTAAGCAGAGTCCGAGAGCTTGGTTCCATAAGCTCTCAGATTTGTTTGAGAAGCATGGGTTCAAACGATCGAATGCAGATCATTCTCTTTTATACAGAGAACCTCCAGAGATACGATTGTTATTATGGTGTATGTTGATGATATACTGATTACAGGAGATGACATACAAGAAATCAAGAGGGCGAAAGAATTTCTGGGTCGTGAATTTGTCACCAAGGATCTTGCAGATCTTAGATACTTTCTAGGACTGGAGTTTGCCATAAATTAACAAGGGCTTGTGATGACTCAAAGGAAATGTCATTGATTTGCTAAGTGTCACGGGAATGCTTGGATGTTGACCTCCCACTACACCTATGAATCCAAGCATGAAACTGTATGATGATTGTTGGAAGAAAGTTGTGTTCTTATTCCAAGGGAACCCTAGGCTCTCTTATATAGAGACGGCCCATGGGTAAATTGCATAGGATGGAATATAGAAAATAAAAAAGGATAAAAGATACATCGACTACATAATTATCTCTACATTCCCCCTCAAGATTGAGCATAGATATCAATCATGCTCAGTTTGGAAGTACACTTCTAGAATGGTCCTCTGAGCAATGGCTTGGTGAAGATGTCGGCAATCTACTCCCCTGAACTAACATGTAAAGTAGAAATCAGACCCTTCTGGATCATATCTATAGTGTAGTGGCAATCTACTTCAATATGTTTAGTTCATTCATAAAAGGCATGATTATCGGCAATGAACAATGCGGCTTGATTATCACACTGTAGATGCATGCGTAGAGGTACATCTATATGCAAGTCTTCGAGTACAGCTCGAACCCACATCATCTCCGTACTTGCTTGTGCCATAGCCCTATATTCAGATTTGGCACTTGATCTAGCCAAAACTATTTGTTTCTTGCTTTTATAAGAAACTAGAGAGCTTCCCACAAACACTGCAAAGCCTGAAGTAGACTTCTGATCCTTAGGGCATCCTCCATAATCAGCATCCGCACATGTCGAGATAGATAAACTTGTTTCCTTTCTAAACAACAACCCTATGCTTGGAGACGACTTTAGATACCTGAGTATCATATATATGGCATCCATATGTACCTGACTCGGTTGTTCCATGAACTGGCTTACCCCACTGACTGCAAAGGCAATATCAGATCGAGTTATAGTGATGTAAAGAAGCTTACCCACCATTTCTCTATGCCTTCTCCTGTCAACTTCCTCCGTATCATTATCATATAATTTCATGTTGGGGTCCATAGGAGTAGTTGAGGGTCTACACCCAACCATGCCTGTCTCGATAAGCATATCTGTAATATATTTTCTTTGGGTCATCACAAGACCCTGTGCATTCCTGGCAAACTCCAATCCCAGAAAGTACCATAGAGTACCAAGATCCTTTGTAACAAATTGACGGTCCAAAAATGATTTTGCCATCTTTACCCCCTGAGTATCATCTCCTGTAACCAAAATATCAACATACACCATGATGACAATCGTACCTCCAGGAGTCTTATGAACGAACAACGAGTGATCCGCATTTGATCTCTTGAATCCTTGTTGTTCAATTAGATGAGAAAGATTCTGAAATCACGCCCTTGGACTCTGTTTAAGGTCATATATAGCCTTATGAAGTCTACACACCATATGATTCTCCCCCTCAGCAGCGAACCCCGGAGGCTGCTGCATGTAGACTTCTTCCTGCAGATCGTCATACAAGAATACATTCTTAACATCAAGTTGAAACAAGGGCCAATCACATACCATAACAACTGACAGAAGAATACGAAGAGTGGAATGACAGACAACTAGAGAGAAGGTATCCATATAATCCACATCATATGTCTGAGTAAAGCCTCGCACCAATAGCAGTGCCTTATAACGATCAAGGCTACCATCTGTGTGATACTAGACAGTGAATACCCATTTGCAGCTAACAACTGATGTTCCTGAGGGAACGAGAACCAAGCTCCATGTACCCCGTGACTGTAGGGCACCCATCTCCTCTTCCATGGCAGAACACCAACAATTAATTTTCAAGGCATCCTGATAATTCTGTGGTATTTCCACAAAAGACAAAGCCATTGCAAACCTCTAAAAGTTTCCTGTGAGGCGATGGAAGGAAACCTGGAAAGCAAGAGGATACGAAGCACAAGTGCGTTTCTGCTTCCTTATAGCAATAGGGACATCCAGATCATCAACCACAGTATTCGTCGGATCATATTCCTCCTGCAATGATGAACCCTGCACATGCACACTATTCGACCCAACATTAGTAGTAACATTTGGACATACCTGAGGCGTAGTGGATGATTGACGTACAACATGACACCAGGACCCGACCGTCATGTATAATATTTTGGTAATGGTGAGACAAGTGGTTTTGGTGATGGTGGCGGTGGTAGTGGTGATGTTGGCGTGACCACAAGAAGTTGAATGGACATTGGTAGACTCACAATAGGAGGAGGAGGAACATAGACCTCATCATTAGATGTGGATGAGGCCAATTTGTCACCTCCAGGAGAAAAGTACAAAACAGACTCAAAGAATGTAACATCAGCACTGGCAAAATATTTCTTGTTTATAGGATCATAGCAACGGTATCCCTTTTAAGTCCGAGAGTAACCCACAAAGACACATTTGACTGCCCTAGGCGAGAGCTTGTCAAGACCGAGAGACAACTGATGAACAAAAGCAACAGCACCAAACATACGAGGAGTAAGTGAGAATAATTCCTTATTTGGAAACATAACAGACGGGGGAATTTTCTCACCAAGAACCGAGCATACGATTGGCCAGATAACAAGCTGTAAGGACGACATCTCCCCAAAAAGAAATAGGAGCACAACTCTGAATAAGTAGGGTTCGAGTAATATCAAGAAGATGACGATGTTTTCTCTCAACTACTCCATTTTGTTGAGAGGTGTACGCACATGTGATTTGATGAATAATACCTTTTAACGAAAAATATTGTGAGAGAGAACGAGTGCAAAATTCTAAAGCATCATCAGTACGACATATTTCACATGGGAGGAAAACACATTTTGCACTTCATTGATAAGATTTCGAATAACATCTCATGCTTCAGATTTATTCTTTAATAGAAAAACCCACGAGAAACGAGAGAAATCATCAACAACTACAAGATAAAACATGTACCCCTGGTGATCAGGGACACGACTTGGCCCCAAATATCGACATGAAGTAATTCAAAAGGGGAGCTACTACTCCGATACTGACGACTAAGGAAGCTAGCTCTATGGTGCTTTCCCAACTGACAAGCTTCACACCGGAAGGAAGAACTCAGAGAGATCTGAGGCAAGAAATGACGCATCTTCAGAAGGAGAAGGTGACCAAATTGTAGATGCCATGTATATGGAGAGACAGATCCAACTACATGAGAGGAGACACCAGCATATGAACTCCAGTTTAGACAATAAAATAACTGCTCAGAACCGCAACCAGTCACCCTGTCCGTTAGAATATCCTGAAATATAAGAGAAGATGGGTCAAATATAGCGCGACAGTGCAAATCCTTCGTAATCTGACTAAAAGAAAGTAAGTTCATCGAAAAATCAGGGGCAAGTAAGATATTCTGCAGATGCATGGACGGCGACAACGTAACCTCCCCCTGTCCAATAATCGGTGAATGAGTCCCATCAGCTATTACCACTGACCGTCCTGGTGGAATCTCCCTGTATGACAGAAGTCTGTCTTTGTCGCGGCAGAGATAGTGTGTGGCACCAGAGTCCATGATCCAATCTGAGACATCAAAACTATAACATGATGTAAAAGCATAAGCACTGCCTGACGTGCTAGTCGTGGCAGAAGTACTAGCAGAAGCTGACGCAGCAATATCCGAAGGGCCTCCAGGAGAATCTGTAGAAGCAAGAGGCACAATATCTCTCAATCTCGCAACAAGTTCCTCGAACCTCTTATCTGAAGTAGATGCAGACGGGGATGCAACATGTTCAGCTACTCGCGTCGAGGCTGAAAACCCATGCTTAGAATAGCATGTATCCTCAGAGTGGCCTGTACGATGATAAAAAAGTGCATGGCTGATGAAAACGACCACCTCGACCATGAGGTCCACGGTGACGGAATGAAGAAGAGCCACCTCTCCCTCTGGAAGCAGTCATCGCCGAGGGTGGTGGAGAAGAACCACTGGATGAGACAGAGATGCAGCTAAGCCTCCGGTAGACATCCTCCATAGGATGAATGGTAGCATCGACAAGTATCTGTGATTGGGCGGCATCATATTCAGGATCAAGGGCCGCAAGCAGGACTCCTACCATGATAGCATTCCTAAATGTCTTCTGCTGCTCAGGAGTGGTCGTGAGAGGAATAGCGTTGTAGAGTTTCTCAAACATCCCCCGCAGAAATGTATACAAGGAGTGAAGTGGTCGCCCATTCTGCTTCATTGTGAATATGTCGTGCTGGAGTTGTAACATCTTGGTCTCATTATGCACCTGTGAATATGTCGCTGCCAATATGTCCCATATCGCCTTGGCGGTGGTCTGATGGAGGACATCATTAGCAATCTCCATTGACAACGTGCCTGACAACCAGACCTTGGCATATGAATCATCAGCCTCCCAGGACGCATAGATACCAGTCTTCTCTGCTGGCACTTCCTCGATAAGAATATGCTTCTTACCGTTCGACTTCATGATGCACATAAACTGCATCGTCCAGAGTTCATAGTTCGTCCCATCCATCTTGACTATTGGCGTGGGACCTTTGAACGTGCCTATGGAGGGCATATCGACTTTGTGTTCTGACATGTCGTCGGAGACGAAGAACTAGGATTTGTAGACAAAAAGACAAGTGCCTACATAAACTACATAGGATTTGAGTGTGTATGTAGACTTTATGCACTCAAATCCGTGGACATGGCGGAGAAGGCGACTGCGGTAGGGGCCGGCTAGAGAGGAGCCAGCAGGTAGTCGCCGGCTAGAGAGGGGCCGGCGGGAGGGGGCCCGACGGCTGGTAGGGGGTAGGCGCCGACGGGAGGGAAAGAGGGGAGGGTCGGCTGGCGGTGTCGAGGAGAGGGGGTGAAGAGAGGGAGGAGAAAGGCGGCGGTGCCGAGGAGGAGGAGCGACGCCGAGGAGAGGTGGGGTGGGTGGTGGTTAAGGGAAGAGTTTAGGGTTCTAGAGTTTTGGCTCTGATACCATGTTGTAGAAAGTTGTGTGTTCTTATTCTAAGGGAACCCTAGGCTCTCTTATATAGAGACACCCATGGGTAAATTACATAAGATGGAACAGAGAAAATAAAAAAAGATAAAAGATACATCGATTACATAATTATCTCTACAATGATGATACTGATGAGGTTGACATGAGAAGATACAGAGACCTGGTGGCAAAGCTTCTTTATGTTACCATTATCAGACCCGATATTTCATTTGCTGTCAGTCGAGTGAGTCGGTTCATGGAACAACCTCGTCAGGTACATATAGATGCCATGCACGTGATATTAAGGTACTTAAATTATCTCCAAGTGCATGGATACTACGTAAAATAGGTGGCACCATCACTATCTCAACATGCGCAGACACATATTTTACAAGGTGCCCCAAGGGCAGGAAGTCCACAACTGGATTTGCTATATTTGTTGGAGATTCACCTGTCCCATGGAAAAGCAAGAAACAAACTGTAGCTACTAGATCTGGTGTTGAATCTGAGTATAGGGCTTAACATATCCAATGAAGTAATACTCACGAGAGTGAGATTCTAGCTTACTTGCGTCCACGATCTTCGCATGGACCAAGCAACCCCAAACCTTCAAGTGATTAAACTAGGTTTGCTTCCATACTAGAGCTCATGAGGAGTCTTAGGCACAAATTTGCTAGGAATCTTGTTTAGGATATATATTGTAGTCTTTACTGCATATTCCCAGAAATAAAGAGACAAAAGTGCTTTGCTCATCATTGAACGGACCACGTCCATGAATGATCATGTTGCGTCTTTCAGCAACACCATTAAGTTGGGGGGGGGGAGGTTCTAGGAGGAGTAAGATCGGAGACAATTTCATTCTCTTTAAGGTATTCCTTGAATTCATAAGAGAGGTACTCGCCACCTTGGTTAGATCAAATCCATTTAATCTTCCTATCGGTTTGGTTCTCGACCAAAGCCTTGAACTCTTTGAACTTTTCAAAGGTTTCAAATTTATGGCATAGAAGAAAGATAAACCCGTATCGCAAATGGTCGTCAATAAACGTCAAATAATATCGATATCCATTTCGATTCGCGGTACTGAAGGGACCACATACATCGGTATGTACTAGGTCAAGAATACCTTCACGTCATTTAACCTTTTTACGAAAAGGCATCCTAGTCATTTTATCTCGAATACAATGTTTGTAGGTAGGTAATGATTGAACCTGTAGAAAATCTAAGGGTACATCCTTTATCAATCTATTAATCCTATCAACAGATAAATGACCAAGCTTTTGATGCCAAATCATATTCGAATGATTTGCATTATCCATGGATCTTTTAAGGTTTTCATTAGTGGTAGTGACATTCATGACATGTTCATCAACGCACAATTCATAGAGTCCACCAGAAGTCAAAACACCAACAGAAAAGGAATGAATATCCGCTCCTAACAAGCTTAGATAGAGATATTAAATTCTTCTGATTTCAGGTACGTAAAAACACTCTCTAAGTACTAGGACTCTTCACCTAGATAACGATAGTCTGCAGGTCCCGACAATGACTGTTGCAACACTTGCATCAGATCTCATCTGGATGACTATCTCCCCTTCTTCTAGATTCTTAGTTTCTTGAAATAGATGCAACAAATTGTATACATGAACAAAAGCACTAGAATCAACAACCCAACTTCCTTCTCGTCCAACGAGAAAGCTAGTTTCAATGATGAAAGTAGATTCCATACCTGTCGGGGTTTTACATTTGTCGACCGACTTCAGGTATCTGGACAATTTCGCTTCCAGTGCTCCGACTTCTTGCAGTAATAACAGACATCGGTTTTCTTCGATGTCATCAAAGTGGATGCATTGGTAGATGAGTCAACTCCTTGACTCTTCTTCTTTCTCTTCTAGGTTGGGCCCTTCCGAGAACCATGCTTCCGATCGCGCTTTCCTTTGACCTGTACAACAATTGGACTGCCAGAGGGGCCATCTCTCTTCATTACGTCCTCAGCAGACTTTAATGCAACCAATAGCTTAGCGTTAGTATAATTTCCTTTATTCAAGTGGTGCGCTACCATAAAATTATTGAAAGACTTAGGGAGTGACAACAGAATAAAGTCAGCTTGCATGTCTGAGTGCATATCAGCTCCCAGGGTTTCCAATTCAGAAAGGTACCCAAACATTTTGAGAACATGCTCTCTGACAGAGGTCCATTCCTGCATCTTGCAGCGAATAAGTTCTTTCATAATATTATAACGCTGTGTACGATTGACATCACCCAACATATCTTTCAGATTCGTCATAATATCATGGCAAGTGTTCATTTCCACATGTTGCTTCGGAAGCACATTGGATAATGAACCAAGTATGTAAAACCTTGCCAAATTATGATCTTCATCATATTTTTCATTAAATGAAATTTCTTCCGGAGTCTTTGGGTAGCAAATAAGAAATACGCTCAGCAGAAAGAACAAGATCTAAATTTCAGATCCAATCCGAATAATTTGGTCCGGTCAACTGATTGACTTCAAGAAGCTTGCTAAGAGGTTCATGGACTTCATTTTCTAAAATTAAGAATGCACTATATTAAAACATATAAATAATTATATATTCAATCTAAAATCTTTGATTAAGGAATTTTAATCAAATTAGTCTGGCTTTGTCAACTCTGAAAACCCATTCCCTTAATTACTTTCAAAGCAAGAGATATACTTACTGTTATATCTCAAGCAAGAACTGGGATCTCCTCTCTATCTTTGTCGCATCCCAATAATATGAGAAACTAAAACTCCAATAAAGAGAAGCGGAAACACATTCCGCCTTGCAAGTCCAACTTGCATTTCCCAATTCGGTCTTTAACACCGGGGCCCATCACCCCTCAGGCGATGTGGACCCGTTGTTAATTGAACCAATCGTCGATGTCTGACCTCGACCTTATATAGTGGCACTCGAAAGCGGGTCTAGACTTGCAAGCTGAATTGATCTATCCGATCCGCGCTTCCCTAGTTCAATATGGTGCATCCAAGTCTTCCGCTCTTCCTAGCTTTGTTGTACTAACTTATCAACAGGCTTAAAAATCGTTATACGCAATCCAATATCGCACCAATAATATGAGGATCCGATATTGGGGTCACTACGTATACGGCCTTACTCTTTCGAGAAGCGAAGAGCCCGATCCAAATGGATTGTATGCAGGAGCTGTCATTTCGGACAGGCGTCTCCGACATACAATATCTGGCGACGAAACTCTTCGCCGTGACGAGAATGTCACTTTTGTGATCCTCCACCTCATATTCAAATTTTAATTAATTATCACGAATCATATTCATGTAATTAATTCTTCCAAGGGAAATACACATCTATCATAATATAGTGTATAAAATTGGATATAATTAATTTAATCTCATTAAATCAATTATATATCCAATTTAATCAACAAACTTGATTGTTACTTGAAATAATGGTATTATCTCAAAGTACGTATTATTCGAATTTTAATAATTAGAAAATACATCATGATCTCTCAAGCATTATCCGTTCCCTACCCGTTGTCATGGTCAGTACCGACGGGAGTGGGACAGACCACACACGGTGCAACCATCTATCCCAACGCTCCCCGAATAGACACCATATCCGCCTCAGGAAAAAATAATGTCAAGTTAATCATTTTGTACTTGAGATGATCATCCGTTTTTCAACTGAAATTATACCATATAGTAATAACCAAAATCATTTTGATTATAAAGAAATTTGCTAAACAAATTCCCAAAACCTATTCAAGTAACAAGTTTGATGAAAGTGTATCAAGTAACCAATTGGTGATATGGATCAAATCTAATCATTTATTGATTGAGGCAATATCATTTAAGGGAACAATTATTATCAAATATTTTCTCAAATATTATCCATAATTATTCCAGAAAATTAACCATTAATTTCACAAGATACTTAAATGACAATAACAAGGTCCATGACCGAGTGCGTAATTTTCAGCAGTGACCCCTACTCACTAAAATTAACATATCTCAATCATTTTAATCCAAATTAAGCAAAATAAATTTCTAAAGTTTGCTAATTTGATTTAAAACAGAACCCAAGTGATAAACACACATTTCCAAGCATTTTAAAATAGTAATTAACATATTAATTATGTCATTATCCGCCATCCCCAAAATAGTTGATATATGGTCATTAAAATGATCATAACTTGAGCAAACGAAATCCAAATTACAAACTCAAATATATGTTTTCTTTTTTTAATGGGGAACATTATCCATGTGATAGATTCATGTTTAAACATTTTAAACAGGGCCGAAAGTTATCATAAAACAGGGCTGCGAAAATTGAAATGCGGTAAAATTTTCACGAACCCTAACGAGCCCAAACCTTCGTAGGTTCATGGGTCATATCCAAAACCTCCAACTTGACTCTGATACCACTTGAAGGATTATGGATAAATCCTCAAGTGCATCACGGAAGCGTGACGATCATGAGCGACAAGTCGCACTAGTTGCTCGGTGTAGCGGAATTTTAAATTTTTTTAAAAGGATGAGACCACATGATCCAAGAAAATTCTTGAATCATTTCATCTAACCACAACAAAGATATAAGAATACCTCTTGGAGCATGGTTGCGATCTAGCCTCTAAAGGAAGAGACCTCATGTCTCAAGTCCGATCTGTCGAAGTAGACGCTTGCGAGCGTGGGGATGAGTTGTGTGCTTCTCGCAATCCGAGTTGATGTCCCAAGCAATGGATCTCCTAATCTCGTCTCACGAGATCGAACGCCTTTTTCACGAGCGCCACACACCAAAAAAAACGGAGAGACAATAGTCGTCGAAGCGGAGCACAATGGCAAGGCGACGACGAAGACGACCTTCTCTCTATGAGAGTGGACGGCTACTCAAGATGAAAGAGAGAGAGAGTATGCGTGAGAATAAGAAAGAGAGGGAGAGACCTCGTTCTCGAAGAACAAGGATTGCCTCTTCTTATATAGGGTTTTAGGAGTCCCCGGATCCCAATCCATGGACAACACACAATGAATGGATAAGATTGATTTGTGTTTCTTTCAATGGCTAAGATGTTATTGTAAAAACATAACAACAGATGATTTAATTTAAATTAATTTTCATTGATAAATCTACCAAAATAATTTCAAATTAAATCACCTTTGACTAGAGATAGGATAATGAGGAGACTAACCACTTTCCCTACAAAAGGGGGGACGGCTAATCCACTCCATATAGAGAGTAGTGGTTGTCCACTCCTCTTAAGAGGAATGGGTCTATCTCCTCTAATTATCATGAGATCTCATTATCTCATGATATATCATGATCTCGTATCGAAAATATTTTCACAAAGAATAATTCCAAATTATCTTGTGGAAAATATCAACCAAGCCATTGAAATTATGTGAATCTCATTCACAACCCAAAACCAAATGTAATTATATTTTCAATTAATCATTCAATGTGAATCCAATACACATTAACAATTAATCAACAAATATAAATTACAAAAGTCTCTCTCTTATATATTATAAATCACATCTATAATATACCTGGATAATTAGATTGTGCTATCCACATTATCCATATCCATAATAATTAAATCTCATTTAATTACATTGGATAACTATTCTCATGCATTCAGATAATGTGAATCAAATTCACATTATTCATGATAATTAAATCACAATTTAATTATCCATTTCTCAATGCTTAGACATAATTCAACTTTGGAATTATTCTTGAACTCTTTCAAGAATAATGCCCTTTCTCCGCAGATGCTTGGAGATAAGGACAATGCGATTGTATTATAACATATATAGTGACTTGGTTATTGAGATCACATCTCAAATCCAGATCCTACGGACCTCTCACAGATGCTTGATTTAATCAAGGCCATAAATCTAATCTTCTCATTGCATCTAAATCTCATTCAGATCAATGTCCAACATTTGAACCAAGATCAGATTACTTCTCAACTGAGAGGAGTCATTAAAATCCAGACATGTTACATCACTCCCTCGGAATGGAAGCATCATGGTTATTCAATCGTTTTAAATCACATCACCCTCAGGTATTTCTAATACATGTACATCCTACATACTGGAAGATCTATGATCAACCCGAAGATATAGATCAATTTTACATTGTCATCTTCATGGTTTGATCATCAAGTTTCTCATTCTTGGTCATTGAGATTTGGTATCGATCATATGCTTTCCAAAAGCATATATCATACCTTCAAATTCTTGTCATGCCTCCAAAGCATGACGACCAAGCATGGAATTTGGTCCCAATACCTCATGAGTGAGCTCATGTCTTCCGGTTCACAAGTGAACGTGTATGATCCCTTCGAAAGATCGTATCACTCATATGCCCTTGCATGCACACCAGCGTGCCGGTGTATAAACCTTAGTTAGGTCATCAACCTATTGATCTGTCAGATGTACACACTCAGACATACAGCAACACATCTGTCTCCGGTCAGAGGATGCGAGCATGTATCGCGACAATATACGATATAGGACTTTTGTTATCTCGATCTTGTTAAGTCAACTCCTTGACTTAACTAATATGACACCTCCGAATCTTTATTCCTATGCAGAGGACCTGCATCAAGAGGTCGGTCAGATATCAGCCTAAATGAGAAACGATTGCCATCTCCTACTCAGACTGGAGATCATCTCTTAACAATCATTTGACGGTGCTTGATGAGTCCTCAATTTAACTCATTAGATATTCATCCAAACACCAGCCTATATGATTTTATTATTGAATCAACAGCTGTATGATTATTAAGATGGTCATGGTACATAACCCTAATTATACATAGGGACCTAATTGTCAGAAGGGGAGTGAAAAATAATCAATAACTTTTATTGATAAAACATCACTTACAATAGCATTTATTGTAGGAATGGTTTGCCTCGGGCTCACAAGGCTAACACCCTCCTCCCCGGCCTGACCCTATCCAGACCCTCCTTCCACCCCCTCCTCCCCAACCCACCCTCACACTTCCTCCTCCGACCCTCCTCCCCAGCCTGACTCCTCCATCCCCTCCTTCTGCCCCCTCCTTCCTATCCCGACCCTCTCCAACCCTCCTTCCCCCCACCCCCTCGGTCCGACCCTCGCACCTCCTCCTCCACCCCTCCTCTGCCCCCTCCTCCCTAGCCCACGCCCTGCAGCCACTCATCTACCCCCTCTTACCAAGCCTGACCCCCTCAACCACTCCTCCTCTCCCCCTCCTCCACCCCCTCCTCCCTAGCACGCCTTCTCTAACCCCTCCCTCGACCACCTCCTCCTCCTAGTCCTACCTCTCCTCCCCAATCCACCCCCCTCCAACCCATCCTCCTCCTCCCCAACCCTGTCTCATCTAGCTCCGCCTCGCCCCCTCCCAATGGTCTTGTTGATGCCTGATCTGATCTTGCGCTCCTCGCGATTTCGGTATAATCCTAGAGAACGTTCAGTATCAGGATCCCCACGCTAGAGAAGATCCTCGAAGAGACGGCCACGCGTGGCAGCGGGAGGAGAAGAGGTCGAGTTTGTGTGGCTATGGGGAAAAGAGGGAGAGATTTTGTTCTGACCATAATGCCACTCTAACCACACCATGTTTTGAATAAACCATGTTTATTTCAATTCTTTGACAGCCAATCTGACGGAAGGGTACAAGTAATAACAGAGAAAGAAGTTAGGGGCACAACTGAAATTCTCAAAAATGGAGGAACATAACTAAAATTGCAATATCCTATAGGAGCATAAGTGATAAAAATCCCAAATTATAAGAAACTGGAGAACTATCTAAGCTACTTGTTGTCACCTACATATTGTTGTGCAAGTTGCAGGGGAACCTGCAAAAGTGGGTTTCCAAACTGCTTAAGGGTTTATACAACACGAACCCGGTAAACTTTGCAAATTAGTCGTTCATTCATGTATTCTTCGTAACTGTATCATAACTCCTATAAACTTACTCTACTTCAGCACCATAACCCCCGCGTCAATTTGACTCTTTTAACTTTGAGTTAATCAAACTGAGGCAAATTCCTAAGTAGTACCTTGGATTTAATTAAATCCCTAGGTATTACGAAATATTTTTTTATCTGGCTGCTATAGTGGTGTCGCATGTTGAACATGCGACACCCTTTAATATTTTTTACGCAAGTACTACAAAGATAACACATCTTCGATATGCGTTATTGGTCTCGCAGTTCGAAGATGCAATATCAGCAGATGCCCCCCATAAACCCAACTCTACAAAACCTCACGTGCCATACCCGACCTTGGACCCTTGTAGATCCTCCTCCGCCTCCGCTTCTTACGCCACGGCTACCTCCGCTTCGGCCCTCCTCCCGCTCCGCCGCCTCCTCCTCCCGCTCCGCCAAGGCCTCCTAGATCCTCCTCCGCCTCCGCTTCATGCGTCGTCGCTGTCCCTCCCATGTCCTCTGTTGCATCGACAACGCTTTGGTCTTTGTTTTTTTGTTATTGTTAGATTAATGGTATATGTCACTAAAACTAGGTGGTGGAATCTTCCGCTGAAGCAATCAAGCTTCAGGGAGAAGGTTTTAGAAGACTTATCTTGGGATTGTAGCAGTAGTGCAAACGAGATATGGGAGGCAGTAGCATCTTGTATCCGAAAAGTAGCCAAAGAGATGCTAGGCGAGTCAAAAGGAGGAGCTCCGGGTCAAAAGGAGGCTTGGTGGTGGAGTGAAGGGGTGCAAGAGAAGCTAAAAATTAAAAGAGCTTGCTTTAAAGCTATGTCTAAGGATAGAACAAAGGAAACTGTCACAGACTTATAAAATAGCGAAGAAGGAAGCAAAGAAGGCTGTAAGCGAAGCTAAGTCAAAAGCTTATGAGGTTTTGTATAAAAATCTCAACTCTAAGGAGGGCCAGAAGGATATATTCAGGTTGGCCAAAGCAAGAGAAAGAAAGACCAAAGACCTTTCTCAAGTGAGATGCATTAAGGACGAGGAAGGTCACGTGCTTGTTACTCAGAAGGATATAGAGACTAGATGGGAGCAATACTTCCATAAACTTTTCATTGGAGAAGGAAATAGAGAGATCACTTTGGGAGATCTAGTTCGTAGTGAAAGTTACTTGAATCGTGCATGCTATAGACGAATACAAAGAAAAGAAGTAGAGGAGGCTTTGAAGGTTATGAGACCTGGGAAAGGTGTTGGACTGGATGACATCCCTGTAAAAGTATGGAAAGTTTTAGGTGAGCGTGGTTTGACTTGGCTTACGAATCTATTCAATGTTATTTGGCGAAGCAAGAAAATGCCTGAAGATTGGAGGAGGCGTATCGTGGTGCCTCTTTATAAGAACAAAGGAGACATTCAAAATTGTTCAAATTACAGAGGTATCAAGCTGATGAATCACACTATGAAAATTTGGGAACGTGTGATCGAAAGAAGGTTGAAACAAGTTTCCCAAATAAAAGAAAACCAATTCGGATTCATGCCAGGACGCTCAACTATTGAAGCCATCCATTTGCTGAGGAGAACAATGGAGATTTATAGAGCTAAAAGGAAGAATCTCTATATGATCTTTATTGATTTGGAGAAGGCTTATGATTCCGTCCCACGAGAGATACTGTGGAGAGTTTTGGAGAAGAGACATGTACCTGTCATATACATTAATCTCATAAAGGATATGTATGATAGGGCTTTATCTTGTGTAAGGACCCCGACGGGGAAGACCGACTATTTTGATATCAACATTGGTTTACATCAAGGTTCAGCTTTGAGTCCATTTCTTTTTACTTTGATTATGGACGAGTTGACAAGTCATATTCAGGATGAGTTACCTTGGTGTATGTTATTTGCTGATGATATTGTGTTGATTGACGAGACTAGAGATGGAGTAAATGAGAAGCTTGAGGTTTGGAGACATGCATTGGAGACTAAAGGTTTTCGTATAAGTAGGGCTAAGACGGAATATATGGAATGCACCTTTGATGGAAGCAATGGTGAAGGAATCGAGGTGAGGATTGGTGACTATAACATCCAGAAGAGAGATTCTTTTAGATATCTGGGCTCTATTTTGCAACATGATGGGGAAATTGATGGAGATGTTACTAATAGAATAAATGCAGGCTGGCTAAAGTGGAGAGGAGCCTCCGCTGTTCTCTGTGATAAGAAAATTCATTTAAAAATTAAAGGAAAGTTTTACAAAGCAGCTGTGAGACCTGCTATGCTTTATGGTTCTGAATGTTGGCCTGTGAACCATAGACATGTGCAGAGAATGGCTGTAGCAGAAATGAAAATGCTAAGATGGATGTGTGGACATACACGTAAAGATCGGATTCGGAATGATGCAATCAGAAAGAAAGTTGGTGTAGCTCCGATCGAGGATAAGACGTCAGAAAACCGCTTAAGATGGTTTGGTCATCTGCAAAGAAGGTCAACTGATGCACCGATTAGGAGATGCGAGTGGTGGGATGTTGAGCCGGCTAAGAGAGGGCGAGGACGGCCCAAGAAGTGTTGGAAAGAGATTATACAAAGGGATCTTAGTTTTTTGGATATAAGTCCGAGATTGACCCAAGATAGATATGAATGGAGGCGAAGAATCCATGTAGTCGACCCTACTTAATTGTGGGAAAAGGCTTTGTTGTTGTTGTTGTTGTAGATTAATGGTATATAATACATGTATTTCTCTTCATTTCATGATTGTATAATATCGAGTTGTATGGTGCCTCACATATTAGGTCGGAGTGGAGTCGAATTGTATGCTTCATTTGAAGGGTGCGAATATGTGTTCTTTGGCATCCAATGTACGTGGTTTTGGGTTAATGCCGAATATGACATTCGATGAGATGTTGAAGCTAAACTATAATAAGTTCAACCGGGATGTGAATAATCAAAAATCCAACTACTACATCGCATCCCTCGGGGCGCAGGCGAAGAGCCAACGTTTTCGTGTATCGTTGGTGATGATGATGTACAAGGAGTTTTTGTGTATGCTTGGACAATTAGGAAATCGTCGCCTACTGACATTATTATTGAAACTGTATCGGTGGGCGAAGTCTCGAATGTTGGTGATGTAGACGATCACCTTGCTCCTAGACCCGCTGTTGTCCCTACCACAGCACCCTCGGTTGTCCCTAGCATGGGACCCTCCGTTGTCCCTAGCACTGATGTGCCTGCAACCATCTACAGATCACGAATGGCGCATGAGTGACGTCATGTTGAGAGAGGTTAATCATGCCTTGGATGACTTCATCCCTTGGGAAACCGATGATGATTCGGAAGAGGATAGTCATCAAGATGTTGAAGATAATGTCGTAAATGAGGAGATAAGAGCCGATGAACAAATCACGCAACCGATTGTACCCCGTTTGCCATTTTTTGGAGTGAGAGGATCCGATACTTGTTCAACCTATGAGGATGACATTCGAGAAAAGTCTGGACTTGATGGTGTTGTTGATAAAATACGCAAGGGCAGAACCTTCAAATGTAGAGATGATTTGATTTAGCTGTAAAGAAATATCACATCCTGGTACACTTTCATTTCATGGTTAAAGAATCCACCAGTTGGATCTGGTCTGTTTTTTGCACATACCGATTGAAAGGATGTGTGTGGTATTTACATGGTCACTGCAAGGAAATTCGATGGTTTGTAGGTGATCTCTAAGATTGTTGGGGCGCACACTTGTATAAACCCTACAGTTAATCATGATCATCCTCAATTAGGCTACAAATTCATGTCAAGATCACGTCTATCTCTGGTGAGGAGTGACTCTAATGTTCGGGTGTCGAGTTGTAGAGCTCACATCCATGAGATGCACAATTACTGGGTTGGCAAAAAAGGTCATGGGATGCTTGGAGGAAAGCAATCGGAATAATATTCGACGATTAGAAGAAATCTTATGCTGAAATGCCTTATTGATACAAAGTAACCCAATAGCACATCCAGAAGTTTTCAAAAATAACGCATATCGAAGATGCGTTATCTTTGTAGTACCCGAGTAAAAAAACATTAAAAGGTGTCACATGTTGAACATGCGACACCACTGTATCAGCCAGATAAAAAAATATTTCGTAGTCCCTAGGGATATAAGTAAATCCAAGGTACTAAAAATTTGCCTCTAATCAAACCACAACAAAATCCAAGGGTCGATTCCTCCCCCCCCCCTCTTTCCTTTCTTTTCTTCCCTCTTGCTTCTTCCTCTTCATCTCCCTTCCATTGAACATGTGACACCACTGTATCAGCCAGATAAAAAAATATTTCGTAGTCCCTAGGGATATAAGTAAATCCAAGGTACTACTTAAAAATTTGCCTCTAATCAAACCACAACAAAATCCAAGGGTCGATTCCCCCTCCCCCCTCTTTCCTTTCTTTTCTTCCCTCTTGCTTCTTCCTCTTCATCTCCCTCCATTAAACCCTTTACCGCCAACTTGCCCGCAAACCACCATGTGATCCCCTCCGATTTCCTCCTTCATGCACTCATCCCTCCCACAGAGATTCTATAAGAACTCGTACACCTTCTCGCCTCTCCTGCCTCGACACTCAACTTAAGCAAAGCTATGATCTCCCACTCCTCCAACTCAACACCTCTCTCTGTCATGTGTCGCTCACCTCATAGGCCTTTAGGGCGTCCGTTGTGTCCCAATAGTAGGCAACAAGTGCGAAGGCACGTCTCTGCAGCTTTAGGGATAAGTCGTACTTGGCTTCCATCTCGTGGATCGAAGGCACAATCACCATTGCCAGCGATGACGAATCGAACTACTAGTGTTGTAAAAGTCGCCCGACTGGCCCGACTAGTAGGTCCGACTAGTCTAGTCAGTGGGGTGGCCGACCGAGTACCGACTAATTCCGATTAGGTACACTAGTCGACCAAATTTTTACTTTGGAGACACCATATTTTTTATGTTTTGATGTTTTTATAAGCAAAATTATTGTAATATGCTTAATATTTTACTTAAATTCAATTACTTCTTTTATTTTATTATGATAATATAAAAATGTACAAAATCCATTAAATATATGTATACAAATGAGTTATCTATTTAAAATAATCATAAAATTCAAAGCCGATTAAAGTCCGACTAAATCCGACTAGTCGTCCGACTGTCGATTAATCCTTAGTTAGTGACTCAGCCGACCGAGTACCGACTACAAACTTTTGCAACCTTGCGAACTACGGAGGTGAAGGAGGATTACTAATGTGGGAGGTAGGAGGAGCATGTGGTGAAGGATGGAGAAGGCGACGTAGGAGGGGTCAGGCAAAGAGGTGCATAGATGGAGGAGGGAGCTGAAATGACGGGTTGAGAAGTGAGGGGGAGAGGACATTTGGTAGAGGTACAAGGCACCAATGAGATCGTTGGAGAGATAGAATGTTGTGTGAGGAATCGCTAGAACCGTTGCTCCTCTGTGGGATTCCACTACCGCTTCTTCTTCGCTGCAGCGGACGAGGATAGTTAATGGGATTAGAGGGGTTTATGATGTGTCGATAGAAGAAAAATAATAGGTGCCACAGATGGTTTAGACCTTTTTGAATTTCTTGACACTGTGGCATTTGTGTCGGCAAGTAGAGTGGGTTGGGAGAAGAGAAAGAGAAAAAGAATGGCATGGGTTTGTAATTTTAATAAACGAGAATGGCATATTCAAAATATTTTTAAAGGAATCTATTAATGTCAATGATCAAATCGATTCGAGGTAATTGCAAGGCTTGTGATGTAAGAGTTATTAGGTTTGCTAGGGTTTTTTTGACGCTCAAAAACGGGGGAAACACTCAATGGTGTTCGCCCCAATCCATTAAAAAGTAAAGAGATGAGAACTTACAATGCGGAAGAGGAAAACAAAACAGAATGGTGGATGATATTGAGAAAGATATCAACCACGCACCCAAACACCGCTACATGGCAGACCAATCAAGACAAAAACGAGACGCCGCAATACAAATATTTTCCTTATATCTGCCGAGCAAATAATGCCTCGTTTCTTCCCAGCCAGATACTCCATAGGCGCGCAGTGGGAACCAGCCTGTCCTCCCTCGATCGACTCCCGGCGTTAGACAAGCTCTCACAGAAAGCAGCAATACTGGATAGATTCAGCCACCCCACATCGTCCCAAATGGCGCGCACATGGTCGCAATGAAGGAAAAGATGATCGGCGGTTTCCACCTCCGTACCACATAGCCCGCACAAATGCGAAACATTGGGGAACATCAAAGCACAACGATCGCGAGTAAGCAGCCTTCCACGCCGAAGAATCCAAAGAAAAATACCAACCCGTTCCGGAAGCTTGAGACTCCAAATGAGCTTGCAGTGATTGAGCAGGGTTGCATCCATCCCCGCGGTGCTGGGGAGAATAGAGAAGTATGCCTTCCGCGTATTGAAAGAACCCTCCTTCCAGGCGAAATGATCACGACCCCCAGCAGGCGTGGGAGCATCAGAAAGGAGGGCCATCAAGGAAGAGAAGTCGAGCAGCCGTTGATCAGATAGATTATCCACCAGCAAAGGGCACCAGCACCCATCGGTCCAGCAAGAAGCCACAGTGGCAAATTTATCTCCCGCCAACGCAAATAATCTAGGAAATAAAGTCTGGAAGACCCCCCTCCCGGACCAATCCTCCGTCCAGAAGCGGAAAGAAGTCCCATCGCCGAGAGTAGGCTTGAATAAAGATCGCTACGGTTGAAAGCATCGCGCCAAAAGGAGGGAGTATGTCCCTGGGCACGCCTACCATAAACGGAGGTAAAAGCACTCCCCGCCGCCTCGCGAAGGCACTGCAACAAGAAATTAGCATCCCGACCCAACACCTTAACCGCCCACTTGAGAAGCATAGCCTCATGCACCACCTCCAACCGCCTAACGCCCAGGCCCCCATCGCGCTTGGGATGCGAAACAACCTCCCAACCCACCAAGTGGATCCCCCTTCTCCCATCGCCCTTCTTACCCCAAAGGAAGCCCCGCATACATTTTTCTAAGCGCGTCCGAGCCCCCTTCGGCAAACCTCGCACCGACAAGAAATAAGTAGGGATCGCAGAGATCACAGATTTAAGAAGAACCAATCACCCCCCCCCCCCGGAAAGAAGCGCTGCGCGCCAGCCAGCCAACCGAGCCTCCACCTTCTCCACCACCCTCCGGCAGTCACGCAAACGAGCACGGCCAACCGAGAGTGGCAAGCCAAGATATTCCAGAGGAAGGTCACCAATGGAAGAGCCCAGAATAGAAGAATACTCCACAGCCTCCACCGACGTCAAAGCAAACGGAACAACCTTCGACTTGGTCCCATTGATGCGGAGCCCCGACATCTCGCAGAATAGTTGGAGCGTAGTAGCCATCCCCAAGGCAGAAGGCGGATCCCCCTCGATAAAACATAAGGTGTCATCAGCGAATTGCAGTAGAGGAATATGAAACTCACCCAAAGAACAACCGCGCGTCAGACCAGCTTCAGTCACACCATGAATCATACACGGCAACACATCGACCGCCAAAACAAAAAGGAGCGGGGCAAGGGGGCACCCCTAGTGAACCCCCCCTGCGAGGCTGGACCAACCCCCCGGCCGGCCGGCCGTTAATAGAGATGGAGAAAGAGACGGTGGAAACACACCGACGAACCCAGGATATCCAAATCGGCGGAAAGCCCCGCCGCTTCAAAACCGACCATAGGAATCGCCAATCCAAAGAGTCATAAGCCTTAGCAAAGTCAATTTTCTAGAGCATCCCCTTCGTAGCATTTCTGTGCCAACCATCAATAATCGCAGAAGCCAAAGCATAGCAATCAGAGATTTGCCTCCCCTGGACAAAAGCGGCCTGCGAGTGAGAGATGAGAGAGACGAGGAGAGGCGCAAGCCTCCTAGCTAATGCCTTAGCAATAATTAAGTATATGCCATTAGAGATAGAAATTGGGCGGAAGTCCTCAATACGGTTGGAGCAATGGTTCTTCGGGATTAGGACAATATTAGCCCGGTTAATCTTGTTGAATCCCCTGTTCCCCGCACAAAAATCGAGAGCAACGTCCAACACGTCATTAGCGATAACATCCCATAAGTCCCGATAAAAAGAGATGAGGAACCCATCAGGACCGGGGGCGGCGTCAACGTTAAGGTCCCAGACCGCTCCCTTAAGCTCCTCCAACGAAAAAGGCCGAGATAACAACGCCGCATCCGAAGGTGCGATAACGGGATCCCCACGGCCCGTCCACCGCCACGAGCCAGGAGGCTGGCGGTCAAAAAAATTCTTGAAATAATTTACCAAAGCCGCACCCAAATCTTGCTCCCCCTGAAAAAGAACACCGCCGACCTCAAGGGAGGAAATAGTATTAGCACGCTTACGAGCACTAGCGACCCGATGAAAGAATGCGGTATTGGCATCCCCATGTTTGATCCATTTCAGACGCGATTGCCGCCGCCATTCAATAGCCCTTTTCCTATCATCCTCCGAAACGACCTGCACAGCAGAAGAACGCTCGGCCAATTCCGCGGGAGATAGCTCCCTCTCGTTCTCCAACCGATCCAGGCGAAGAATAATGCCATCAGCCTCATTACGAGAAGCTAATCTAGCCCGACGAGTATTAATTTTAAAGGACGCGAGAACACTGCGAAGGGACGAAAGCTTTTGATCAAAACGACGAGCCGCACTGCCATCAAAAGTGTTATGGGACCAATGATTGCGCACAATGTCCCTAAAATGAGGTTCCAGCAACCAACTCCGTTCGTAGCGAAAGATACCACGCGGGCGGGAGGATTCACCAGCATCCCAAACAATGGGACTATGATCAGAAAAAGACCGCGGCCGAGAGGAGACCGAGCACAGGGGGAAAGCTTCCATCATGCGACTATTCGCCAAAAACCTATCGAGCCGAGACCGCGAAGAGTTATTTCGCCATGTGTAGATAATATCGTTTGCCACCAGACCTTCAAGAGCCAACTCCTGAACGATATCAAAAAAATCGCGAGAACCTGGATCCTGTCCCCCACGACCACGTGGACGGTCACTAGAGAGCAAAGTAACATTAAAATCTCCCCCCACAAGCCAAGGAATATCCCCCAAAGCCAGGGCATCACTTCGCAGATCCTCCCATAAATCACGACGAGCCAGATGACATAAAGGCGCGTACACGCAAGTAAAAGCCATAGAAGCATTAGAGTCCGCGTGCACGAGCACCACAGTAATAGAATGACGCCCAATACGAGAAGAAGCAAAGGAAAATCTGGACGAGCGCCATGCCAAAATAGCACCACCAGAAGCGCCAATCGCGTCCAACGAGCAAAAGGCATCCACGTCCCCCGCCCCAAAAGATTTCCACATAGCATCATCGACCCCGGAAAGTTTTGTTTCCTGCAGGAACACGATGTCACAGTCCCAATCAAGAATCCGAGAGCCCAAAGCACAGCGACGCGCAGGGTCGCCAAGTCCACGAGCATTCCAGGATAGCAGCTTCATTAAAAGACACCAAAAAGTCCCCAAAAACTCGATCACAGACCAAGCCACAATCAGACCCGAGAATAGTGTTGACCAGTGCGGCGAAGACCAGCCGCCTCCGCCATTGCCTCGCACATAAGCTGAGTAGGGGAAGGAAATGACTCCTCGCTGATAGGCTGCTGGCAACGAGTGTAATAATTTCCAAACCGTGATGGGGAGGCAATCAAAGCATTCCAGGCATTCCAAGACAAACAAGAGCGAATCGAAGAGGCCGACGAAGCGTCCGATGAAGAGCCCAGAGATCCGCTGCCTGACCTAGATATCGGAATATAAGAAGAGGGCTGAATATTAGGATGAGGAAGCATACTAACAACTACCATGGCGCCGTCCGAGGTACCCGAACCATTCGTCAGCATCAATGGCGAAGAGATAGACGTCGAGGAGATATAATCTTCGAAAATATGCATCTAAGAAAAGGGCATCGAGGATACCGGTTGAGGGCAGAGAATATCGGATGTCCAAATAAGAGGCCCGGATAGAGAAACCGGGTCGGTTGCAGCCCGAGCCAGGGCCCAATAATCCTGAAGAGCCGAACCGGGTGGAGGAAGTGGAAGCGCCGCTTCAAGGCCCGAGACCGCCACGTGGGCCTGGAGACCCGACACAGCAGAAGGTTCAACAGAAAGCGAATCGCCCTCGAGAATGTCCCATGACACGTGAGAAGGAGCGCCCTCAGCCGCACGCGCGATTCGAGGACCAGCCGACATCCCCGAACAGTCGCCATGCACTTGCGCCGCTTCGATAATATCCTTGCAAGAAGACACGTGGCCCGAGGAATGTGAACCGGCAAGACCCGAGCCGGAGAAAGAACCGCCGCCAACGGACGGCGAAGGTGGGGCCGGAGCATCTGGCGCCGGGAAGAAGAATTCGAGCTTGAAAGACCAGCGCCCCAAGCAAAGCTTCTCGAACAGGACCTTACCAGACATAGAACTGCAAAGAGTTGAAGGGCACTCCACGAGTAACCGCGTGCACGTCCAATCCGAGCCGGGAGCAAGGCCGTCGTCGAGAATCGTCACCACCTGACCCCAGCCGTTGATAACCTTAGATAAGCAATGCACCGTGCGCGAGAGGAAGGGAACGCCGCGGAACTTCTACCACGCAAATCTTGGAACCGATGTTCGCACCATCCAATGCTATCTTTAACATATCCAATGAAGTAATACTCACGAGAGTGAGATTCTAGCTTACTTGCGTCCACGATCTTCGCATGGACCAAGCAACCCCAAACCTTCAAGTGATTAAACTAGGTTTGCTTCCATACTAGAGCTCATGAGGAGTCTTAGGCACAAATTTGCTAGGAATCTTGTTTAGGATATATATTGTAGTCTTTACTGCATATTCCCAGAAATAAAGAGACAAAAGTGCTTTGCTCATCATTGAACGGACCACGTCCATGAATGATCATGTTGCGTCTTTCAGCAACACCATTAAGTTGGGGGGGGGGGGGAGGTTCTAGGAGGAGTAAGATCGGAGACAATTTCATTCTCTTTAAGGTATTCCTTGAATTCATAAGAGAGGTACTCGCCACCTTGGTTAGATCAAATCCATTTAATCTTCCTATCGGTTTGGTTCTCGACCAAAGCCTTGAACTCTTTGAACTTTTCAAAGGTTTCAAATTTATGGCATAGAAGAAAGATAAACCCGTATCGCAAATGGTCGTCAATAAACGTCAAATAATATCGATATCCATTTCGATTCGCGGTACTGAAGGGACCACATACATCGGTATGTACTAGGTCAAGAATACCTTCACGTCATTTAACCTTTTTACGAAAAGGCATCCTAGTCATTTTATCTCGAATACAATGTTTGTAGGTAGGTAATGATTGAACCTGTAGAAAATCTAAGGGTACATCCTTTATCAATCTATTAATCCTATCAACAGATAAATGACCAAGCTTTTGATGCCAAATCATATTCGAATGATTTGCATTATCCATGGATCTTTTAAGGTTTTCATTAGTGGTAGTGACATTCATGACATGTTCATCAACGCACAATTCATAGAGTCCACCAGAAGTCAAAACACCAACAGAAAAGGAATGAATATCCGCTCCTAACAAGCTTAGATAGAGATATTAAATTCTTCTGATTTCAGGTACGTAAAAACACTCTCTAAGTACTAGGACTCTTCACCTAGATAACGATAGTCTGCAGGTCCCGACAATGACTGTTGCAACACTTGCATCAGATCTCATCTGGATGACTATCTCCCCTTCTTCTAGATTCTTAGTTTCTTGAAATAGATGCAACAAATTGTATACATGAACAAAAGCGCTAGAATCAACAACCCAACTTCCTTCTCGTCCAACGAGAAAGCTAGTTTCAATGATGAAAGTAGATTCCATACCTGTCGGGGTTTTACATTTGTCGACCGACTTCAGGTATCTGGACAATTTCGCTTCCAGTGCTCCGACTTCTTGCAGTAATAACAGACATCGGTTTTCTTCGATGTCATCAAAGTGGATGCATTGGTAGATGAGTCAACTCCTTGACTCTTCTTCTTTCTCTTCTAGGTTGGGCCCTTCCGAGAACCATGCTTCCGATCGCGCTTTCCTTTGACCTGTACAACAATTGGACTGCCAGAGGGGCCATCTCTCTTCATTACGTCCTCAGCAGACTTTAATGCAACCAATAGCTTAGCGTTAGTATAATTTCCTTTATTCAAGTGGTGCGCTACCATAAAATTATTGAAAGACTTAGGGAGTGACAGCAGAATAAAGTCAGCTTGCATGTCTGAGTGCATATCAGCTCCCAGGGTTTCCAATTCAGAAAGGTACCCAAACATTTTGAGAACATGCTCTCTGACAGAGGTCCATTCCTGCATCTTGCAGCGAATAAGTTCTTTCATAATATTATAACGCTGTGTACGATTGATATCACCCAACATATCTTTCAGATTCGTCATAATATCATGGCAAGTGTTCATTTCCACATGTTGCTTCGGAAGCACATTGGATAATGAACCAAGTATGTAAAACCTTGCCAAATTATGATCTTCATCATATTTTTCATTAAATGAAATTTCTTCCGGAGTCTTTGGGTAGCAAATAAGAAATACGCTCAGCAGAAAGAACAAGATCTAAATTTCAGATCCAATCCGAATAATTTGGTCCGGTCAACTGATTGACTTCAAGAAGCTTGCTAAGAGGTTCATGGACTTCATTTTCTAAAATTAAGAATGCACTATATTAAAACATATAAATAATTATATATTCAATCTAAAATCTTTGATTAAGGAATTTTAATCAAATTAGTCTGGCTTTGTCAACTCTGAAAACCCATTCCCTTAATTACTTTCAAAGCAAGAGATATACTTACTGTTATATCTCAAGCAAGAACTGGGATCTCCTCTCTATCTTTGTCGCATCCCAATAATATGAGAAACTAAAACTCCAATAAAGAGAAGCGGAAACACATTCCGCCTTGCAAGTCCAACTTGCATTTCCCAATTCGGTCTTTAACACCGGGGCCCATCACCCCTCAGGCGATGTGGACCCGTTGTTAATTGAACCAATCGTCGATGTCTGACCTCGACCTTATATAGTGGCACTCGAAAGCGGGTCTAGACTTGCAAGCTGAATTGATCTATCCGATCCGCGCTTCCCTAGTTCAATATGGTGCATCCAAGTCTTCCGCTCTTCCTAGCTTTGTTGTACTAACTTATCAACAGGCTTAAAAATCGTTATACGCAATCCAATATCGCACCAATAATATGAGGATCCGATATTGGGGTCACTACGTATACGGCCTTACTCTTTCGAGAAGCGAAGAGCCCGATCCAAATGGATTGTATGCAGGAGCTGTCATTTCGGACAGGCGTCTCCGACATACAATATCTGGCGACGAAACTCTTCGCCGTGACGAGAATGTCACTTTTGTGATCCTCCACCTCATATTCAAATTTTAATTAATTATCACGAATCATATTCATGTAATTAATTCTTCCAAGGGAAATACACATCTATCATAATATAGTGTATAAAATTGGATATAATTAATTTAATCTCATTAAATCAATTATATATCCAATTTAATCAACAAACTTGATTGTTACTTGAAATAATGGTATTATCTCAAAGTACGTATTATTCGAATTTTAATAATTAGAAAATACATCATGATCTCTCAAGCATTATCCGTTCCCTACCCGTTGTCATGGTCAGTACCGAGGGAGTGGGACAGACCACACACGGTGCAACCATCTATCCCAACGCTCCCCGAATAGACACCATATCCGCCTCGGGAAAAAATAATGTCAAGTTAATCACTTTGTACTTGAGATGATCATCCGTTTTTCAACTGAAATTATACCATATAGTAATAATCAAAATCATTTTGATTATAAAGAAATTTGCTAAACAAATTTCCAAAACCTATTCAAGTAACAAGTTTGATGAAAGTGTATCAAGTAACCAATTGGTGATATGGATCAAATCTAATCATTTATTGATTGAGGAAATATCATTTAAGGGAACAATTATTATCAAATATTTTCTCAAATATTATCCATGATTATTCCAGAAAATTAACCATTAATTTCACAAGATACTTAAATGACAATAACAAGGTC
The DNA here is from genome assembly GCA_037367405.1 of Ottelia alismoides. Lineage (NCBI taxonomy): Eukaryota > Viridiplantae > Streptophyta > Magnoliopsida > Alismatales > Hydrocharitaceae > Ottelia > Ottelia alismoides. The sequence goes on from JAZKJV010010088.1 coordinate 104,278, forward strand.
CATGACCGAGTGCGTAATTTTCAGCAGTGACCCCTACTCACTAAAATTAACCTATCTCAATCATTTTAATCCAAATTAAGCAAAATAAATTACTAAAGTTTGCTAATTTGATTTAAAACAGAACCCAAGTGATAAACACACATTTCCAAGCATTTTAAAATAGTAATTAACATATTAATTATGTCATTAACCGCCATCCCTAAAATAGTTGATATATGGTCATTAAAATGATCATAACTTGAGCAAACGAAATCCAAATTACACAAACTCAAATATATGTTTTCTTTTTTTAATGGGGAACATTATCCATGTGATAGATTCATGTTTAAACATTTTAAACAGGGCCGAAAGTTATCATAAAACAGGGCTGCGAAAATTGAAATGCGGTAAAATTTTCACGAACCCTAACGAGCCCAAACCTTTGTAGGTTCACGGGTAATATCCAAAACCTCCAACTTGACTCTGATACCACTTGAAGGATTATGGATAAATCCTCAAGTGCATCACGGAAGCGTGATGACCGTTTCACATACGATCATGAGCGACAAGTCGCACTAGTTGCTCGGTGTAGCGGAATTTTAAATTTTTTTAAAAGGATGAGACCACATGATCCAAGAAAATTCTTGAATCATTTCATTTAACCAGAACAAAGATATAAGAATACCTCTTGGAGCATGGTTGCGATCTAGCCTCTAAAGGAAGAGACCTCAAGTCTCAAGTCCGATCTGTCGAAGTAGACGCTTGCGAGCGTGGGGATGAGTTGTGTGCTTCTCGCAATCCGAGTTGATGTCCCAAGCAATGGATCTCCTAATCTCGTCTCACGAGATCGAACGCCTTTTTCACGAGCGCCACACACCAAAAAAACGGAGAGACAATAGTCGTCGAAGTGGAGCACAATGGCAAGGCGACGACGAAGACGACCTTCTCTCTATGAGAGTGGACGGCCACTCAAGATGAAAGAGAGAGAGTATGCGTGAGAATAAGAAAGAGAGGGAGAGACCTCGTTCTCGAAGAACAAGGATTGCCTCTTCTTATATAGGGTTTTTGGAGTCCCCGGATCCCAATCCATGGACAACACACAATGAATGGATAAGATTGATTTGTGTTTCTTTCAATGGCTAAGATGTTATGGTAAAAACACAACAACAAATGATTTAATTTAAATTAATTTTCATTGATAAATCAACCAAAATAATTTCAAATTAAATCACCTTTGACTAGAGATAGGATAATGAGGAGACTAACCACTTTCCCTACAAAAGGGGGGACGGCTAATCCACTCCATATAGAGAGTAGTGGTTGTCCACTCCTCTTAAGAGGAATGGGTCTATCTCCTCTAATTATCATGAGATCTCATTATCTCATGATATATCATGATCTCGTATCGAAAATATTTTCACAAAGAATAATTCCAAATTATCTTGTGGAAAATATCAACCAAGCCATTGAAATTATGTGAATCTCATTCACAGCCCAAAACCAAATGTAATTATATTTTCAATTAATCATTCAATGTGAATCCAATACACATTAACAATTAATCAACAAATATAAATTACAAAAGTCTCTCTCTTATATATTATAAATCACATCTATAATATACCTGGATAATTAGATTGTGCTATCCACATTATCCATATCCATAATAATTAAATCTCATTTAATTACATTGGATAACTATTCTCATGCATTCAGATAATGTGAATCAAATTCACATTATTCATGATAATTAAATCACAATTTAATTATCCATTTCTCAATGCTTAGACATAATTCAACTTTGGAATTATTCTTGAACTCTTTCAAGAATAATGCCCTTTCTCCGCAGATGCTTGGAGATAAGGACAATGCGATTGTAATGTACCATATATAGTGACTTGGTTATTGAGATCACATCTCAAATCCAGATCCTACGGACCTCTCACAGATGCTTGATTTAATCAAGGCCATAAATCTAATCTTCTCATTGCATCTGAATCTCATTCAGATCAATGTCCAACATTTGAACCAAGATCAGATTACTTCTCGACTGAGAGGAGTCATTAAAATCCAGACATGTTACATCACTCCCTCGGAATGAAAGCATCATGGTTATTCAATCGTTTTAAATCACATCACCCTCAGGTATTTCTAATACATGTACATCCTACATACTGGAAGATCTATGATCAACCCAAAGATATAGATCAATTTTACATTGTCATCTTCATGGTTTGATCATCAAGTTTCTCATTCTTGGTCATTGGGATTTGGTATCGATCATATGCTTTCCAAAAGCATATATCATACCTTCAAATTCTTGTCATGCCTCCAAAGCATGACGACCAAGCATGGAATTTGGTCCCAATACCTCATGAGTGAGCTCATGTCTTCTGGTTCACAAGTGAACGTGTATGATCCCTTCGAAAGATCGTATCACTCATATGCCCTTGCATGCACACCAGCGTGCCGGTGTATAAACCTTAGTTAGGTCATCAACCTATTGATCTGTCAGATGTACACACTCAGACATACAGCAACACATCTGTCTCCGGTCAGAGGATGCGAGCATGTATCACGACAATATACGATATAGGACTTTTGTTATCTCGATCTTGTTAAGTCAACTCCTTGACTTAACTAATATGACACCTTCGAATCTTTATTCCTATGCAGAGGACCTGCATCAAGAGGTCGGTCAGATATCAGCCTAAATGAGAAACGATTGCCATCTCCTACTCAGACTGGAGATCATCTCTTAACAATCATTTGACGGTGCTTGATGAGTCCTCAATTTAACTCATTAGATATTCATCCAAACACCAGCCTATATGATTTTATTATTGAATCAACAGCTGTATGATTATTAAGATGGTCATGGTACATAACCCTAATTATACATAGGGACCTAATTGTCAGAAGGGGAGTGAAAATAATCAATAACTTTTATTGATAAAACATCACTTACAATAGCATTTATTGTAGGAATGGTTTGCCTCGTGCTCACATGGCTAACACCCTCCTCCCCGGCCTGACCCTATCCAGACCCTCCTTCCACCCCCTCCTCCCCAACCCACCCTCACACTTCCTCCTCCGACCCTCCTCCCCAGCCTGACTCCTCCATCCCCTCCTTCTGCCCCCTCCTTCCTATCCCGACCCTCTCCAGCCCTCCTTCCCCCCACCCCCTCGGTCCGACCCTCGCACCTCCTCCTCCACCCCTCCTCTGCCCCCTCCTCCCTAGCCCACGCCCTGCAGCCACTCATCTACCCCCTCTTACCAAGCCTGACCCCCTCCAACCACTCCTCCTCTCCCCCTCCTCCACCCCCTCCTCCCTAGCACGCCTTCTCTAACCCCTCCCTCGACCACCTCCTCCTCCTAGTCCTACCTCTCCTCCCCAATCCACCCCCCTTCAACCCATCCTCCTCCTCCCCAACCCTGTCTCATCTAGCTCCGCCTCGCCCCCTCCCAATGGTCTTGTTGATGCCTGATCTGATCTTGCGCTCCTCGCGATTTCGGTATAATCCTAGAGAACGTTCAGTATCAGGATCCCCACGCTAGAGAAGATCCTCGAGGAGACAGCCACGTGTGGCAGCGGGAGGAGAAGAGGTCGAGTTTGTGTGGCTATGGGGAAAAGAGGGAGAGATTTTGTTCTGACCATAATGCCACTCTAACCACACCATGTTTTGAATAAACCATGATTATTTCAATTCTTTGACAGCCAATCTGACGGAAGGGCACAAGTGATAACAGAGAAAGAAGTTAGGGGCACAACTGAAATTCTCAAAAATGGAGGAACATAACTAAAATTGCAATATCCTATAGGAGCATAAGTGATAAAAATCCCAAATTATAAGAAAATGGAGAACTATCTAAGCTACTTGTTGTCACCTACATATTGTTGTGCAAGTTGCAGGGGAACCTGCAAAAGTGGGTTTCCAAACTGCTTAAGGGTTTATACAACACGAACCCGGTAAACTTTGCAAATTAGTCGTTCATTCATGTATTCTTCGTAACTGTATCATAACTCCTATAAACTTACTCTACTTCAGCACCATAACCCCCGCGTCAATTTGACTCTTTTAACTTTGAGTTAATCAAACTGAGGCAAATTCCTAAGTAGTACCTTGGATTTAATTAAATCCCTAGGTACTACGAAATATTTTTTTATCTGGCTGCTATAGGGGTGTCGCATGTTGAACATGCAACACCCTTTAATATTTTTTTATGCAAGTACTACAAAGATAACACATCTTCGATATGCGTTATTGGTCTCGCAGTTCGAAGATGCAATATCAGCAGATGCCCCCCATAAACCCAACTCTACAAAACCTCACGTGCCATACCCGAGCTTGGACCCTTGTAGATCCTCCTCCGCCTCCGCTTCTTATGCCACGGCTACCTCCGCTTCGGCCCTCCTCCCGCTCCGCCGCCTCCTCCTCCCGCTCCGCCAAGGCCTCCTAGATCCTCCTCCGCCTCCGCTTCATGCGTCGTCGCTGTCCCTCCCATGTCCTCTGTTGCATCGACAACGCTTTGGTCTTTGTTTTTTTGTTGTTGTTAGATTAATGGTATATGTCACTAGAACTAGGTGGTGGAATCTTCCGCTGAAGCAATCAAGCTTCAGGGAGAAGGTTTTAGAAGACTTATCTTGGGATTGTAGCGGTAGTGCAAACGAGATGTGGGAGGCAGTAGCATCTTGTATCCGAAAGGTAGCCAAAGAGATGCTAGGCGAGTCAAAAGGAGGAGCTCCGGGTCAAAAGGAGGCTTGGTGGTGGAGTGAAGGGGTGCAAGAGAAGCTAAAAATTAAAAGAGCTTGCTTTAAAGCTATGTCTAAGGATAGAACAGAGGAAACTGTCACAGACTTATAAAATAGCGAAGAAGGAAGCAAAGAAGGCTGTAAGCGAAGCTAAGTCAAAAGCTTATGAGGTTTTGTATAAAAAATCTCAACTCTAAGGAGGGTCAGAAGGATATATTCAGGTTGGCCAAAGCAAGAGAAAGAAAGACCAAAGACCTTTCTCAAGTGAGATGCATTAAGGACGAGGAAGGTCACGTGCTTGTTACTCAGAAGGATATAGAGACTAGATGGGAGTAATACTTCCATAAACTTTTCATTGGAGAAGGAAATAGAGAGATCACTTTGGGAGATCTAGTTCGTAGTGAAAGTTACTTGAATCGTGCATGCTATAGACAAATACAAAGAAAAGAAGTAGAGGAGGCTTTGAAGGTTATGAGACCTGGGAAAGGTGTTGGACCGGATGCCATCCCTGTAAAAGTATGGAAAGTTTTAGGTGAGCGTGGTTTGACTTGGCTTACGAATCTATTCAATGTTATTTGGCGAAGCAAGAAAATGCCTGAAGATTGGAGGCAGAGTATCGTGGTGCCTCTTTATAAGAACAAAGGAGACATTCAAAATTGTTCAAATTACAGAGGTATCAAGCTGATGAGTCACACTATGAAAATTTGGGAACGTGTGATCGAAAGAAGGTTGAAACAAGTTTCCCAAATAAACGAAAACCAATTCGGATTCATGCCAGGATGCTCAACTATTGAAGCCATCCATTTGCTGAGGAGAACAATGGAGATTTATAGAGCTAAAAGGAAGAATCTCTATATGATCTTTATTGATTTGGAGAAGGCTTATGATTCCGTCCCACGAGAGATACTGTGGAGAGTTTTGGAGAAGAGACATGTACCTGTCCTATACATTAATCTCATAAAGGATATGTATGATAGGGCTTTATCTTGTATAAGGACCCCGACGGGTAAGACCGACTATTTTGATATCAACATTGGTTTACATCGAGGTTCAGCTTTGAGTCCATTTCTTTTTACTTTGATTATGGACGAGTTGACAAGTCACATTCAGGATGAGTTACCTTGGTGTATGTTATTTGTTGATGATATTGTGTTGATTGACGAGACTAGAGATGGAGTAAATGAGAAGCTTGAGGTTTGGAGACATGCATTGGAGACTAAAGGTTTTCGTATAAGTAGGGCTAAGACGGAATATATGGAATGCACCTTTGATGGAAGCAATGGTGAAGGAATCGAGGTGAGGATTGGTGACGATAACATCCAGAAGAGAGATTCTTTTAGATATCTGGGCTCTATTTTGCAACATGATGGGGAAATTGATGGAGATGTTACTAATAGAATAAATGCAGGCTGGCTAAAGTGGAGAGGAGCCTCCGCTGTTCTCTGTGATAAGAAAATTCATTTAAAAATTAAAGGAAAGTTTTACAAAGCAGCCGTGAGACCTGCTATGCTTTATGGTTCTGAATGTTGGCCTGTGAACCATAGACATGTGCAGAGAATGGCTGTAGCAGAAATGAAAATGCTAAGATGGATGTGTGGACATACACGTAAAGATCGGATTCGGAATGATGCAATCAGAAAGAAAGTTGGTGTAGCTCCGATGGAGGATAAGATGCCAGAAAACCGCTTAAGATGATTTGGTCATCTGCAAAGAAGGTCAACTGATGCACCGATTAGGAGATGCGAGTGGTGGGATGTTGAGCCGGCTAAGAGAGGGCGAGGACGGCCCAAGAAGTGTTGGAAAGAGATTATACGAAGGGATCTTAGTTTTTTGGATATAAGTCCGAGATTGACCAAAGATAGATATGAATGGAGGCGAAGAATCCATGTAGCCGACCCTACTTAATTGTGGGAAAAGGCTTTGTTGTTGTTGTTGTTGTAGATTAATGGTATATAATACATGTATTTCTCTTCATTTCATGATTGTATAATATCGAGTTGTATGTTGCCTCACATATTAGGTCGGAGTGGAGTCGAATTGTATGCTTCATTTGAAGGGTGCGAATATGTGTTCTTTGACATCCAATGTACGTGGTTTTGGGTTAATGCCGAATATGACATTCGATGAGATGTTGAAGCTAAACTATAATAAGTTCAACCGGGATGTGAATAATCAAAAAATCCAACTACTACATCGCATCCCTCGGGGCGCAGGCGAAGAGCCAACGTTTTCGTGTATCGTTGATGATGATGATGTACAAGGAGTTTTTGTGTATGCTTGGACAATTAGGAAATCGTCGCCTACTGACATTATTATTGAAACTGTATCCGTGGGCGAAGTCTCGAATGTTGGTGATGTAGACGATCACCTTGCTCCTAGACCCTCTGTTGTCCCTACCACGGCACCCTCGGTTGTCCCTAGCATGGGACCCTCCGTTGTCCCTAGCACTGATGTGCCTGCAACCATCTACAGATCACGAATGGTGCATGAGTGACGTCATGTTGAGAGAGGTTAATCATGCCTTGGATGACTTCATCCCTTGGGGAACCGATGATGATTCGGAAGAGGATAGTCATCAAGATGTTGAAGATAATGTCGTAAATGAGGAGATAAGAGCCGATGAACAAATCACGCAACCGATTGTACCCCGTTTGCCATTTTTTGGAGTGAGAGGATCCGATACTTGTTCAACCTATGAGGATGACATTCGAGAAAAGTCTGGACTTGATGGTGTTGTTGATAAAATACGCAAGGGCAGAACCTTCAAATGTAGAGATGATTTGATTTAGCTGTAAAGAAATATCACATCCTGGTACACTACGATTTCATGGTTAAAGAATCCACCAGTTTGATTTGGTCTGTTTTTTGCACATACCGATTGAAAGGATGTGTGTGGTATTTACATGGTCACTGCAAGGAAATTCGATGGTTTATGGGTGATCTCTAAGATTGTTGGGGCGTACACTTGTATAAACCCTACAGTTAATCATGATCATCCTCAATTAGGCTACAAATTCATGTCAAGATCACGTCTATCTCTGGTGAGGAATGACTCTAATGTTCGGGTGTCGAGTTGTAGAGCTCACATCCATGAGATGCACAATTACTGGGTTGGCAAAAAAGGTCATGGGATGCTTGGAGGAAAGCAATCGGAATAATATTCGGTGATTAGAAGAAATCTTATGCTGAAATGCCTTATTGACACAAAGTAACCCAATAGCACATCCAGAAGTTTTCAAAAATAGCGCATATCGAAGATGCGTTATCTTTGTAGTACCCGAGTAAAAAAACATTAAAAGGTGTCCCATGTTGAACATGCGACACCACTGTATCAGCCAGATAAAAAAAATATTTCGTAGTCCCTGGGGATATAAGTAAATCCAAGGTACTAAAAATTTTGCCTCTAATCAAACCACAACAAAATCCAAGGGTCGATTCCTCCCCCCCCCTCTTTCCTTTCTTTTCTTCCCTCTTGCTTCTTCCTCTTCATCTCCCTTCCATTGAACATGTGACACCACTGTATCAGCCAGATAAAAAAATATTTCGTAGTCCCTAGGGATATAAGTAAATCCAAGGTACTACTTAAAAATTTGCCTCTAATCAAACCACAACAAAATCCAAGGGTCGATTCCCCCTCCCCCCTCTTTCCTTTCTTTTCTTCGCTCTTGCTTCTTCCTCTTCATCTCCCTCCATTGAACCCTTTACCGCCAACTTGCCCGCAAACCACCATGTGATCCCCTCCGATTTCCTCCTTCATGCACTCATCCCTCCTACAGAGATTCTGTAAGTACTCGTACACCTTCTCGCCTCTCCTGCCTCGACACTCAACTTAAGCAAAGCTATGATCTCCCACTCCTCCAACTCAACACCCCTCTCTGTCATGTGCCGCTCACCTCATAGGCCTTTAGGGCATCCGTTGTGTCCCAATAGTAGGCAACAAGTGCGAAGGCACGTCTCTGCAGCTTTAGGGATAAGTCGTACTTGGCTTCCATCTCGTGGATCGAAGGCACAATCACCATTGCCAGCGATGACGAATCGAACTACTAGTGTTGTAAAAGTCGCCCGACTGGCCCGACTAGTAGGTCCGACTAGTCTAGTCAGTGGGGTGGCCGACCGAGTACCGACTAATTCCGATTAGGTATACTAGTCGACCAAATTTTTGCTTTGGAGACACCATATTTTTTATGTTTTGATGTTTTTATAAGCAAAATTATTGTAATATGCTTAATATTTTACTTAAATTCAATTACTTCTTTTATTTTATTATGATAATATAAAAATGTACAAAATCCATGTAAATATATGTATACAAATGAGTTATCTATTTAAAATAATCATAAAATTCAAAGCCGATTAAAGTCCGACTAAATCCGACTAGTCGTCCGACTGTCGATTAATCCTTAGTCAGTGACTCAACCGACCGAGTACCGACTACAAACTTTTGCAACCTTGCGAACTACGGAGGTGAAGGAGGATTACTAATGTGGGAGGTAGGAGGAGCATGTGGTGAAGGATGGAGAAGGCGACGTAGGAGGGGTCAAGCAAAGAGGTGCATAGATGGAGGGAGCTGAAATGACGGGTTGAGAAGTGAGGGGGAGAGGACATTTGGCAGAGAGGTACAAGGCACCAATGAGATCGTTGGAGAGATAGAATGTTGTGTGAGGAATCGCTAGAACCGTTGCTCCTCTGTGGGATTCCACTACCGCTTCTTCTTCGCTACAACGAACGAGGATAGTTAATGGGATTAGAAGGGTTTATGATGTGTCGATAGAAGAAAAATAATAGGTGCCACAGATGGTTTAGACCTTTTTGAATTTCTTGACACTGTGGCATTTGTGTCGGCAAGTAGAGTGGGTTGGGAGAAGAGAAAGAGAAAAAGAATGGCATGGGTTTGTAATTTTAATAAACGAGAATGGCATATTCAAAATATTTTTAAAGGAATCTATTAATGTCAATGATCAAATCGATTCGAGGTAATTGCAAGGCTTGTGATGTAAGAGTTAGTAGGTTTACTAGGGTTTTTTTTGACGCTCAAAAAAGGGGGAAACACTCAATGGTGTTCGCCCCAATCCATTAAAAAGTAAAGAGATGAGAACTTACAATGCGGAAGAGAAAAACAAAACAGAATGGTGGATGATATCGAGAAAGATATCATCCACGCACCCAAACACCGCTACATGGCAGACCAATCAAGACAAAAACGAGACGCCGCAATACAAATATTTTCCTTATAGAACCTCTGCCGAGCAAATAATGCCTCGTTTCTTCCCAGCCAGATACTCCATAGGCGCGCAGTGGGAACCAGCCTGTCCTCCCTCGATCGACTCCCGGCGTTAGACAAGCTCTCACAGAAAGCAGCAATACTGGATAGATTCAGCCACCCCACATCGTCCCAAATGGCGCGCACATGGTCGCAATGAAGGAAAAGATGATCGGCGGTTTCCACCTCCGTACCACATAGCCCGCACAAATGTGAAACATTGGGGAACATCAAAGCACAACGATCGCGAGTAAGCAGCCTTCCACGCCGAAGAATCCAAAGAAAAATACCAATCCGTTCCGGAAGCTTGAGACTCCAAATGAGCTTGCAGTGATTGAGCAGGGTTGCATCCATCCCCGCGGCGCTGGGGAGAATAGAGAAGTATGCCTTCCGCGTATTGAAAGAACCCTCCTTCCAGGCGAAATGATCACGACCCCCAGCAGGCGTAGGAGCATCAGAAAGGAGGGCCATCAAGGAAGAGAAGTCGAGCAGCCGTTGATCAGATAGATTATCCACCAGTAAAGGGCACCAGCACCCATCGGTCCAGCAAGAAGCCACAGTGGCGAATTTATCGCCCGCCAACGCAAATAATCTAGGAAATAAAGTCTGGAAGACCCCCCTCCCGGACCAATCCTCCGTCCAGAAGCGGAAAGAAGTCCCATCGCCGAGAGTAGGCTTGAATAAAGATCGGTTACGGTTGAAAGCATCGCGCCAAAAGGAGGGAGTATGTCCCTGGGCACGCCCGCCATAAACGGAGGTAAAAGCACTCCCCGCCGCCTCGCGAAGGCATTGCAACAAGAAATTATCATCCCGACCCAACACCTTAACCGCCCACTTGAGAAGCATAGCCTCATGCACCACCTCCAACCGCCTAACGCCCAGGCCCCCATCGCGCTTGGGACGCGAAACAACCTCCCAACCCACCAAGTGGATCCCCTTCTCCCATCGCCCTTCTTACCCCAAAGGAAGCCCCGCATACATTTTTCTAAGTGCGTCCGAGCCCCCTTCGGCAAGCCTCGCACTGACAAGAAATAAGTAGGGATCGCAGAGATCACAGATTTAAGAAGAACAAAGCGCCCCCCCCCTGGAAAGAAGCGTCGCGCGCCAGCCAGCCAACCGAGCCTCCACCTTCTCCACCACCCTCCGGCAGTCACGCAAACGAGCACGGCCAACCGAGAGTGGCAAGCCAAGATATTCCAGAGGAAGGTCACCAATGGAAGAGCCCAGAATAGAAGAACACTCCACAGCCTCCACCGACGTCAAAGCAAACGGAACAACCTTCGACTTGGTCCCATTGATGCGGAGCCCCGACATCTCGCAGAATAGTTGGAGCGTAGTAGCCATCCCCAAGGCAGAAGGCGGATCCCCCTCGATAAAACATAAGGTGTCATCAGCGAATTGCAGGAGAGGAATATGAAACTCACCCAAAGAACAACCGCGCGTCAGACCAGCTTCAGTCACACCATGAATAATACGCGGCAACACATCGACCGCCAAAACAAAAAGGAGCGGGGCAAGGGGGCACCCCTGGTGAACCCCCCTGCGAGGCTGGACCAACCCCCCGGCCGGCCGGCCGTTAATAGAGATGGAGAAAGAGACGGTGGAAACACACCGACGAACCCAGGATATCCAAATCGGCGGAAAGCCCCGCCGCTTCAAAACCGACCATAGGAATCGCCAATCCAAAGAGTCATAAGCCTTAGCAAAGTCAATTTTCTAGAGCATCCCCTTCGTAGCATTTCTGTGCCAACCATCAATAATCGCAGAAGCCAAAGCATAGCAATCAGAGATTTGCCTCCCCTGGACAAAAGCGGCCTGCGAGTGAGAGATGAGAGAGCCGAGGAGAGGTGCAAGCCTCCAGCTAATGCCTTAGCAATAATTAAGTATATGCCATTAGAGATAGAAATTGGGCGGAAGTCCTCAATACGGTTGGTGCAATGGTTCTTCGGGATTAGGACAATATTAGCCCGGTTAATCTTGTTGAATCCCCTGTTCCCCGCACAAAAATCGAGAGCAACGTCCAACACGTCATTAGCGATAACATCCCAAAAGTCCCAATGAAAAGAGATGGGGAACCCATCAGGACCGGGGGCGGCGTCAACGTTAAGGTCCCAGACCGCTCCTTTAAGCTCCTCCAACGAAAAAGGCCGAGATAACAACGCCGCATCCGAAGGTGCGATGACGGGATCCCCACGGCCCGTCCACCGCCACGAGCCAGGAGGCTGGCGGTCAAAAAAAATCTTGAAATAATTTACCAAAGCTGCACCCAAATCCTGCTCCCCCTGAAAAAGAACACCGCCGACCTCAAGGGAGGAAATAGTATTAGCACGCTTACGAGCACTAGCGACCCGATGAAAGAATGCGGTATTGGCATCCCCATGTTTGATCCATTTCAGACGCGATCGCTGCCGCCATTCAATAGCCCTTTTCCTATCATCCTCCGAAACGACCTGCACAGCAGAAGAACGCTCGGCCAATTCCGCGGGAGATAGCTCCCTCTCGTTCTCCAACCGATCCAGGCGAAGAATAATGCCATCAGCCTCATTACGAGAAGCTAATCTAGCCCGACGAGTATTAATTTTAAAGGACGCGAGAACACTGTGAAGGGACGAAAGCTTTTGATCAAAACGACGAGCCGCACTGCCATCAAAAGTGTTATGGGACCAATGATTGCGCACAATGTCCCTAAAATGAGGTTCCAGCAACCAACTCCGTTCGTAGCGAAAGATACCACGCGGGCGGGAGGATTCACCAGCATCCCAAACAATGGGACTATGATCAGAAAAAGACCGCGGCCGAGAGGAGACCGAGCACAGGGGGAAAGCTTCCATCATGCGACTATTCACCAAAAACCTATCGAGCCGAGACCGCGAAGAGTTATTTCGCCATGTGTAGATAATATCGTTTGCCACCAGACCTTCAAGAGCCAACTCCTGAACGATATCAAAAAAATCGCGAGAACCCGGATCCTGTCCCCCACGACCACGTGGACGGTCACTAGAGAGCAAAGTAACATTAAAATCTCCCCCCACAAGCCAAGGAATATCCCCCAAAGCCAGGGAATCACTTCGCAGATCCTCCCATAAATCACGACGAGCCAAATGACATAAAGGCGCGTACACGCAAGTAAAAGCCATAGAAGCATTAGAGTCCGCACGCACGAGCACCACAATAATAGAATGACGCCCAATACGAGAAGAAGCAAAGGAAAATCTGGACGATCGCCATGCCAAAATAACACCACCAGAAGCGCCAATCGCGTCCAACGAGCAAAAGGCATCCACGCCCCCGCCCCAAAAGATTTCCACATAGCATCATCGACCCCCGAAAGTTTTGTTTCCTGCAGGAACACGATGTCACAGTCCCAATCAAGAATCCGAGAGCCCAAAGCACGGCGACGCGCAGGGTCGCCAAGTCCACGAGCATTCCAGGATAGCAACTTCATTAAAAGACGCCAAAAAGTCCCCAAAAACTCGATCACAGACCAAGCCACAATCAGACCCGAGAATAGTGTTGACCAGTGCGGCGAAGACCAGCCGCCTCCGCCACTGCCTCGCGCATAAGCTGAGTAGGGGAAGGAAATGACTCCTCGCTGATAGGCTGCTGGCGACGAGTGTAATAATTTCCAAACCGTGATGGGGAGGCAATCAAAGCATTCCAGGCATTCCAAGCCAAACAAGAGCGAATCGAAGAGGCCGAAGAAGCGTCCGATGAAGAGCCCAGAGATCCGCTGCCTGACCTAGATATCGGAATATAAGAAGAGGGCTGAATATTAGGATGAGGAAGCATACTAACAACTACCATGGCGCCGTCCGAGGTACCCGAACCATTCGTCAGCATCAATGGCGAAGAGATAGACGTCGAGGAGATATAATCTTCGAAAATATGCATCTAAGAAAAGGGCATCGAGGATACCGGTTGAGGGCAGAGAATATCAGATGTCCAAATAAGAGGCACGGATAGAGAAACCGGGTCGGTTGCAGCCCGAGCCAGGGCCCAATAATCCTGAAGAGCCAAACCGGGTGGAGGAAGTGGAAGCGCCGCTTCAAGGCCCGAGATTGCCACGTGGGCCTGGAGACCCGACACAGCAGAAGGTTCAACAGAAAGCGAATCGCCCTCGAGAATGTCCCATGACACGTGAGAAGGAGCGCCCTCAGCCGCACGCGCGATTCGAGGACCAGCCGACGTCCCCGAACAGTCGCCATGCACTTGCACCGCTTCGATAATATCCTTGCAAGAAGACACGTGGCCCGAGGAATGTGAACCGGCAAGACCCGAGCCGGAGAAAGAACCGCCGCCAACGGACGGTGAAGGCGGGCCGGAGCATCCGGCGCCGGGGAAGAAGAATTCAAGCTTGAAAGACCAGCGCCCCAAGCAAAGCTTCTCGAACAGGACCTTACCAGACATAAAACTGCAAAGAGTTGAAGGGCACTCCACGAGTAACCGCGTGCACGTCCAATCCGAGCCGGGAGCAAGGCCGTCGTCGAGAATCGTCACCACCTGACCCCAGCCGCTGATAACCTTAGATAAGCAATGCACCGTGCGCGAGAGGAAGGGAACGCCGCGAACTTCTACCACGCAAATCTCGGAACCGATGTTCGCACCATCCGCAACACGCAAACATCGCCACTTCACGAACGAAGCATCAGCTTGTCGGATGAGGGTCTCCCGTTGCTCCGGGGATAACCCTCGAACACAGCAACGAAAATCGTCTAGAAAGAAGAAATCCCCGGAGAAGGCATCTCCCAAGAGAAGTAAAGTACCTGAGCGAATCTACTCACGACCCACGCCCGGTCGCTACACAACACCAACCGCCACCACACACTTAGCACCCTTCGCATTATCATCGAACCTCGCCGCCGGCATCTGAAAGGATCTACCACCGAGCACGCCAACCGCTGGTTTAGCACAAGCAAGCACGTGAGCGCCTATCCGCGCCACGCTTGCACCACCACCGGCGGAGGAGCCGCGCTGCTCCAGCACCACCACCTCGTCGCGCTGAACATGCACCATCGCTGCCAGAGGAGCCCCCGACCCACCACCCACGGCAGAGCGGCGTGGCGGAGGACTGGGAGCGCTGTCCCCCAAGGGCCCGCCAGAAGAGTAGCCGCCACCGCCCTCGCGCACCACCTGAGCAAAGGAGCGAGAATCCCTGAATGCAGGCGAGCCACGTCCACGAGGATGCACCTCCATGCGCACTGAACTCTTCCGGACGCGATCGCCCAAGCGAGAAGCCCTGCACGAAAGCATACGATGACCTACCTTGCCGCAAAGGAAGCAGCGAGGAGGAGCCCAACATGCAGAGGCGATATGACCTCGACCCTCACAGCGAAAGCACCGCCGCCCGGCCTTAGAACGCGAGACCTTTATCCACGCCTGCTCCTCAGCATCGAGCGCACCGCTAGCAGCGCCTTCCCCGAGATTGAGAACGCGATAGACACGACGAGTGGCAGTGTTAGTGCCACTGCGGTCGCCCCGACGCGGTAGAATCCCGCGAACCTTCGGAACCCACTCCCGCTTGCTCCGCACCCCGCTCCGCATCTTTTCATCCCGGTCGGTCAATAAGATGCTTAATGGTGGAGTCAGGTTTGCTAGGGTTGTGAGAAAAATACATAACACATGGCAAACAGGTAGTTTGTAGTGAATAAGAGAAGTTGTTACCATTATAAATATCTGAACAATTTCCCAGAAAGGCTAAAAACTCGCAGTAGGAGAAAACGATGCAAACAGGCACATGATGTTAATGAGAGAAGAAAAATGGTCATCTCATGACTTGCGAAAAGACTCATATATATGGAGGTGTATTCCACACAGTGCAGGGGAATGGTCGTCTAAAAATCCATTAAAGAGAAGAAAGAGGGGAAGGTCAGCACAACTTCCACCATCACCCTCTAGTCCCATACTTAAGCTGGAAAAAGGAGCATCCTCACCTTTGCCTAACGCCTCCATAAAGAGGGGAAGAGAATCGACACACACAAAGGACACAATTGCCTCAACGTCGCCCCCAGAATTCAAATTAAAAGAGCATGAGGAATGTAAGGTAGAAGAGAGAGTAGGCGAGTAGGGCCACCGACCTGCCATTTGTAAGGGCAAGGGACCTCGGAGCGCTTAAGTCACCCTTTCTAAGTGGTCATAGACCTCATGTACCCTTCGTTCAAGGGAAATGATTATGACCTCCCATCATATAGGAGAACCATGTAATGTATAGGGATTACAATGGAATAGTTAAGGAGTTGGAACTCGAAAACAAGTCGATAACTAGTCATCCAACTCTGACAGGGATTCCTGTCAATAAATTGTGTTGTTATTTTCTTGTCAGCCAAAGCCATCACCTTGCTCTTCCCATCAAAGTTGGACCAGAAGAAGTATCTCATAATTGACTCTAAACATTACCACACCCTAGACAAAATCAATTGTGTAGACAAGAAAAAGAAAAGAGTCAGAAAATACAGCCTTCAAAAGAATGTCATTCATGACATGATAGGCATGAAGCCTTCAACTCGCCAACTTGTCCTCAAGTTATTCCACGAGGAAGATATAGTCCTCTTTACAAATCATGTAAGACATACGTATGCCTAAATATGTTTAGTAAAATGGGCAGCATGTGGCATACCAAGAATTGTTTGTTAGGAAATGATGTACCCAGACTTCTTTTTCTGGAAAAGAGTAGGCATCCAAAAAGATGTCCACTCTGTTGCAATAATCGATCAACCAGAACGAATAGTCGGTTCAACAATGCAGAGGGGGTGGCGGAATGAGTAACCAATATTTAGCCAATAATCAATCCAATGAAATTGTCAGTCCGACAAGTCGACTGACTGATTGACTATTCGACTGACTCACTAACTATTAGGTTGACTATTGGCCAACTCAGGAAAAATATTTTTTATAAATTTTCAAGGATTCTAATTTATATTAGTATCATGAAAAGTGTCAAAACTCCTCCCAATTTCCCCATGATTTTTTTAAATGACCACAACTAGCATGATTAATGAAAGTTATGATGCATTGCATCTTCTTTTGGAATTAAACCCTCCAATTTGTTCAGCTTGACTTTTTCTAATTGATACTCGATATATTAATCGAATATAAGTCACATAATTTGTGAAAAATTCGTCACTTTACACAACTAGGACCAAAGTTAATATAAAAGGAAATTGTTTTCTAAACCTTAATCTTTCATACAGCGTGTTTGTTATCATTAAGTCTCATATTTCATCGAAGCCCTTATATTATTTTGAATATGATAAATATATATTATGCATAATATTTGACTGAAATTCAATTAACGCTCTTATATTGTTAAATGATGATCGTGATATATAAATATACATAATTTTTATATTTTAAAGTAACTAAAAAATACATAACCGAATAATTTTGAATAGTCACCCGACTATTGTTACTATTGTTGTTGAATCACCCGATTGAATATCGATACCGACTTTTGCAACACTGATATCCACCCTTCCACTTTCACTTAACAAACTAAAAATCAGTAATAATTACAAAAGCCATGATCCAACTAACATATTGAGGTAACATATTGAGGTAACATATAGAGGATGTGCCAAACTATTATCATAGGATCACTAACATCTCGTCCATTAAGTGGAACCTTTTACATAAGTTCGAGTCAACCACGTAAAGTACGAGTATTCATCTGTAAAGTTTGAATCTGATGTATACCCTCCTAAACATCTTGTCTACTTGCCCCCAACAACCAAGTCATAGAAAGTGAAATAGACAAAGATGAAATCAACAAATTTCCTTAAGCAAACAACCACCAAATACATACTGAATCCACCCAGAAGCAGCCTCATACTCTGGATCAAGGGCAGTCGGGAATACACCAACCATGGTGGCATTCCTGTAAGTCTTCGGTTTCTCAAGAGAAGATATAAGGGGAATGAAACTGTAAAACTTCTCGAACATCCCACGCAGATGAGAGCAGAGCGCCGTAAGAGGGAAAGCCTCCGGTGGCAGTTACGAGCAGGTCCTCCAGCACGGCACCATTACTCCAACTCTGGAGGATGCGCACTGGCAGAAAAGGAAAGGCTCAACAGCGAGAGGGGCGCCGGAAGAGAGGGGTCAACCGTAGGAGGGTGGATTGTCGTTTCGCACAAGAAGCAGGTTCACCACGGAGAACAGCAATGGGGAGAGGGAAGCCGCCCCTTCGAAAACCCATTTGGAAAGGGATGTTTTCGGTGTGTTTCAAGGAGACATTAGGCACGTCAGTGTCGAGAATCCGTGCGTTGCTATCGCTGCGGCCAGAGCGCGCACAGGTTCAAGAACTGCCGCTTCGGGGGGGGGTCCCGTGTGGAGGATGGCGTTTTGCTCATAGGTGAAGGCGGAGGAAGAGACGCCTTATTCTTGGGTTCCTCAGATACCGGAGCTGTGTCGGCGGTGCAGTTCCGCGGCGACATCGCGTAAATTACTCCTTGGAAGGTGGTGGCCAGAGGGCTCTCACATGTCCAAGCCAAGAAGCTAATGAGGTGGTCGACGAAGGGCTAGACCCAACTCAAGTGGCGAAAGGAGTCGAGCGGGGATGGTCGGCTGGTGTATGAAAAGCTCGATCGCATTTGCATTAGGGGAGTTCCCTTTGGCGAGCAGAACATGTCCACTATAAAGTCCTTACTCAGCAATATTGCGGAGGTGGTGGAGCTCGAAAGCTCCGGACGCCTGCCGGGCAAACCTTTAGACGCTATTGTCCAGGTGAGGGGAATGTGCTCCTCGAATATGGGTTGCTGGAACGTCGCACTGAAGGGTCGCAACATCAAGCTGGAGCTAGTCAGAGTGGAGCCGGGGGACAAGAGGGGATGCCGGGGGTGTGAGGGCTGGAATCTTGAGCCTGAGGCGTGAGACCAGGAAGTAGAGCAGCGGTAGGAGAGTGACGCGTCGGGGGGAAGGTCGATCGGCTGGTGTCCGAGGAGGCAGCCGAAGAGCTGGACGTGGTGCTTCGTCTTCCGCATAGGCATCAGGTAGGAGCTACTCCTACGTCGCTTGGCTCTGGAGCTGAGGAGTCGTTGGCGGTCAGTGAATCTTCTCGGGAAGGCAAGAAACCGGCGTTGTTGATTCTTGGCATGGAGGCGCGTCCTAAATCGGGCGGCGTGGTCACGGGCTTTCTGATAGCAGGCTCTCAACAAGTTATTCGGTTCAGATCGTTTGGGATGAATGTTGCTTGCGGGAATGAAGACGACCCGAATGCGGTCGTTCTGGATCCGGGATCTGAAACTTCGAACTCGGGAGTTGGCCTCTATTCACTCATGATTCCATCTCTCTCTGAACCGGGTCCACCAGGAACCTGTGGTTCGGCTACAGACCGGGTCATCCTCGGGTCACCGATCCGCAATGAACTAGCCGGAGAAGCCGTGAAAAAGGTGGGAGGCGTGAGGAGCACCTCGAAGGTCATGTCTTGCCACAAAAGATCATGAAGAATCCACCAGCGATGCGAAAAGAAAGACAAGCAACTCACTATGAGGCGTTGGGTCTGGAATCTCGCACTGACAGACCGGTGATCAGCCACAGTCAGTTGGCGGGAGACAACAGCACTGCTGCCTCACCTTGCTCTAATCTGGCATGCAGAGAAATGAGTGGGATGCCTGAGTTTCTGGGTGATGTGTGGCCTCACAACCGGTGGCCAACTGCATCCTGTGAGGAACATCCATGGCATGAGGATGAAAGCGGTAGATTTGGGAACCTCTATCACAGGAACAGATCCAGAAAGGCTGAAAGGATAATGAGGAGAGCAACGACGCTTTGTGCTGGCGAAAGTATGCAACAACAACAGTTGGACCGCTCGACCTTCTCGGACCCGATACGTTGTCGAACCGCTTCCATTCTCGATAGGAGCATAGCAGCATGTTAGGGGTAGTCCCTCCGCAAAACAAATAGAGACCAACTGTTGATTAATGAAAATCTTTTCTAGGAACAATCAGAGGAGCGCCCAAAGAAGAGGGCAGGAGTCAAGTACGCGATTGTCGAGGCTAACACAGATGTGTTTCTCCTCAGAAGACTAAATTGTCTAGGGAGCTGGCGATGTCAGGAGAAAGATTGACAGTGATGGCAAATTGATCTTGCAGAGCTGAATGCGCAAGGCAATTCGGGGGCTTACTGACTGGGTGGAAAAAGGACGAGTTCAAGCTGTTGAATGTGCTGCCTGGCGAAACTGTCTGACAGTTTTTGCTAAAGAGGAGAAGGATGTTGTAGTTCTGATATTACAAACGTGTATGGTCCTACGCTGGGAGCGTGCGGGACCCCTGGCAGTTTAACTGGAACACTGGGGTCCGCTCGTGTCTGGAGTGTGGCTCGTTGGGGGACCTCAACGTTACGCTCCTTCCGGATGACCGTCCTCTCCGATGTGGTGGTGGTGACCTTGGTTCAGAGGCCCTCCGCCAGATGGTTCACTCGCTTGGCATGCACATTATCGATGTTTCCGGTTGTTCGTTCACTTGGAGGAATGCTCGCTCGCGATCCAGATTGAACTAGTTCTTCCTGCCTGTTGATGGTGCGACGACTTTCCCCCTTGCGACGGCTTGGGCGCTTCCGAGGAGCTTTCGGATCACACGCCAATCCTTTGGCACTCTGGGAAAGAAAATGCAAGTAAGATTCTTTTTCCGGTTCGAGCAGATGGCTTTTAGAGAGCAGTTTCAAAGAGGTGGTGAAGCTGTGGAACGAGTGGAGTCCGTGGGCAAGGCGGTGGGAAGATTTGGCGACAAAACTACAAATGCCCCGGTCACACCTTATCAGGTTCGAGAGAGAGGTTAGCAACAAAAGGAAAGCAAGGAGAGAGGTTGCTCGGACTGGTGTGGCAAGGTTGGACACGTTAGATGACGAAAGAGGCCTATTGAAGAAGAAATGCGTGGAGAGGGCAAGATATATGGACGATCTACTGCATGAAGACAAGAAAGAAGAGATCGAATGGAGACAGAGATCCCGCCAGAGATGGCTTAAAGAAGGAGACGCAAACATGAAATTTTTTCACGCTATGGCCTCGGGGAGCGAAGAAGAAATCTCCTTCACGAGGTGCAGATTGGAGATACGAGGTTCGCCGGGGAGGAGAACATAGGGAGGGCGTTGAGGAATCATTTCATCAACGCTTCGAGGAGGAGAAACAGGGAGGGATGGGGGTGGACTGGAAGAGGTGTTCAAACCTTGTCCAATGAGCAAGCGTTAACTCTTATCTCACCTTTTTTCGAGGAGGAGGCCAGAAGGCAGTCTGGGGGTTGAATGCAGATGGCACCCCGACCGGACGGATTTCAAGTGTTATTCTATCGGGAATTATGGGATTTGGTGAAAGGTGAAATCATCCAAGCGGTGAATGAATTCAGAGAGGGCAATAGAGGATTCGAGAAGATCAACAGGGCTTTACTCTTTCTCCTTCCCAAGAAGGAATCGCCTCTTAATGTTGACGACTTCAGGCCGATAGCTCTGTCGAATGGCATTTACTTGCTTGTGGCAAAGATTCTAGTAAACATGCTGAAGTCGGTGATGGACTCGGTGGTGTTACATGGACAGTCGGCTTTCATAACTGGCAGGTAGATGACTGACGGGCTGGTGATAGCATCCGAAATTTACTTGGAATGGAAGCACTCGAATATGAAAGGGGTGTATGGAAATTGGACTATGCCAAGGCATATGAATGTGTGGATTGGAAGTTCTTGTGGACCTCCTGGCAGAAGAGGGATTTCCCTGATCTATGGGTTGATTGGATGAAGCGATGTGTAACCACCTCCTCCTTCTCCATCCTGGTCAATGGAAAGCCTGAAGGTGGGTTCTTTCAACCCCAAGGGGGCATGCGCCAGGGGTGCTCGATGCACCTATGTTGTTTGTGTTGGTCGCGGATGCGTTGGCTGTGTTGCTCAAGCAGGTTGTTAGCAGTGGGTGGTGTGAGGGTTTCCGGATGGAGAATATCTCCATCCCGATACTCCAATATGCGGATGATACTCTATGATTTCTCAGTGGTTCGGCGGAGAAAAATGGCCAACACGACAAAGATGTGCAGATTTTCAGCAGCATATCGGGGTTGCAGCTTAACAGACAAAAGTCGACGTTGGTGCCCTTCCACCTAGAGGGGGTCGAGCCGCACGAAGCTTGAGAGAACCACGGGTTGTCGCTGTGGTGAGTTTCCAATCCCCTACTTGGGCTACCTTTAGTTGTGGGTAAACTAAAGAAGTCGGGTTGGGACAACACGGTACAGAAGATTGGGCTCTTCGTATCTGGGGCTCATCGGACTGCCTCGTGGTTGCTCTGATCAGAAAACTGTATGGAGTTAAAGGTGAGGTGATTGTGGAAAGGAAACATTATCAATCGGCGCTTTGGTCCGGTATTCATAAGGTTTTATCGTTGTTGGCTCCAAAACTGCTTCCTTGCGTGGGAGATGGCAAGGTATTCGGTTTCTGGCAGGACGACTGGACCGGGGACAGTCCCCTGGCGAGTAGGTTCCCACGTCTCTTCGCTTTGGCATCTTATAGGAGATTGCTCACTCCTGCAAACCGTTGTTTCAGGGAACTGGATGTCGACTGTCATTACTGATCTATTTGATAGGTGTTTGGAGGAGTTCATTCGAATAGTGGGGGAGGTTTCGCCTCCGGGTCCTTTCACTGATGACCGAGATCACTTCTGATGGGCCGGGGCTGGCCAGTCTGTTTTGAAGCTATATAAGGAGTTGCGGGCTGAATATACTAAGCGTGACGCAAACATGTGCCAAGATCTCATAATTGTGTGGGTGGCCCGTGTTCCGGGCCGAGTCAAGGTGTTTCTATAGTGTCTCAGAAGAGGCCGACTGCTCGACAAGGCGAGGAGGAGCAGATTGTTTCACTTGGATGGCGCATTGTGCGACAGATGCGACGACGTTCTGGAGGATTCCGACCACCTGTTCTTCAAATGCCCCGCATCGATGCGGGTCTGGAGTGAGATTGGCTGGAAATGGGTCGCGACCGGTGGCTTGGAGGACTTCTGGAGCTCTGTCAGACAGGTGGGGAGCAACTCGCACGCAGATTGCGCCAGGCCTTTCACGGTGCTGTGGTGCATTTGGACAGCAAGAAATGGAGTTATCTTTAACAACCACGCGTTTCACTATGAAAATGTGGTCGGTCATTGTAATTCTCCGTATCATCTTTGGCTCGCTCTGTAAAGTTCGTTAATCCTTATTTAATATAACAGGCCCCGCGGTGTATCCTGTATAGGGATACCACCCTCTTTTATTCAAAAAAATACCGAATCCACCCCTTTCCAACATGAAGTAGTCCATCTTTCATGCCACCACCTACTCAATCGACACGTCAATTGTAACGTCAAGGACTCCAAGTGAGATCACATCCATTTCCCTCGATTTTAATTCATGTACAAATCAGTGCCCTATTCCAAGCAATACCTTTCAATTTACCTACGACTCAACTCCTCCCATGCCCTTAAGGCGGTTGTTGTTGGCGTCTGGGAAGGATGTCGCCAGGAGGCGGAGGGCTGTCAAGACCGAGGCAGAGGCTGGGATAAGCAGGTTAGATGGGTTGGATGATGACCGGGGCTGACTCCGGCGGAGGTGGAGGAGAGGGCAGCATGGTTGGAGGCGGTGTACCTAGAGGACAGGAAAGAAGAGGTTCATTGGCGACAGAGATCGAGGTAAAAGTGGCTAAGGGAAGGCGATGCGAACACGCGTTTCTTCCATTCCGTGGCGTCCGGAAGGAGAAGGAATTTCTTGCATGAGGTGGAGGTGGGGGCCAGAGGGTTTCGGGCGAGAGGAACATTGGAGTCGCCTTGCGGGAGCACTTTGTGAGGGCTTCGAGGAGAGTGAGGGAGGAGAATGGCTGGGGCTGGACGGGTCGGGGGGCAGAGTCTTTGAGTGGACCCCAGACCGATTCGTTAGTGGCCGCGTTTACGGAGGAAGAGGTGCGCAGGGCTGTTTGGGATCTGAATATGGATGGGGCTCCTGGCCCGGATGGCTTCTCTATATCCTTTTACCGGGAGTTCTGAGACTTACTGAAGGGTGACATTTTGGAGGTTCTTAATGAATTCAGGAGTGGGCAGCAGGGGTTTTGAGAAAATAAACAGGCCTTGACATTTTGTTGTCGAAGAAAGAGACCCCGGTAGGGGTTGGGGATTACAGGCCTATTTCTTTATCTAATGGCATCTATCTCATTGTCGCCAAGGTGCTTGCGAGCAGGTTTAGAGCTGTTTTGTCCTCCGTGGTCTTACTGGCACAATCAGCGTTCATTTTGGACGTTGTGTGACGGATGGAATCGTCACTGCTTCGAAGACTGTCTGTGAGTGGAAGAGGTCTAAAAAGAAAGGTGATGTTTGGAAGATTGACTACGCCAAGGCCTACGATTGTGTCAGTTGGAAATTCCTGTGGACAACGCTGCAGAAAAGGGATTTTCCGGAAGAATGGATTGGTTGGGTAAAGAGATGTTTCACTACTAGCTCGTGCTCTGTGTTGGTCAATGGAAAGGACGGAGGGAGGATGGTTCCAACCGCAGAGGGGGGTGCGTCAGGGTTGCCCCCTAGATCCCATGCTTTTTGTGTTGGTGGCGGATTGTCTTGCGGTTTTGTTTCAGCGGGCGGTGGAAGAGAGTTGGTGTGAGGGTTTCAAGTTGGGGGACATCTCCGTTCCGGTATTGCAGTATGCGGACGACACGCTGATCTTCCTGGGGGGACGGAGGAGCAGAACTACAATGCGGCTATTTTGTGGACATGTTTGGCTGTCTCTCTGGTTTGCAGATTAACAGGCAGAAGTCGGTTCTGCTTCCACTGGGGCTGGATGATGAGGAGAGTAACAGTCTTGCGGAGTGGTCGGGATGCCCTCTAGAGCGCATACCAATAACCTATATGGGGTTGCCTCTGGTTGATAGCAGGTTGAGGAGTTCCGAGTGGGACTATATTCTTCAGAGAATGGAGGAGCATCGGAGGGGTGGAAGGCTACCACTCTATCCAAGGGGGAAGCTTACCTTGCTTAAGCACGTTCCTCAGCCATTACAATTTTTTTCTTCTCGACGAGATTAACGCATGTTGGGGTTACAAGGAAGGTGGAGGCTTTGATGAGATCTTTCTTCTGGTCAGATGGGAGGCAGGCAATGAGGGGGTTGCACTTGGTTGCTTGGAAGGATCTTGTTGTACCTGTTTCGGAGGGGGGTCTAGATGTCCGAGATGTGGAATTAATGAACAAAGCCTTATTAGCCAAATGGGTGGTGTCCATTTGGGGTTCATCTGACTCGCTGGTTTTACAGCTGCTGAGGGAGATCTATGGAGTCACAGTGGAGTTGGTGGATGCAAGGAAGCGTCATGAGTCTTCATTGAGGATTGGGATCCGTGTCGTGCTTCCAGGGCTCAGGCCTTTCCTTCCGGAGGTTAGGGAATGGTCTCAGTTTCCGTTTTGGCAGGATGACTGGACGGGGAGGGAGCGCTAGCCCAACGCTTCCCTAGGTTTTTTTGAAGCCAAGAAAAGAGGGGGATACACTCCGTGGTGTTCACCCCAATATATTAAAAGGAAGGAGCGTCAAAGGTACAAACAGAAAGACGAGTGACCCAGAAAAAGAAACGAAAAGCGTCCAGTGTTGGGCACTCAAAAAAACAAAAAAAGATAGCAAGCAATCAACTAGTACTCCAGTCGTCAACCAACCCAGTCGCACGATATAGCACGTTTTCCTTGTAGAAGCGTTGCGCCGAGAAGATGGCCTCGTTACGACTAAGCCATATCGACCATAATCTAGCCACCGGTGTCAAGAGCCGACTCCTATCCAAATGCCTATTCACAAAGAGAGAATCACAGAAGGCCTCCACATCACAAGCACGCACCCAATTCACAAACAGGTCTTCCCAAAGCCCCCGAACCAAAGGGCAGTTGAAGAGGATATGATCAATGGTTTCCTCATTCGAATCACACAGCACGCAGAGATTGGACACCGAAAGCATCATCCTTGAGCAGCGATCACGCGTCAGAAGTCTCTTTCTGCAGACCAGCCATAAGAAGAAAACAATGCGCAAGGGCAGGCCCAACCTCCAGAATAAAGAACAGTCTCTCACCAGGGACTCGGAGCGAGCAGGCAGAAGCTCAAGTAGCCCAGCATAGGCCTTCCGAGTCGAGAAGCCACCATCCCTCCAAACCCAATGATCCAAGCCCACGGAAGGCGTAGCTGCATCAGCAAGGGCGTCCAGCAGAGCAAGAAAATCAAGCAATCTCTGATCCGAGAAGTTTCCCTCAAAGCGAGGGCACCAACAAGCATTCTCCCAGCAGCTAGCCACAGAAGCATCCTTGTTTTCTGCCAGCGCAAAGAGCCGCGGGAAGCGGACAAATAAGGGATCCCCCCCAACCAGCAGTCCTTCCAAAATAAGAAGGCACGGCCGTCCCCCAGGACAGGCTTGAATCTCGCCCTATTCTTCAAGAAGACCTCCTGGACACCACGCCAGAAAGGAGACCGCACACGCACCACCCCCAACCTGCCCTCCCCAGCCCACTCCTCCCCATGAAGCTCCCTCAAAACATCAACAAAGAAATTTCCACCCCTTCCCCACACCCTGCTTGCCCATTTAAGAAAGAAAGCAACATTGACCAACTTGAGGCGCCGCACCCCCAAGCCCCCTTCCTGCTTCCCCCTCGCCACCTCCTCCCAAGCGACCAGGTGAATCCCCCTCCCTTCCACACCCGACTTCCCCCAGAAAAATCTTTTGAAGCAAGACTCAAGTCTCCGGCAAACCCCCGCAGGCAAACATCGAATAGACAAAAAGTGCACCGGGATGGCAGCAAGAACCGAATGCAGAAGAATCGGCCTTCCGCCCTTCGAGAGGAGCGCCGCGCGCCAACCCGCCAGTCTCGCCTCGACCTTCTCAACAACACCACTCCAGTCCCTAAGTCCGGGCCACCCAACCACCAAGGGAATGCCCAGGTAGTCCAGCGGCAAACCCCCCGGAACAGAACCCAAAGTCCTCGCACAATCCAGCGCCAAAACCTCGGATAGGCCAAAAGGAACAACCTTTGACTTGGCCCCATTTATGAGGAGCCCCGATACCTCGCTAAAGAGCTCCAGAGTCACCTTCATGGCAGCGACCCCACTAGCACCACCTTCAATGAAGCAAAAGGTGTCATCCGCAAACTGTAATAGTGGCACTGAAACGCCACCCTTGGAGAAGCCCTTGGAGAGGCCCGCAGCAACAACCCTGTCAACCATACGAGCCAAAACATCCGCAGCAAACACAAAGAGAAGGGGGCCAGCGGGCAACCCTGGCGGAGGCCCCTTCTCGGCTGAATTCGCCCCCCCCCTCCAAACCTCCATTGAGCAAAACCGAGAAGGAAACTGTAGTCACGCAGCGGCGCGTCCAAGAAATCCATCGATCCGGGAATCCACGCCTTCTGAGGACCGACCAAAGGAAGGCCCAATCAATGTTATCATACGCTTTGGCAAAATCAATTTTCCATAAGACCCCATGCCTCCCCGACGAGGTCCAATCCGCCACCAACTCCGAAGCAACGGCGATACAATCAGAAATTTGTCTCCCCCTAATGAAGGCCGCCTGAACGGGGGAAACCAACAAGTCCAGCACTCTAGAAAGCCTCCTTGTCAAGACCTTAACCACAATTAAATAGATGGCGTTTGAAATAGAAATGGGACGAAAGTCACCAATATCCTCCGCCGCAGCCCTCTTTGGAATCAAAAGCAATAAGGCCCTATTAAGCCTATCAAAACCCGCATTCCCCTCGCAAAATTCCGCAACAACCTCCAAAACTTCTTCGCCCACCAAATTCCAGAAGTCACGAAAGAAAGCTACCGAGAAACCACCAGGCCCCGGGGACCCGTCAAGATTGAGCTCCCACACAGCCTCTTTAGTCTCCATCAACGAAATCGGCCTAATAAGCATAGCACAGTCCTCCTCGGAAACCTTTGGCACCCCCAGCCCCAACCACTTCCAAGAGCTCGCGGATCGGGACGACATGACACCCCTGAAATGTTCGGCAATGGCAGACCCCATCGCGCTATCCCCCACGAAGCGCTCTCCATCAACAGAAATAGCGCGCATTGAATTGTTACGCTTCCTCCCACTAGCAACCCTGTGAAAGAATGTCGTGTTTGCATCTCCATCCTTGAGCCATTTCAACCTGGAGCGTTGGCGTCACTCGATAGCTCTCTTCTTGTCCTCCTCTGCCACTTTAGATTGCGCAGAAGACCGCTCCTCGAACTCCCCCGCGTTCAGATCTCTCTCATTTTCCACAGAATCAAGCCTCCTGATAATCTCCTCTGCCTCCGATCTTAGAGCCAACCTGGACAGCCGAGACTCCCTCTTAAAGTGCGCCAATCGCCTCCGCAGAGAGTCAAGCTTGTGACCAAGCCTGACGGCCGCAGACCCCTCCACAGAGGAAGAGGCCCAAAGGTCGGCCACAACACCCCTGAAATGAGGCTCAAGGAGCCAGTAACGTTCGTATCTAAAGAGGCCCTTCAGTAAACGGGTCTCACCAGAGTCCCACATAATCGGCGAGTGGTCCGAGAAAGCCCTGGGCCTAGAAGAGACCGAGCAAGAAGGGAACAGCTCCATCAATCCACCCGATGCCAAAAATCGATCAAGCCGGGATCGAGAGGTGGTGCTCCTCCAGGTGTAGTTCAAATCAGAAGCCACCAAATTCTCCAAGGCCAGGGAGTCCACAAGCTCCGCAAAAATCGAAGACCCCGGGTCCCGTCCCCCCCTTGCCCGAGGGCGATCAGAGGAGTGAAGAGTCACATTGAAATCTCCCCCAATGATCCAAGGAGTCCCACAAAAGCACGTCCCGTGGCACGCATGTCCTCCCAGAGCTCTTCTCCCTTGATATGACAGCAAGGCCCATAGATAATGACAAGATACATAAAGAGATAATAATATTAAGAACTATCTCTACACATATGTCTCCCCAAAATTAAAGAATACAGCGTAAAAGCGACCGACCTCCACGCAATGAAAAGGCCCCCCGCCGAACCAATCGCATCCAAGGCCGAAAAAACATCCAACGCCCCCGCACCAAAGGAGCGCCACAGAGCATCATCCAGCCCCCTCAACTTCGATTCCTGGATCAAGGCAATATCACAACCCCACTCCGACAACCAGGCACCCAGAGTCTTTCTCTTCACATCATCCCCTAGCCCCCTCACATTCCAGGACAGAACTTTCATTGGAATGGGAGGCGACGCCCTTCAGAACGCACAAGGCCAGCCGCCTCTGCCACAGTGTCTTCCAACGTCGAGAAAGAAAGAATTGGCGCGAACCCCGTACGAGATCTGCTCCTCCTACGATATCTTTTCCCAGATCTCTTATCAGAGCGAGTTCCCAGATCATCACCACCGCCCGCATCCGAAGCACAGGCCACAGGGCTCGGTAAGGCGAGGATAGGCGAACTCTCAGCATCTTTGGAATAAGGTCCCAAAATGGAAGGCGAGGATATCGAACTTGATCCCCCCAAATAAGGCACGCCATCACTTGAAGGAAGGACTGACCCAGAGAAGGCCTGCACAAAGGAAGAATCATGGAGCACGACCACAAGAGGACCCGCCTCAAAGATGGGGCCCAATAGAGGACCGGGAAGGATCCGAATCCGCGGAGTAAGAGGAGGATTCCCCATCGGACCACGATCCGAATTTCCCCGAACCTCCGAAGATGACAAAAGGGAGATCCGTCCACGTGCCCGAATATGAAGCGCTCAGCGCACGGTCCACCTTCCAGCCAGAAACGCCAAGAAAAGAATCAACCTCGAGCGGTCCCCCCCAGGCAAATCGCCACTTAGGCGAATTCGCACGGGAACTGAGAGCGATCAATGAAGGGGCGGGGGCAATCAAGCCAGGAGGGCGACGGTTCGCGGGAGCCCCCATGCAGCGCCATGTGGCCAACAGGAAACGAGGCGACATCAACAACCACAGGGGCCAAAGTCCCGACCGAGGAGGCCGCCGGGCCCGCCACCGCCTACGGCGGAGCCAGAGGCTCCAAGAAAGAGATCTCCACCGGGAACCTAAATCGACCCACCGACAAGGTCTCAAAGTACACCTTGCCCAAAGCGTCTTCGAGCAAGCTCCTGCCACACTCCAAAAGAACCCGAGTGGCCTTCCAATCGGAGCCCGGCACGCAGCCATCACCTACAATCGCCAGCAGCTCCCCCCAGCGCCGAAGAAGCTTCCCCAAGCCATGCACCCTACGAGAGAGGAAAGGAACCCCTCGTACCTCCACAACACAAATTCCCACATCGAAGTAAGCTCCATCGTCGTATCGCAAAGGCCTCCAGGAAATGTCTTCAAAAACAGCACTCGTCAACAAGCTTCGACGTTGCTCTAAAGAGAGGCCACGAACACAGCACCTGGAATTGTCCAAAACAACCATGTCTCCACGGAACATGGGTCCCAGGAAACCATGCAAACTCAAGCGAACGCTGCTCCAAGCAACTCCTTTACGTAGGGCTATCCCCACAGCCGCTCCAACACAGCCACGCTCCTTCACGACCTGCCCATGCAGCGCACCTTCAACCGCCTTCTCCCTCCCCCTTCCTTGAAAAGCATCTTCCGCCTCGTGGCACCCACCAGCCACCACCAGGTTGACCTCGCCAGCAGAAGGAATTGTCGAAGCTCCACCAAGACCCTTCACATGAATGGAGGACATGGAATCCCGAACCACCTGCGCATAAGATCTCGAACCCTTCCCCCCCCCCACAGGAACCAAGTCCAAAGAAGCAGCAAGCACAGCTCCCTCCCCCCCGGCTGAGGGAGAGTCCTAGCGAACAAAAGAATCCGCCCGGGCGAAACCGATCTAGCAGGAAGCTTTCTTGTGGCCAACCCTTCCACAACCGTAGCATCTTGCAGGCAACCCACACGCTGGTGCAATATGACCACGTTCTCCACATCTAAAACAACGCTTACCCGGCTTCTTATGAGAAACACGAACCCAATCTCCACTCCCCTCTTGATCATCGGACACGTGCACGTCACCGCCAACACTCCCCCGGACTACCTCCTTTCCCTTAACGTCGACCCGATGCGCGCGGCCATCGTTCACCACACTCGCCGAGCTTGCCATGTGTTTCCCAGAAGCGAAGAGAGGCACTCCAGCAACAGTTGTCTTCGGTCTCCACGAAGTCCCTCCTCGTGATGTGACTGAGGAGCGAACACCTGTAGTCTCCAAAAATTGCTCTGGGGCATCACGTGCACCTTCCTTTGGCTTCCACCGCTCGCGCACTCTCCACCAGCACTCCACACCTCCTCTCATCCAGCTACACTCCTACGCTCCCTAGGTTGATGGCTTTAATCGTTGACAGGGGGAGCGGGTGGCGGAGGTGGTCGACTCTGGGTCAAGGCCTTAAATGTCGGTTTCGGTCACCATTTCGGTATCGACCAAAACAGAATTTCGATGGAATTTCGGTGGAATTTCGACCGAAATTTCGGTCATTCCGGTCATTTTTTGTACTAGGACCCCCATATTTCGGTCATTTCGGTCATTTCGGTCCAATTTCGATTTCGACTGGATATCGATATTCGACAGAAATTCAACCGAATTTCGCTGAAATTTGAGGCCATGCTCTGGGTCGTGGGCTCCGAGGTTCCTTGCGGTTCTCTCGGATCAAAGGCTGGAGGAATTTTTGCGGTTGTATCGGAGATTCCCCCTGTTGGGGAGATGTCTGGCGAGCCAGATCATTTTGAGTGGGCAGATGATAAGTTCGCGGTAAAGATTGCATATCGGAAGTTGTGTGGTGGTGTAGTGGAGCGCGACGAAAATCTATGTGCGGACTTGAAGGTAATTTGGGCGGCTAAGATTCCTACTCGGGTTAAGGTGTTCCTTTGGTGTCTAAGGAGAGATCGTCTATGTGACAAAGTGAGAAGGGGCAGACTGCTGGGTGTGACGGATTTGAAGTGTGACAGATGCGAGGAGGACGTGGAGGATGCGGACCACATTTTCTTCGAATGCAGGTCTTCAGCAAATGTCTGGGAATCTTTGGGGCTGGCGTGGGTCCAGGCATCCGGCCTGGAACATTTTTGGAGATCTATTCGAGCGGTGGGTATTGGGTCCTCCGGTGATGTTTCTAGGCCCTTTGCCGCTCTTTCGGCTATTTGGCTTGGCAGGAATTAAAGCACTTTCAAGGGGCGGCGGTTTTACTGAAATGTACTAGCGCACTGTAATGCTTTGTACAATTTCTGGATATCCAACTGATGTACCCTTTCGTTAATTAATGAATACTCTGGTGTGGTGACTCCCGCCTCGGGAGGGCTCCCCCTTTTTCTATTCAAAAAAAATCATTGGTTTGTGATGTCAGCCCTAGCTTTCCGCCATCCACCTAATCACCACACTTGATGCCCCATCTTCATTTTACCACACAAACCTATTATTGTTCCAACCTCCGTCTCTAAGATAGAAGTGGACGTGAATCATTCTGACATATCTAACATGGCAAAAGACTGTCAGTTTTAGTACAATGCTCAGAGATCCCGCACCTATACTGATTTCCAAAACAAACCCCTTATTTCCCCTCCCCCTCCCATAGTTTTCTGCCGCTAATGCTTCTCCTAGCCGCAATGCGACATGATGCCATAATGCACTGTTTTTTGGAAGGAATGCACTATGTTGCACCTTTAATCCCTCTCGGTTTCATTTAGCTTCAGCTACTTTATTACATATATTTAAATAAGCCCAAGCCTCCATACTATGTTGCCCCTCTAATCCCTCTCGTTTTCATTTAGCTTCAGCTGCTTCATACAAATAAGTAAACAAGCCCAGGCCTCCATAAATCACAATTTTGCACATCAGAAGGTGAATTCATTACTTCGTCCTTTTAACATCCTTCCAAGAAAAGCTTTTCATGTTTGCAATTTTTTTATTGAGTTATTGATATAAGGAAAGGAGAAAGTGAAGAAAGAAGGGAGGTGAAAAAATACTTCTTTTTCTTTCAATTCCCTCAATTGTTTACTTTATTTTTCATATAGAAAATAGACATAGTCCTCGAAAAGAAGCAAGAAACAAACTTGAGCATGACCAGAGTTTCACACTTCAACAAGATTTTAGCCTTTAATCTTTCCTATCTCCTCTGCAGACTCTCAAAGTTGAATGTTTCTCATCAATAACAGATTCAAGTAATCCAAAGAAAACTTGAAAACAATCTGCGGGCCTACAACATCACCTTGCCAAACAAAATAAATTCCAACCTCGCATTATTGACCTTCGGAGGGTAAACTCACACGGAGGTTGACCACAGAGACATCCTTAGACTACTCAAACTACCACCAACCCCTTGCATATAGTATATCGTGTCACCATTAACATTACAAAGGGAATACATATAATAATAAGGCATTCACATGTCATTTCACATGTATACACATTGTGTGAATTTTTATATAGACAGTTACGTATGATCATGCTTAGGGCTGTCAGGAAAGCTCGAGCTCGATGAACTCAACTCAGGCTCGGCTCGTTAAGGGCTCGCGAGCCAGACTCGAAACCTTAACGAGCCCGAGTTGGGTTTTATGGCTCCTCAGCTTATCGAGTCGAGTCCGAGTTGGGCATTGTTTGTGAACCCCTCAGGATCCGGGTACCCGTTTACGACACAATTCGCGAAATTCCATTTATGACATCGCATTAAAAGCTTAGGTTTTTATGGGATTTTTTTTTTTGCAATGAATATAATTGCAAGTGATATTCGACATTCATATTCACAACCACAAGATAATAAAGATAAATGTCACCAAGAATTTATTTCATTAACTTTCATTTCATTTTCAACCTGTACAATGTCTGAAAGTACATACAGTATATCCCAAAATCTGACTGAAGAGAAAAGAAGCATATAACATTAATAACCGAACAAAAACTGAGACAAAAAGAATAACATACCGTCTGGTATAGACCTTGTCTCTTGGAACCCTGTATAGCTACTGAACAACAGACTCCTTTCCTGCCATGCGTGCAGGAAGAAAAGGAGTCACAATTGTGAATACAAACCCGTAGTTTAAAATAATTAACAAGTAATTTAATGTGCAAAAGAGAGCAAGTAGAAAGGTGGAATAAGCACTATTTACATCTACTTGCGTGAGTAAAAAGGTAGCCAGGCTTGTAAGCATTTCTCATAAACTCTCATTATCCAAACACTTTTCATATTTAACATATTTATTTTGTAATCAAATGTTGATAAATTTATAAATATAGGAGTATGCATATAAGTATATATCTCTACTATTATATTGACCAGATATCAAATCTATGGATTTGTCGATGTGAAAGATGGAATATGAAATATTTATAGATTACTTGATTCCCAAGTTCAATAGGTAGGCATCCAATTCTTAATTTCAATTGTTTCAGATATGACTCCAGATGATGTAGATAAAGATCATGATTCTGGGTCTTGGAGATCATGTCGTGGGTTTGATAATGGAATGATATGATGATGATGAATTTGATCCTTAATTCTATTCACTCCTTCTAAGTTAGTGGATAGTCTGTGGTCTTGGTCTGTGTGTAACCTCACACTATGACTCTAAGGTATTTAAAAGTACCTTAGGGTTGGGGTGCCTCCGTAGGCATGCGGTGTTGTATAATGCATCCTAACTAAGTTCCCAACACGTCCACTAACTTATAGGGTTTTTAAACCAGATTAAAGTCACTTCTAATCAACTAAATTTTAATTGTGATTTCCTCTAAACCTTCACTGTAACTCTCTCAGATGTACTCTCAATGATGTAGATATAGATGTAGATACGAATGATCTGGATGTAGAATCGCCGTCTGTTGGCGAAAGAAAACTCAAGCGGTGAAGAAGCCTACAAATGGCTCTTCCGTCTCGCCCTCTAGTTGGAAGGCCGGTCCAACAGAGGGATAGGTCTACTCCCCAACTACGCCACTGAGACGGTGAGAGGGACTTCCCGGGAAGTCGCTCTAGAAAAACAGCCCGACCGGTAACGGGCAACCGAGCTCGTACGTAAAACTGAAAACCAAGGATCCCCCGCCTGGGTATCCTAAAACAGGGTCAGCGGAATGGTCTAAAGTCGGGATCCCAACGAGGCGAAAAAACACTGCGAGCTCGCGTAAAAACCGAAATGGGACTGGGATCCTAGACCCGCGCACTTGGCGGCCGCTGCCCTAACTGGGCTTCCTTTCTTCCGCCCAGGTGAGGGTCACCGCCCCCTCGCACGGTCCGGTGTAAAAGGCCACCATGACCGGCAATAAAATTTATAAGTCATTACCGACTCACAATCAATTTCTTTTGCTTGTCTACTTTCCTTCTCAATTCCCTTTTTGAGATTAGTAATACAGATTCTAGCTCTCTTCATCTTCAATCTTGGAAATCATTTACCAACTTCATAAAAGAAGAGTATTAATATTTGATACTGATTCACGATCATTATTACTGCTTGTCAATTCCTCTCTTTCCCACTTATTTTGTGGTTAATCAAACAGATCTAGATCTCTTGGTTATTTATCTTTATGATAGTGATTCATAGATAGAAGAGTATACTTAAAAGATAATTCTCTAAAGATGATCTACCTTTATGGTTAGAGGGGATCATTGATGACGCAATCATATAGGTTAAACTTAACTCAGTCTTAAAGGATAGTCATTCCGAAAGTAATGTCGCATCCAGCTATCTGAAATCAACAGTATAAATTATAATTCAAAGGCGATTATTTCAGTTATATGTATTAATCAAAGGTACATATAAAATTCTCTTCTCAAAAGTCTTTCTAATCCCAAAAGTCCTATGTGAAACACCTTTATATGATATCTTTTAACTATTAGAACTTTCTTCTGTCCCATGCAATAGGGTTCTCATGGATCCAATGTCGAGGAGTGTAGAGGGAATCTCACTGATAAGGAATAATCAATCACATCTTGCTATCTTTAGATGATAGTGAAAGTGGAAAAGTGGGTGTGTAAGTCATATATTAGTATGTATAGAGACCAATTATACTGAACCATTAATTTTTTTTTTTGAATATTTATATTGAAACCCCCTTCTCACTGATTCCTACTCATTCTCACCACCTCATATGAAACAAGGTGTATATAAAAAAATTGTGTTTCCTCGACCCCACATAGTTTACCTCGTTCTTTGTCAACCTGTATCGTATCCCTTCTTATATGATTCTTCAGTATTAATTTAAATAACAAAAATAGTTATCATTTATGAATAAAATACTTTAGTCTCTATTTATTTCAATAGCAAGTCATTATTTTATCCCACTTGGCAACCTCACAGTCCC
This sequence comes from Ottelia alismoides, assembly GCA_037367405.1. NCBI lineage: Eukaryota > Viridiplantae > Streptophyta > Magnoliopsida > Alismatales > Hydrocharitaceae > Ottelia > Ottelia alismoides. The sequence continues at coordinate 140,454 of JAZKJV010010088.1, forward strand.
CAAGGTTGTCAACATTTTATTACCTTTGATCCCTTCCACGAAAATGAACAACTATGAGAATTAGCTCTTTCTTGTTACTAAAAATGTAATATGGTTTGTTAGACATGACAACTTAGATTATTGTGATAAACACGGTCTGATAACTTTTACAGGAAGGTTCAAGGTGCTCTTCAGGATTGATTCTCAATTTCAATACTACTAGTTCGCCCTTTTGGATTCAATAATAAAACCTCTGCTAAATTTATTTGTGAGTGTTGTTTTATCAAATAACCAACATATCACAGAAGATAATTTGAACCATAGAAGAGGCAATTGACCAACTCTCTGAATCGAAGTTATCAAAAAGAAAATTTATTTATACCTTGCAAAAATCAAGAATTTATCTAAACCTTGATCTTATACCTATTCCCAGGATAAAGGTGATTATGGATGATTTCTTGAGATGAGCACATCATGCTCAAATGTGATTCATCTTATAATAGAGAATCATGCAACATGCATGCAATTGATGAATATATATATATATATAGTCTTAGATTCCTGTAACAAATTTGGTATATATATGTTTATAACAGAACAAACATATCCAGCTTAACAGATAACTTATAAAATGCTTTGCCAAATTTAGTTGGTAATAAAGATACATGAACAGTATAAAGATACATGCACGTGACGCTGCAAAATGCAGAGAAATACAAAAGTTGGTTTGCAAGAATGCTGCACTTGTTTAGATCATGAAAATTGCATGGAGATAGAAATTTAAGGTTTCAAAAATGCAGGCATGGCAGCAAAGAAAATGGCTAGGGATTGTACCTAATTTGACTTTAAAACTTGCATGCAAGTGCTTGTACAGTGGCTGGACAGCAACAGGAGGAGGAAGAAAAAAGTTTCTAGTCCTTGGACTGTTCTTGGAGTAGCAAGATCTTGCAAAATGAAGGCAGCAACAGCTCTCAAAGCTGCTGGACAGTAGATAAAATATGGAAAATATGCCCCCCTTGTTTGGAGAATGAAAAGAAATTTTGAGAAAACAAGAGATGGATTGTACCTTGAATTTTTCTCCAATCTTTTGAGCAAATCACATGCAGCAAAGAGGTCCAATTTATCAAGGAATTGCTGAAGAAATTCCAACTGCCAGTAGCATTCACCTATGGGATTATGAAATTGGAGATAAACAATGCAAATGTAGAATTTGTATGTTCATCGAGGGAGAGACTTTCTTGGAGAAGAAGTGGCGATGGAGAAAGGGATACCACGATTGGAATTTGGGGGAAATGGAAAGAAAAGGGAAAATGGGAAAAAAAGAAGGGTTCCCACGTTGGCTTTATAGAGAAAAGAGGAGGGGAGGAAGTTTCCTAGAAACTTCCCATTTCCACTTTATATATATATAAAAAAAAATTCTCTCTTTTATATTTCTATTTGACGTTTACAACAGAATAAAGTCTGCTACAGTTACTGTAGCAGCAGAATTTTAAATTTTTATTTATATTTTAACCAACATTATATTTATTTGTTATATAAAAAAATCGACCGTATTCATGACTCGGGCGTCGGATTTTGACGTGCAATATCTCTATTCGATCGTCTCAAAATGACGGTCAAAATGAGTATAATGTTGATATACTTCCGGTCGAATTTCGAATACCCGAAATTTTCGGATACAGCTTTTGTTTAAGATTAAATTTTGTAATTTAAAATATCATATGACCTCTGATTGACGAACGGTCGATTCCGTTGGTCTTGTATCGTCGAATCGGATCTAATGACGGTCTCGATTCGTTTTGCGGTTTCCGAATTTGCGTCGCGGCTTTTCACGGCGCGCATTACGGAGTGACCGATTTTTGGTCGATTTCACCCGAACAACTTTTGATTCACTACTAATTGGTCGTTTTAGGTTGTTTAGTATTGACCGATAACATTTTTGGGTTCATTAGACCCAAAATCGGACGACTTCGGGTTTGATTGGAAACCGGATGCTACAAATATAAAAACCTCAAAGGGAGTCTCGTCCTCGAGACTCGAGTCAAGGTCATTAGGTATCTTGTTTGGATTTTATTATGGTAATAAAAACCTCAAAGGGTTTTGAACCCATAAAAACCTCAAAGAGAAAACAAGCCGTATATTTGAACAAATATTTTATTACTAAAGCTTGTTTTGGTTATTACCTCAGAAAAGTTGCGGGTATCGTGCCCGCATGTCGGCTTCGGTCTCCCACGTCGCCTCCTTGACGCCGTGTCGGTGCCACAAAACCTTGACCAATGAAATCTCCTTGTTGCGAAGCTTCTTCACAGTACGGTCAAGTATCTGGATGGGCCTCTCCTCGTATGTCAAATCAAGCTCTATGTCTAAATTCTCGTAACGGATGACGTGCCGAGGGTCGTGCACATACTTCCTCAGGTTGGATATGTGGAAGACATCATGAATAGCCGATAGATGTGGAAGAAGGGCTACTCAGTATGCAACCTTCCCCACACGAGCAAGAATCTCGAACGGTCCAACATATCGCGGCGCCAACTTGCCACGAACACCAAATCTTTGCACTCCCTTCATGGAAGATACACGGAGAAATACCCAATCTCCAACCTATAATTGATAGGAATGTTATTAATATGAGGTTAAGTTATTTTTGTAACAAAGGAAGAGAAGAAGATTGGATACCTGGAATTCCAACTCTCTTCTCCGACGGTCTGCATAACTCTTCTGGCGACTCTGTGCCGTCAGAAGCCTCCGTCTCACAAGATCAACAGCTCTTGCGGTCTCCTCCAAAAGATCTACGGAGTATAAAGCATGATCACCTACCTCACGCCAACTGAGAGGTGTGAGGCATCTTCGCCCGTATAGGGCTTCGGATGGTGCCATGCCAATATTGGAGTGATAGTTGTTGTTGTACGTGAATTCCACCAAAGGTAAATGGTCCTTCCAGGACCCTTTCCACTCCAAAGTACAAGCGCGAAGCAAATCCTCGAGCGTCTGAATGGTGCGCTCACTCTGCCCATCTGTCTGCGGATGATAAGCAGAACTCATCTTCAGCTCTGTCTGTAGTGCTGACATGAACTGATGCCAATAGTGAGATGTAAATCTCGAATCCCTGTCAGACACCACTCCTCGTGGTATACCATGCAGTCTGATGCTGTTCTGCACATACAGCTTGGCCAATCTGGATGGAGTGTAAGTCGTGTTGACAGGTATGAAATGGGCTGACTTGGTCATCCTATCAACAACGACCCAAATGGAATCATGGCCACCCGGTGTCTTCGGCAATCCCGTGACAAAATCCATAGAAATGCTCTCCCACTTCCACTCAGGAATGGGGAGAGACTGCAGTAATCCTGGTGGTCTCCTGTGCTCAGCCTTGACCATCTGACAGGTCATGCATCTGCTAACATGTAGCGCCACATCGCGCTTCATTCCATCCCACCAGAAATGTCGACGCAGATCACGGTACATCTTCGTACTGCCTGGATGGATAGATAACCGTAAACTGTGTTCCTCATCGAGAATGTCTCTGCGAAGCTGCTCGTCATTGGGTACAACGACCCGTCCTGCCTTCCATAAAATAGACTCTGCCACGATAAAATCATCAACTTCATCTTTGATGGCGCGCATGTATCTATCATGAATCCAAGGATCTGTCTTCCGGCCTTCGACGATACGATCCCAAAGACTGTTGTATCGTGGAGGCACAACGGTAGAAATGGATGCGCTCTCCTGCTAAGTGCATCAGCTACCACGTTTCCCTTACCGGGATGGTAAGAAATCGTGCAATCATAATCCTTCAGTAGCTCGAGCCATCTGCGTTGCCTCATATTCAGCTCTTTCTGATCAAATATGTACTTCAGGCTCACATGAATCGTCCCAAATAAATGGAACTCCCTTCTGCGTTAGTTGTGTCAGAGGACGAACAATGCGTGAAAATCCGCTGACAAAGCATCTGTAATAGCCCGCTAATCCGAGGAAGCTCCGAATCTGTGTAACTGTCTTGGGCTATTTCCAAGACATAACTGCATCTATCTTCGCAGGATTAACTGCAATGCCTGTTCCAGAAATGATATGCCCGAGAAATGAGACCTGGGATAACCAGAACTCACATTTGCTCAACTTGGCATATAGCTTGTGCTGTCGCAATGTGTCCAAAACAATCCGTAGATCATTCGCATGATCCCATTCATTCCGCGAATAGATGAGCACATCATCGATGAACACTACTACAAACTTGTCCAAGTATGGACAGAAGATACGGTTCATCATATCCATGAAAGCCGCAGGTGCATTGGTGAGCCCAAACGGCATCACCACATACTCGTAGTGTCCATAGCGAGTCCTGAAGGCTGTCTTTGGAATGTCCGACTCGCGAATCCTCAGCTGATGGTAGCCTGAGCGAAGATCGATCTTCGAGAAAACCGAAGATCCCTGGAGCTGGTCGAACAAATCATCGATGCGCGGTCAAAGGATAACGGTTTTTCACCGTTCTTTTGTTCAGCTGCCTGTAATCGATGCACAGTCTCATGGATCCATCCTTCTTCTTGACAAATAGAACCGGAGCACCCCAAGGTGAAGTGCTCGGCCTCACGAATCCCAAGTCAAGTAACTCCTGCAACTGTACCTTCAGCTCCCTCAACTCGGCTGGTGCCAGACGATATGGTGCCATAGAGATCGGTTGTGTATCTAGCAACAATGTGATCTCGAACTTGATCTCTCTCTCAGGAGGTAGTCCTGGTAGCTCATCAGGAAATATGTCAGGGTATTCTGAGACTACTCGGATATCCTGTATCATCGGCTCCTGATCAGACACCTCCCGAACAAAAGCAAGATATGAATCGCAACCCTGGTCAACAAGTAGCTGGGCTCGCAATACCGAAATGTACTCCATGGTGGATTCATGTGTAGTACCCTCAAAAGTGAACTCGGGTAGATCTGGAATCCTGAAGCCAACGGTCTTCCTAAAGCAATCAACAAGTGCATGATGAGCGGATAGCCAATCCATACCTAAAATCAAGTCGAACTCATCAAGCTACAGAAGTGGACAATATGTGATCATCTCGTGTCTACCAATCAGTACGGGCAATTGCCTGACTATCAGGGAAATGATAGACAACTGGCCACCTGGCTCTTGTATGTGATATGGGGAAGAGAGAGTCTCCGAGACTCTACCTAACGAAGCAAGTAACCTCGAAGCAAGACACTGATCGGTAATGTCCCCATTCGTGACATCGGTAACATCTGATTGGTCAAGTAGATGGAGTGATCGTGTCTGCTCGCTGCGACCCAGATGGTCGAGCGGAATCTGTGCCACGTCCGACAAGTGCTTCTCCTAATGTAGTTGATGGAGAAGAGCGGGTACTGCCCGAAAATGCTTTTTCTCTTCTTGGGATATACTATGAAAATTAATGAAATTGGTGACATTTGTGGTTATTTAATTCGAATGTCATATTTCCCTTCTCGGACTCACGACAAGTCGGGAGACTGTCTCTATCCAAGAACTTAATGCGATCGGAATTGATATACTACGAATGTGCGTATCGGGGTACCACTGCTCTGATACCAAAACTGTGAACCCCTCAGGATCCGGGTACCCGTTTACGACACAATTCGCGAAATTCCATTTATGACATCGCATTAAAAGCTTAGTTTTTATGGGATTTTTTTTTTTTGCAATGAATATAATTGCAAGTGATATTCGACATTCATATTCACAACCACAAGATAATAAAGATAAATGTCACCAAGAATTTATTTCATTAACTTTCATTTCATTTTCAACCTGTACAATGTCTGAAAGTACATACAGTATATCCCAAAATCTGACTGAAGAGAAAAGAAGCATATAACATTAATAACCGAACAAAAACTGAGACAAAAAGAATAACATACCGTCTGGTATAGACCTTGTCTCTTGGAACCCTGTATAGCTACTGAACAACAGACTCCTTTCCTGCCATGCGTGCAAGGAAGAAAAGGAGTCACAATTGTGAATACAAACCCGTAGTTTAAAATAATTAACAAGTAATTTAATGTGCAAAAGAGAGCAAGTAGAAAGGTGGAATAAGCACTATTTACATCTACTTGCGTGAGTAAAAAGGTAGCCAGGCTTGTAAGCATTTCTCATAAACTCTCATTATCCAAACACTTTTCATATTTAACATATTTATTTTGTAATCAAATGTTGATAAATTATAAATATAGGAGTATGCATATAAGTATATATCTCTACTATTATATTGACCAGATATCAAATCTATGGATTTGTCGATGTGAAAGATGGAATATGAAATATTTATAGATTACTTGATTCCCAAGTTCAATAGGTAGGCATCCAATTCTTAATTTCAATTGTTTCAGATATGACTCCAGATGATGTAGATAAAGATCATGATTCTGGGTCTTGGAGATCATGTCGTGGGTTTCGATAATGGAATGATATGATGATGATGAATTTGATCCTTAATTCTATTCACTCCTTCTAAGTTAGTGGATAGTCTGTGGTCTTGGTCTGTGTGTAACCTCACACTATGACTCTAAGGTATTTAAAAGTACCTTAGGGTTGGGGTGCCTCCGTAGGCATGCGGTGTTGTATAATGCATCCTAACTAAGTTCCCAACACGTCCACTAACTTATAGGGTTTTTAAACCAGATTAAAGTCACTTCTAATCAACTAAATTTTAATTGTGATTTCCTCTAAACCTTCACTGTAACTCTCTCAGATGTACTCTCAATGATGTAGATATAGATGTAGATACGAATGATCTGGATGTAGAATCGCCGTCTGTTGGCGAAAGAAAACTCAAGCGGTGAAGAAGCCTACAAATGGCTCTTCCGTCTCGCCCTCTAGTTGGAAGGCCGGTCCAACAGAGGGATAGGTCTACTCCCCAACTACGCCACTGAGACGGGTGAGAGGGACTTCCCGGGAAGTCGCTCTAGAAAAACAGCCCGACCGGTAACGGGCAACCGAGCTCGTACGTAAAACTGAAAACCAAGGATCCCCCGCCTGGGTATCCTAAAACAGGGTCAGCGGAATGGTCTAAAGTCGGGATCCCAACGAGGCGAAAAAAACACTGCGAGCTCGCGTAAAAACCGAAATGGGACTGGGATCCTAGACCCGCGCACTTGGCGGCCGCTGCCCTAACTGGGCTTCCTTTCTTCCGCCCAGGTGAGGGTCACCGCCCCCTCGCACGGTCCGGTGTAAAAGGCCACCATGACCGGCAATAAAATTTATAAGTCATTACCGACTCACAATCAATTTCTTTTGCTTGTCTACTTTCCTTCTCAATTCCCTTTTTGAGATTAGTAATACAGATCTAGCTCTCTTCATCTTCAATCTTGGAAATCATTTACCAACTTCATAAAAGAAGAGTATTAATATTTGATACTGATTCACGATCATTATTACTGCTTGTCAATTCCTCTCTTTCCCACTTATTTTTGTGGTTAATCAAACAGATCTAGATCTCTTGGTTATTTATCTTTATGATAGTGATTCATAGATAGAAGAGTATACTTAAAAGATAATTCTCTAAAGATGATCTACCTTTATGGTTAGAGGGGATCATTGATGACGCAATCATATAGTTAAACTTAACTCAGTCTTAAAGGATAGTCATTCCGAAAGTAATGTCGCATCCAGCTATCTGAAATCAACAGTATAAATTATAATTCAAAGGCGATTATTTCAGTTATATGTATTAATCAAAGGTACATATAAAATTCTCTTCTCAAAGTCTTTCTAATCCCAAAAGTCCTATGTGAAACACCTTTATATGATATCTTTTAACTATTAGAACTTTCTTCTGTCCCATGCAATAGGGTTCTCATGGATCCAATGTCGAGGAGTGTAGAGGGAATCTCACTGATAAGGAATAATCAATCACATCTTGCTATCTTTAGATGATAGTGAAAGTGGAAAAGTGGGTGTGTAAGTCATATATTAGTATGTATAGAGACCAATTATACTGAACCATTAATTTTTTTTTTTGAATATTTATATTGAAACCCCCTTCTCACTGATTCCTACTCATTCTCACCACCTCATATGAAACAAGGTGTATATAAAAAAATTGTGTTTCCTCGACCCCACATAGTTTACCTCGTTCTTTGTCAACCTGTATCGTATCCCTTCTTATATGATTCTTCAGTATTAATTTAAATAACAAAAATAGTTATCATTTATGAATAAAATACTTTAGTCTCTATTTATTTCAATAGCAAGTCATTATTTTATCCCACTTGGCAACCTCACAGTCCCCAAGGTTGTCAACATTTTATTACCTTTGATCCCTTCCACGAAAATGAACAACTATGAGAATTAGCTCTTTCTTGTTACTAAAAATGTAATATGGTTTGTTAGACATGACAACTTAGATTATTGTGATAAACACGGTCTGATAACTTTTACAGGAAGGTTCAAGGTGCTCTTCAGGATTGATTCTCAATTTCAATACTACTAGTTCGCCCTTTTGGATTCAATAATAAAACCTCTGCTAAATTTATTTGTGAGTGTTGTTTTATCAAATAACCAACATATCACAGAAGATAATTTGAACCATAGAAGAGGCAATTGACCAACTCTCTGAATCGAAGTTATCAAAAAGAAAATTTATTTATACCTTGCAAAAATCAAGAATTTATCTAAACCTTGATCTTATACCTATTCCCAGGATAAAGGTGATTATGGATGATTTCTTGAGATGAGCACATCATGCTCAAATGTGATTCATCTTATAATAGAGAATCATGCAACATGCATGCAATTGATGAATATATATATATATATATAGTCTTAGATTCCTGTAACAAATTTGGTATATATATGTTTATAACAGAACAAACATATCCAGCTTAACAGATAACTTATAAAATGCTTTGCCAAATTTAGTTGGTAATAAAGATACATGAACAGTATAAAGATACATGCACGTGACGCTGCAAAATGCAGAGAAATACAAAAGTTGGTTTGCAAGAATGCTGCACTTGTTTAGATCATGAAAATTGCATGGAGATAGAAATTTAAGGTTTCAAAAATGCAGGCATGGCAGCAAAGAAAATGGCTAGGGATTGTACCTAATTTGACTTTAAAACTTGCATGCAAGTGCTTGTACAGTGGCTGGACAGCAACAGGAGGAGGAAGAAAAAAGTTTCTAGTCCTTGGACTGTTCTTGGAGTAGCAAGATCTTGCAAAATGAAGGCAGCAACAGCTCTCAAAGCTGCTGGACAGTAGATAAAATATGGAAAATATGCCCCCCTTGTTTGGAGAATGAAAAGAAATTTTGAGAAAACAAGAGATGGATTGTACCTTGAATTTTTCTCCAATCTTTTGAGCAAATCACATGCAGCAAAGAGGTCCAATTTATCAAGGAATTGCTGAAGAAATTCCAACTGCCAGTAGCATTCACCTATGGGATTATGAAATTGGAGATAAACAATGCAAATGTAGAATTTGTATGTTCATCGAGGGAGAGACTTTCTTGGAGAAGAAGTGGCGATGGAGAAAGGGATACCACGATTGGAATTTGGGGGAAATGGAAAGAAAAGGGAAAATGGGAAAAAAAGAAGGGTTCCCACGTTGGCTTTATAGAGAAAAGAGGAGGGGAGGAAGTTTCCTAGAAACTTCCCATTTCCACTTTATATATATATAAAAAAAAATTCTCTCTTTTATATTTCTATTTGACGTTTACAACAGAATAAAGTCTGCTACAGTTACTGTAGCAGCAGAATTTTAAATTTTTATTTATATTTTAACCAACATTATATTTATTTGTTATATAAAAAAATCGACCGTATTCATGACTCGGGCGTCGGATTTTGACGTGCAATATCTCTATTCGATCGTCTCAAAATGACGGTCAAAATGAGTATAATGTTGATATACTTCCGGTCGAATTTCGAATACCCGAAATTTTCGGATACAGCTTTTGTTTAAGATTAAATTTTGTAATTTAAAATATCATATGACCTCTGATTGACGAACGGTCGATTCCGTTGGTCTTGTATCGTCGAATCGGATCTAATGACGGTCTCGATTCGTTTTGCGGTTTCCGAATTTGCGTCGCGGCTTTTCACGGCGCGCATTACGGAGTGACCGATTTTTGGTCGATTTCACCCGAACAACTTTTGATTCACTACTAATTGGTCGTTTTAGGTTGTTTAGTATTGACCGATAACATTTTTGGGTTCATTAGACCCAAAATCGGACGACTTCGGGTTTGATTGGAAACCGGATGCTACATTGTTCAACTCGGAAACTCGACTCGAGTTATAACTCGTTTTCCCTCTTAATAAAAAATTAAAAACATATATACCGAAACTTCCACATTTAGTTTGATATAAAATAGAGGTTAACATTTATCTTGCCCAAAAAGCTACAGAAAAGAGTATAAAAAATCAAAATTACAAATATCATTTGCATAATTTAATGTATAAAATGGAATAATGACTCATTAAGAGGTTCATGAGCCTTCTCATTTTAAGGCTCATCAGACATCTCAGAAACTCATGACTCGATAAGAGGCTCGTGACCCAGCTCATTTTGAGGCTCGTGTGCCAGCTCAGAAACTCGTGGCTCGATAAGAGGCTCGTGAGTCAACTCGAACTCGACGAGTTCGAGTTGGTGATCCAGGACTCGATCCTTATCAAGCCCGAGTTCGAGCCTTAGGTTTCTTATCGAGTTCGAGTCCGAGTTGAGGCCAACTCGGCTCGTTGAACTCGATAGACACCCCTAATCATGCCATGTAGTATACTGATATCTTGAGAGAATTCAAGCTTCTTGTGGTAACAAAAGGGCATGAATAAATTGCTCCAGAAATTGTTCCTGGGATTAATCAGAAACATTAACATTTGCACAAGTGTGCACTCTGGATGCACTCCCTTAGAAATAGAACTAAATGATCTGATTTTAACACATGATGTACATTGTTTCAATTACATATCAGGTTTCTTGATTTATATATATATATATACACATATATATATATATCCAAAGGCTTAATCTCAGTAGATCATAATGAATACAATAGCCATTCTAATCATGTCCTATAGAATCAAATATTCAGTTCTTCGTAAAAAAAATGTAAGTATACCTTTTTTATCAAAGGATCCTTGACATCTGCAACAGATGTAAATCGTACAAATTCTGGATCCCTGAATATAGTGGTGCAGATCTGAGAGTACGGCTAGAAGTAGAAAGTTAATATTAGCAAAAGATGATCTCACATTGGCGCAGGCAATTCATCTTTCTTCAGAAGTCCATCTTTCACTAGCTCTTCTAGAGAAATCAAAAGTGTGTTTCCGCAATTTGCATCCTGTGACCAAATTATAAATATTCTTTAGCCAAAAGTCCCGCAACTTTCAAAGTTGATAACATGTATAAAATGCATGCGAGATGCATTATGGGGAAATGATTCCAAGAAACCACAAGTTATATCAAGAAAAAGAATCTTTCTACTGAATTTATGTCCAGTTGTCAAGCACTAAATTTTGTGTTTCTGGGCTTAAATGTATCACTTGGAGCCAAGGTTTTAAAAATCGAACTGAACCGGCGGTCCAACCGGTTAAACCAAGAACCGGAAGAAAAGAACCGGAAGAAAAATGATCCAACTACCCGATTTTTATTCAAAAAATAAAAACCAGTCAAAATCCGGTTGGACCACTTCAACTCGGTTGAACCAATTGAACCAAACCACCGGTTCACTCATCCATTTTTTGACAAAAAAATATTTTTTGATAGTTTAATAAAATAATATAATACTCCTTTATTTCTTCTCATTCCACATGTGTCAATGACCCATTATCACCTCTCCCTTCCCACCATACAATCATTGCCTCTCTTCTCACATTGTGCATGGGTTTGTCCACTTCCAACAAGAAGTAAGAAAGAAGATGTTATCATAGTTATAATATGAGAAGCAGTGAATTAAAAACACTTGTTATTAATTAAATTTCAAATAATTTTAAAATTATTAATTTTAAACATCATACATAATATGAATTTCACAAAATATGTTTATTATGCCTTTTTTAGTTTTAATAACATTTATACCCCTAACTTTTAGCAATATCTCTTATGTTTCTATAGTCTCAAAAATTCACAATATTATCATTATGCTGGTATAATATAGGCACACACTTGTACTAATAAAATGTCACTACTATCCGTTTTGTAAAAATACAGTGGCACATATGTGATTGTAAAAAATAGGTGTAGAAGTGTTATTGGAAAAACTTGGAAGGACGCGAGTATACAAATCCTCTAAAGATGTGATGTAGCATTTTTCATATTTATTTGCATGATACTACCGATCTAACTCGGTTCGACTCGATTGAACCATACAAACCAAATCAACAGTACAACGGTTCGATCTTTTCCAATTTTTATGAACTGCTGACATCATCACCGGTTCACCAGTCGGTCCCATTGGTCCGACCATAAAAACCAAAAGCCGATACATGTCCGATTTAATAGCTGGTTCGATTTTTAAAACTTTGCTTGGAGCCATGCCAAGAATTTAATAGACAAACAAATAATGTCAAGAGTGACAAATAATTTAAATAAGGGCAAAGAATTTTTCATGAAGAACGCCTAGCATCATAGAGAGAACCTCCACTGGGAGGTGCAAAATGGAGGAGTGGAGGACCACTAATAAAGGAGAGGAAAGGTTCACAAAGCCACCATTCAAGAAGCTTAAGGGGGTGAGGGAGGATGGTCGTTTATCTCGCATTGCAAACAAGGACAGCAATGCTATCAGTGTGGGTTTTACGGGCACCGCATGTCTTCTTGCACGCTACCACCGCGTTGTTTTTGTTGTGGTCACGTGCATCATCGAAAACACTCGTGTACACAAGGGGAGAAGATCCTGTAACAAGCCCCTGCTCATGATCCTGTGGTGCAGGTCGCAAGGTCGACAATGACACGATCATACGCGGTGGCGGCTTTTGAAGCAAGGTCTAAAGCAGTTAAGAAACAAGGGATTCACATTAGGTCTTCTGGCTCAAAAACAATGGAGGTTCTTGCATTATAAGAGGTTGTATGTGTTGGGCGTTTCTTTTTCTGGAGATGTTGTTCGGGACAACAATCAATGGTGTGCAAGAGGCTTATCGGATATGGAGGCAGCATTGTTGCTACTTAGAAATCATTTTCTGAAGATGTTCTGGACAACAATCAGTTGTATGCAAGAGGCTTATCGGAGGTGGAGGTAGCACTGTTGCTACTTAGAGATCATAATTATCGGGTTTTTTGGTGTCTTCCACGCTTCGCAGATTAAGAATCTTTGAGATCTAGTCTAAGGATGACCTACATCATTGGTCTCCCTTTCCTCTCTCGCTCAGTCGAAGCTTTTAGACCAGCATTGAGACACTTAGGATAGGTGACGTGGACTCTCGTTGATGAACTGCAACCAGGTCCTTCAATTAACCCGATGGCCTTGAAAGGGTCGGAATCATGGGCATCGAAGTCAATTACATTCAAGCAGGAAAAGCTATATTTCATGTTCTGGTCCAAATCCTCCTGTCGCCCTCACCACCTCCCACAATGGTAGGAGCAGACGTGTGTTCGAGTTTAAATCCTCCTACAAAGCAACTTCGATTGTTACTTAGTCTCGTCGAAGATCCGTTAATGCAATCAATGACCCCAAGTTTGGAAACTTCCTGAATGATGACAAATCTTTCAGATTCAAGCAATCGTCAAGGGATTCTCCAGCCTTTTTTGAAAACTGTGGTGGCTCCCACGCACCACCTTCCTTCTTCTGCATTCCAAACGTCGCCGCCTTCCATTTAGGGACACTGCCCGATTTTTGGCCCTTTTAAATTGAACACCCTAGTCATCTCAGGTCCGGGCCTGACCTGATCTCTCTTGTTCTCAAAGCATCCGACTAATGTCAACCAAGGTATTGAAACATTTAGACTAGTCAAGGGGATCCACCGAGCTTAGAGAAAACACCTGATCCGATTCTTGGAGAAAAACAATCATGTGATCCCCCAACTATGGTTCCCTTCAAATGCTACAATATGCTGATGACACTATGATGTTCTTGGGGGCGGTATGGAACAGATTTAACGGGCCTCGCTTATCATGGACATCTTTGGGGAGTTCTCGATCCTTCAAATTCAAAGGGAGAAGTTCGATGTGGTACCTTTAGGGCTTTCCATGATAGAAAGGATAAGGTGCCTATTTTGAGATGCCTTATTGGAAACTTGCCTATTACTTATTTGGGGATCCCGTTGGTGGTTGGGCGGATGAGATCTTGTGACTGGAGGCCAATTTTGGATAGATACGAGGGAATTTTGGCATATTAAAAGGCAGTTATGCTCTTTAGGGGGGAGTTGATTCTTTTAAAGCATCTACTCTCTGCTATTCCGATCTTCCACTTCACGAGATTACTACCAGTTGGAGTGCGTACAAAGATGGAATCTTTGATGAGATGTTGGTTATGGTCTGATGGGACGCAGGCAAAGAAGGGCATCCATCTTGTTGATTGGGGCAATATTACAAGTGCAAAGAAGAAGGGAGGGTTGGGGGTGTAGCGAATGGAAGGAATGAATAAGGCACTTATGGTGAAGTGGATGGTGCGGCTTTAGGGGAGTTCAGATGACCTTGTGTATCGACTTATGAGGAGAATCTATGGGATTTCTATGTCCTTAAAGATCGTACGGGTGCGTGCTTCGTCCTCGTTGCAGTAGGATGTCACTAGGATCCTTTCGGTGATAGTTGTTAAAATGTGGCATGTTCTTAGGGACATGGAGAAGTTTAGATTATGGCTCGACGACTGAACGGGGGATGGGGTCCCAGGGGAATGTTTCTCGTGACTCTTTGGGCTGGATAGTAACAGAGAAGGATCTTTATTTGTGGGAGCAGGGAACATTGGTTATTTCATTCTCTTCAGTGTTATTTGATCAGAGACTGGAGGAGCTTCTGAGATTGCAGAGGGAATAACGCAACTGGAAGGACCGTCAACTGGTAAAGATCATTTTTGTGGGGGTGATGGGAGGTTTGCGGTGAAGAAGTCTTACTGCTTTTTCGTCTGGGATGGAGTGGAGCATGACGTGAGACGCGACATTGAAATCATCTGGAGGAGAAAAGTGTCGAATAGAGTCAAGGTTCAGACATGGTAGGATTCTTACCAAGAGTCATCAAGGCCAGTTGTTATGTGTTGATGATTATAGTTGTGACAGATGTGGGATGGTGGAGGAAGACATAGACCATCTATTCTTTTCTTGCTCTCGGCATGGGTTTAGAGTAATGCCTATATTCCTCAGCTTATGGTGGAAGATGGTTCCACCTTCTGAAGATGCATTAGATCGGTGTGCTGCAATGGGCATGAGAATAGCTCTTATCCTTTTGCGATCTTATAGGCAGTTTGGTGTGGCAGGAATGAGGTCATTTTCCATGCGCAAATGTTCTACTCGGAAAATGTCCTTAAACACCGCAGGAATTTGTGTGTTTCTTGGAGCCATGTAGCATGATGTATTATCTTTTTCACTATTAATATATGACACGGTGGGTCCCACCTCAGGATACCGCCCTTTCTCCTAAAAAAAGAAGAATCGTTTGACTATTTGCAAAGTCAGTAGCTTTTCCTATTTGGAGTATGGTCCGGATTTATCCATCACGCTCTTTATGTTTTCCTCGGATTTATCCACTTGTGCATCTTTAATGCAGAGTTACTCCTTAGGTGTGAGGCTCTCGGTCAGGGATACGGTTGCTCTAGGTACAATTATCTCGATTATGATGCTAGGGATGCTAGGTCCTTAGCTTGGCCATTGTACATGCGAGTTGGTAACGCCGTCGAGAGAATGGAGGGAAATCTTCAAACGAAGTTCTAAGTGGTGGTTTTCTCCTAGTGGGATTTTCCATATAAAATCTCTTGTATTCTTCTAAAAATGATTATTTTTAATTTATGCAATTTTTGTGCATGATTCAATTCCTCCCCTTTATGCCAACCGATCTGTTTTTATTCCTTTATGGTTATCTTGATGAGGAGGTCTACATGGCACAACCATCAAGTTACACCGTTAAGAGGGATTATGTGGCGCGTCTGCACAAGGCTATCTATGACCTAAAGCAGAGCTCACGAGTCTAATTTGACAGACTCGCCATGGAATCAGCTTCTTGGTTTTTACATATTGCATCTAATTACTTTGTATTTGTTTGAAGATGTGTTCCATGTGCTATTATCCTTTTTTTAGACCAATGTATTGTCGTCCTTGATGTGTATGTTGACAATGTGGTTATTGTTGTGAAGATGACAGTGCAGGCAATCTTGAGACCAAGACCAATCTGCAGATGGTGTTTGTCACTAAGGATCTTAAAAACATTTGCACTTTCTTGGGATTGAGGTCACTTGTGCTTCTGGAGAACTATATCTCAAAGAAATTATTGTCTTAATATACTTGCGGATGTAGGTTTACTTGGTTGTAAATCACCTTCTACTTTAGATGAATCCCAGAGTCACATTACCTTAATGAATCCCTTGCTTGAGGATGCTACGTGGTATAGAAGCCTAGTGGACAAAATTTTGTATCTTACAATTACCAAGCATCGTCCTATTGCAATGAAAAGTTGGCAAGGGCCGCTACATCGCAGCCTGGATGTAGTTCAAAATTTGCAAAGGTTATCGCATGAGGAACACATGCGAGTAAATAAGCTAGCTCCGCTGCATCATCCAGATGCAGTCCAAAATTTGCAAGGGTTCTCGCATGATGGACACATGCGGGTAAAGAAGTTAGTTCAAAAGAGGTTGCAAAGGAAGTTGCGGATAGGAAATTGGAATATTGGCATTTTGATTAGCAAATCGACGAAGATAGTTGATGCGGTGGAAAAAAGGAATACTCGGATATTATGTCTACAAGAGACAAAAAGGGTTAGAAAGAAAGCAAGGGAGATCGAGAAGACGGGCTTTAGACTTTGGTATTCGGGTAAAAATAAGGGAAGAAATGGTGTTGGAGTGGTTATTCATAAGGATTTGAAGGATTGAGTGATTGAGGTGCAGAGATCTAGAGATCGGATTATATTGCTAAATGTGGTACTCGAAGAAGAAATTCCGAATATCGTCTCAGTTTATGCACTGCAAATTGGTTTAGATTATAGGACTAAACAAGCTTTCTCGGAGGATTTGGATAAGATTATGTAAGAAATCCCAAAAAGAGAGATGATTTGCCTAGTTGGAGATCTTAATGGACATGTGGGAAAGGATGCTTCAGGATATGCTAGTGTTCACATAGCACAGATAGATTACTTTATGTTAAGACTTAAGAAGAAGAGATCGTTTGTGTTGCAAAGACTGCAAAGTAATTCCAGGAGAGAGCTTGACCACCAAACATCGCCCGTTAGTAATGGACGTGCAAATAAAAAGGTAGTAAAGAAAATGAGGTTTTCCAAGATCACTAGAACTAGATGGTGGAATCTTAAATTAAAGCAATCAAGCTTCAGAGAGAATGTTTTAGAAAACTGATCTTGGGATTGTAACTGAAGTGCTAATGAGGTGTGGGAGGCGGTAGCATCTTGCATCCGAATGGTAGCCAAAGAGATGCTAGGCGAGTCAAAGGGAGGAGTTCCATGCCAAAAGGAGGCTTGGTGGTGGAGTGGAGGGGTGCAAGAGAATCTCAAAATTAAAAGAGCTTGCTTTAAAGCTATGTCTAAGAATAGAACGGTTGAAATTGTCGCAAACTACAAATAGCAAAGAAGGAAGCAAAGAAGGCGGTAAGCGAAGCTAAATCAAAAGCTTATGAAGTTTTGTACAAAAATCTTGATTCTAAGGAGGGCCAGAAGGATATATCCAGGCTGGCTAAAGAAAGATAAAGAAAGACCAAAGGTCTTTCTCAAGTGGAATGTATTAAGGATGAGGAAGGTCACGTGTTCATTACTACGAAGGATATAGAGACTAGATGGAAGCAATACTTCCATAAGCTTTTCATTGGGAAGGAAATAGAGAGATCACTTTGGGAAATCTAGCAAGTAGTGAAAATTACTTGAATCGTGCAAGCTACATACGAATACAAAGAAAGGAAATAGAGGAGGCATTGAAGGTTATGAGACATCAGAAAGATGTAGGATAGGATGGCATTCCTATAGAAGTTTGGAGAGTTTTAGGTGAGCGTGGTTTGACTTGGCTTACAAATTTATTCAATGTTATTTGGTGAAGCAAGAAAATACATGAAGAATGAAGGAGAAGCATCGCGGTGTCTCTTTATAAGAACAAATGAGACATTCAAAATTGTTTATAGAGGTGTCAAGCTTATGAGTCACACTATGAAAATTTGGAAATGTATGATCGAAAGAAGGTTGAGGCAAGTTTCCAAAATAAAAGAAAATCAATTAAGAGTCATGCCAGGTCGCTTAATTATTGAGGACATCCACTTGCTGAGGAGAATAATGGAAATTTACAGAGCTAAAAGGAAGAACCTTCGTATGATTTTTATTGATTTAGAGAAGGCTTATGATTCTGTCCCACGGAAGATATTGTGGAGACTTTTGGAGAAGAGACAAGTACTTATCATATACACTAACCTCAAAAAAGATTCGTATGATAGGGCTTCATCTTGTGTAAGGATACAGTCTGGGAAGACTGACTATTTTGACATCAACATTGGTCTGCATCAAGGTTCAAGTTTGAGTCCATAACTTTTTACTTTGATTATAGAAGAGTTGATAGGTCACATTCAGAATGAGATAGATTGATGTATGTTATTCATTGATGATATTGTATTGATTGATGAGACTAGAGATGGGGTAAATGAGAAGCTAGAGGTCTGGAGACATGCATTGGAGACTAAAAGATTTCGTATAAGTAGGGTTAAGACTGAATATATGAAGTGTACTTTTGATGGAAGCAATGGTGAAGGAATCGATGTTAAGATTGGTGATAATAACATTCAGAAGAGAGATTCTTTTAGATATTTGGGATCTATTTTGCAACATGAAGGAAAAATTGATGGAGATGTTACAAATAGAATAAATGCAGGGTGGCTAAAGTGGAGAGGAGCCTCTATTGTTCTCTGTGATAAGAAAATTCCTTTGAAAATCAAAGGAACGTTTTACAAAGCAGATGCGAGACCTGCTATGCTCTATGGATCTGAATGTTGGCATGTGAACCATAGACATGTGTAGAGAATGGCAATATCAGAAATGAAAATGCTAAGGTGGATGTGTGGACACACACGTAAAGATCGGATTCGGAATGATGCCATCAGAATGACAGTTGGTGTATCTCCGATCGAGGATAAGATGCGAAAAAATCTCTTAAGGTGAATTTGCAAAGGAGGTCAACTGATGCATCAGTGATGAGATGTGAGTTTTGGAATGTTGAACCGGTTAAAAGAGGGCGTGGAAGACCCAAGAAGTGTTATAATGAGACTATGCAAAGGGGGCTTAGTTTTTTGGATCTAAGCCCGAAAATGACCCAAGATAGATCTGAACGGAAGCAAAAAAATCCATGTAGCCGACCCTACTTAAAGCGAGAAATGGCTTTGTTGTTGTTGCAATTACCAAGCATGATATCTCTTATGTTTTGAGCAGAGTCAACCAGTATATTGAGAAGTCACGTTACATCCATTGGCATAATGTTCTCTTCACTCTCAAGTATCTGAAAAATTCATCGGATAATGAACTCTTATATGCCTCTTAAGGTCATGGGCATTAAATCACGTGTTGTTGCATATTACATTAGTTCTTATTAAATTAGTTTTTTTTAGAATAGATCACCAGCGATATTACTATGTTTATTGGTCTCCAGTCACTTGATATAATACGAAGCAAATTGTTATTCCCAGATCTAGAGCAGAAGCAGAAGACATCGCCATAGCTCAAGCCACATGTGATATTAGTTAACTTGCCATCTTTTTACCTAAATTTGGGTTGCCCCTCAACTCTCGTTTCTTTCTAGATTGACAAGTCAACCACTTACAAGTCTATTAATCATATCTTTCATAAGTGTACCAAGCATATTAAAATAGATTTACTCATCAAGGATGCAACTCGATGAGGGAAAGCTACTACACCTCATATCACTATAGAGCTCAGCTTGCATATACTTTCACCAAAACTCTTTTGAATGTCCGTACTTCATTGTTAACCTCCAAGTTGAGCATAGTTGATATATATGCTCCATCTTGAGGGGGGCACTGATGTTAATGATGTTTTCTATTTCTATATTTCTACATTAGTAGTCATGTGAAGGATTTCCTCCTACTTTTCACCTTTTTTGGTTTTAAACTCCATATTGAGGAGGGCACTGACGTTAATGATGTTTTCTGTTTTATATTTCTTCACTAGTAGTCATGTGAAGGATTTCCTCCTACTTTTCACCTTTTTTGGTTTTAAGCTTTCTCTCTACATAAGAAACCCTTTCCCGTTCAATAAAATTCAGCTCATTCATCCCATTGTTTTTTTTCCACAAGAACAGTCCAACTCCGTAAATCCGGCAATTACATCCCATTGTCAAGCCATCCACACGACAATGCTCACCCCAATAATATTAAATTAAGTTAAGAAAATACTTACAAAAATGAAGAGTCAAGGAGAGTCTTAGTTGAATGAACCACAATTTCAAAATAGAATCGCTCGGCTCGAAACACCACTCCTTTCCGAGTGAGCCATAATGCCCAAATAGTAGATAGGAAACAACTTCACTGTATGTGGGTGGAAATTGGCATTGAATAGAGACTACCAAAAAGTGCTACAAATGATCTCCGCCCACCAATGTAAAGTTCACCTCAGCCCAAACAGCTCTAGCCTTCTCAGATCCCAGGAATAAATGCTCCACCATCTCCACCTCCATAGAGTTAACGTTGTTCCATCTCTTTCGTCATCAATCTTCTGCGCCTTGAGAGCCATAAAAAAACCCTGATTCGTTGTGGAATGCATGTTCGAATGCATGTTCCCTCTACCCAAGACAAGTTTATATCCAATCCACCCCCTTCCCCAACTTACATTGACTCTTCCCTGCCCATCTATAGTCGTGTTTGCTTCTTCTAGTTTTTCTCCTCGCAACATATACGACCACATCCACCCCATGTTTCAGCTCCACCACCATTATAAGTTGCATCTTCGACTGTCCTACAGTTTGTGGCATGCCACCATCAAATATTTGTGATCTGGCTTCACTCCGTCAATGTTGGCCACCACCACGGTCAACGTCCATGACCTCTTTCTGTCAACAATGTAGCTAGCACCATACTGAATTTTCCCAGCATTGCTCCCCAAAGTGATTGACACCATACTGAAGTTCTGTTGAACTGCATTGATAATGAACTGCATCAATCTCCAATTCTGTGGGGCAGACAGATTGCACAATCAACAGTAGGGTCTCCATCTCCTAGTCCAAAAGCCCGCCCATGGCTCACAAAGTATTGGATGCTTTACCTTGCTCATAAACCACTTTTCCCGGTGCTCTCCATCTCCCCATCACCAATACCCATTCCTTGATGTTTTATAGGTTACCTTCACTTCCCAAGCATTCATTATCTTCCGTGGCATCAAAACCACTTCTCTTGCTTCCTCAAACTCAATTTTTGTAAAGACGTGTTCATGTGTAATTTGCGAAGTAATGATATAAGCAAGATAGTTCAAAAATGTTATCAAATTATATTGCACAAAAAATTCACTGGAAGGGAAATGTAAACAAAGAAAATAGCATTTGGTTATATATTACAAGATATATAAGATATATAATTTTGTAATACATTACCTGTCCTGCATAGGGCGATCCATCTTCACTAAATTTTCTTCCAGGAGGGACAAGTGGAAGAACCTATGGAAATAAAAAATAAATAAAATCAAGGGATACAAGCTAATAATATTGGAAGAAAATTTGCTTAATATTGCAAAACTCAATCCACAGGATCATTTATCAATTATGGTGTTTGCATTCATAAATAGCTGCAATATCACCAAATGCTATGTACCAAATGCTACATAGCATTCATGATATAATGGAAAGGGGGATTGTTTTTGTAAATCCAGTTGTTTTTCAAAATTGCACATTAAGGATATTGGTCAGACAAACTGATAAATCCACCCCTTCATACCCGATGTGCTATAAAGCTGGCCAATTACATACATGCACATCTTGTAAAGGAAAACTGATGTCCACGTTGCAGCTTAATCCCATGGACCGGTGACCAAGCTAAGCACAGGGATAGACTTGGTTTAATTTGATTTAGAGTTCTACATCCATTGATATTCAGAATGTTGGATGGGAAAAAGATGACCAGCTGGGCATTGGTGGCGAGTGCCGGTCCAAGGGGTACAAAGGCTCCGCTGGGCCATGAGAATAAGACCGGAACGTCAAGGAGTTCGGCCGGACCAATTCTTACTTGGAGGCCGGTGCGTCAAGAAACTTCCACCGAGGGTTCAGGACAGAACAAGGACAGGGATGGAACGTGCAGAAATGCCATGAGAAGTTATGGTTGCAGCAGCTTTACACATCCGCCAAAGATTCTGCAGGATGGCAGGAAGCGAACGTGTGAAGGGCTCAAATCAGGAATGAGAGGGGCACCAAGAATAGAGGAAGGAGTTCAGATGGAGTCATCTACAATTCGGTGTTGGTAGGGTTATGCACTTGTTCGAAAATTTGCTTGTACGAGATGAGGGAGGGCCTGATGGTGGACACAATGGTCTATGCGAGTGTTTGCAATACCCCTAACTTATGTGGTATGGAACAGGAGGTTCGAAATCCTGATCTTAGCTCCTTAGTGAAGGGAGATGGAAGCTCAATGGCCACGTCATCTCTAAACTCGGAGGCCTAATCAAGAGGTGGGGGCTCTGATGGAAGTTGTGATCTTGCCTCACACGTGGAAAGGAGTCGGACGCCAGTCCCCACAAAAGGGCCGGTGGATGTTGGGGTCGGACTTTCTAGCAGGTGGCTCGAAGGTCTAGGAGAAGCGATAGGAAGCCGCACCTCTAACTTGTGACACATCTCCATCAAAGAATGGTGGAGGTGAGCTACTTGTTGAATCAAAATTTGATATCGCACTTCTACAGGAAACCAAAATTTCTCAATGCGTGAAAGATGTAAGTCGAGACATTGGAGGGGCATGTTTGCAAGGATACAGAGCTATTGGCTCGATTGACACGTTTGGAGGTCTAGCCATGGAAGAGGAGGATATCAGAGGAAGACATTCTATTTTAGTGCGCTTATTCAGAAAACATACATGTTTTATGCACTAATAATTATGAACCAACGAATGGGACACGTATGGCTGAGCTATGGTAAGACATCCGAAATGTGCATGAGAGACACCCATCCAATACTTGGGTCATTGGATGTGACTTTGATGTAATGTTATAGCCAGAAGATAGATCAAAACTGCATGGTGGACTAGACATGTGTTCAAAAGACGTATCTTTATTGTTGTCAGAGCTCCAACTAGGAATAATAGATGCGAGCGGTTGCCACTACACTTGAAGGAATGCCAAATCTAGACGTGCATTGTTATATTCTTAATGTTTGTGGAGGTTCTGCTTGTGTTCCCGCTAGCGAGGGCACGGGTCTTGTTACGGGCACACTTTAAACATACGCCTTTGCTGTGGGCCTCAAGTGAAGACACAAGACCCAGGTTCTTCATATGCGAGTGTGTATGATTATTAGAAGAGGGTTTTAGAGTGTAGTTTAAGGAGTATTGGGGAGATTAACCCCATATGGGGTCAACTACTGTGTGGCATGTCGCCAACTTGACAGAGCTTAGAATGAGATCGATGGACTACAAGGATTCATGAGCAGCGTCACAGCAGGAGAATGGCAACGCAAGAGAAGGTGACACGACTGGATAATCTTGAGGAGGAGTGGGAGTTGTTAGTTGAAGAGCTTGAGGAAAGGGCTAATCACCTTTGAATGATTCATTTGGAGGATAAGAAGTTTGAAATCGAGTGGTAGCAACATTTTATGCAAAGATGGCTCCAATAAGGTGATGCCAATATTCGGATTCTTTCATTCCATGGCAAGCAGGAGACGACGCAAATACTCCATTCGCTCTCTTACGGTTGGTGGGGTGGAGGTGCATGGAGAGTGGGATGTGGGACATCCGGTGAGCGCATACTTCGATACGTGCAGCAGGTGGATGGAGTGTACAGGCTGGGGTTGGGGGTTTGTGCTCTCCCCCGGGCACAGAAGGCATAGTTGGTGGCTCACTTTGATGAGGTCGAGGTACGCAAGGTGGTTTTTCAGCTGAATGCAGATGAAGCTCTGGGCCAAGACAGCTTCCCAATATTGTTCTACATGGAGTTTGGGAGGTGGTAAAAGGCGAACTTATGTCGGCTTTGCGAGAATTCAAGATGGGTAACAGCGGGTTCGAGAGACTATATAAGGCTTTACTTTTCTTACTGCCGAGAACGGACGTGACATGCAGGGTTGAGGGTTTTAGGTAATTGCATTGTCCAAATGTTGGCTACCTTATCATGCCAAGGTGTTAGCTAACCATCTACGGCAATTGTTGAATTCCATAATCTCCACAGACCAAACAACCTCTGCATTAGGAATATCTATGGTAGATGGACTTGTGATGGCATCTGAGATGGTGTTGGACCGGAAGAGGGGTCATAAGAAGGGCATGGTGCGAAAAGTGGACTTTTCCAAGGTTTAAGACTGTATTGACTGATGATTTCTATGGACATCATTGCGGTGAAGGGGCTTTCCTAATGAGTGGGGGGTGCATCACAACGATGTCTTACTTGATCTTGATCGATGGAAGACCATAAGGTGCTTATTTTCACCCTTAACGTGGGGTACGCCAGGGATGCCCCCTTGCCCCACTTCTCTTTATTATTGTGGCCAACGCTTTGGCAGCGATGTTAAGACTTGCATCGGATGGGGTCTGTGTGGTCAGGGTACAATAGAGTTGATATCACTATTCCAATCATGTAGTATGTTGATGATACACTTATTTGTAGAGAGAGGGGTGGAATGAGCAAGGATGGCTTCACATATATTCAGAATGTGTACCCAACAACTGTAGCATTTGAAAGAATAATCAAAATTACATATTTTAACATCATTCTAAAGATTCTCTGGTGAGAGTTGTATACATCTTAGTTTCACCACCCTCGACCCCAATACACAATCATGAAAATACATGAGAGTTGCAACTTGGGAGGGGCTAAAAAAATATTATGATAAAAGAAATATTTATTGTGACTCAATCTCTTGTACAATCATAATTAATATGTCTTTATTCAATCAGTCTAATAAAGACCAATCTGATGAATGCAGCCTAGCATTCTGTAAATTGTGTAGGTATTTTCATGATACTCAAAAGTTGTATTTGTTTTTCTGTTGGTTCATGTTAGAATACTCAGATGATTTATTCCATAGAGCCCTCGGGTCTCTTATATAGGGAGAGACCCCTTGGGTAAATTACATGAGAGATACATAAAGAAACTGAAATAATAAATAACATAGAAGACGAACAGCTATCTCTACACTCCCCCTCAAGATGGAGCATAGATATCTATCATGCTCAGCTTGGAAGAACATCTCTGGAAAGGTCCTCTGAGTAAAGGCTTAGTGAATATGTCCGCTGTTTGGTCCTCCGAAATGACGTGAGACGTGGAGATGAAGCCCTTCTGAATCATGTCCCTAGTGTAATGACAATCCACCTCGATGTGTTTTGTTCTTTCATGGAAGGCTGGATTGTTGGCAATAAATAATGCTGCCTGATTATCACATTGAAGGTTCATAGGCAAAGGAACATCAACATTCAGATCTTCTAAGACTGCTTTAACCCACATCATCTCTGTGCTTGCCTGTGCCATGGCTCTGTACTCGGATTCGGCACTGGATCTAGCCACAACAGTCTGCTTCTTGCTTTTCCAAGAAACTAAAGAGCTACCTATGAAGATAGCAAATCCAGAAGTAGACTTACGATCCCATGGACATCCTGCATAGTCTGCATCTGCACAGGCTGAAATAGACAGATCTGTACCTTTCTTGAATAGCAACCCTGTGCCTGGGGAAGACTTCAGATATCTCAATATCATGTACAAGGCATCCATATGTACTTGCCTCGGCTGCTCCACGAATTGACTCACCCGGTTTACTGCAAGGGCAATATCCGGTCGAGTTATAGTGATGTATAAGAGTTTACCCACCATCTCTCTGTACCTTCTCTTATCCACCTCCTCGGTATCATCATCGTACAGCTTCATACTCGGGTCCATAGGTGTACTTGAAGGTCTGCATCCAGTCATTCCTGTTTCAACTAGCAAATCTGTGACATATTTTCTTTGAGTCATCACCATTCCTTGTGCATTTCTTGCAAATTCTATCCCCAGAAAATATCGTATTGTGCCTAGATCCTTTGTAATGAACTGGCTGCCCAACATAGACTTGGTTATCTCAACCCCCTGTGCATCATCTCCAGTAACCAATATGTCATCAACATATACCATAACAACAATGGTACCTCTAGGGGTCTTCCGGACGAACAATGAGTGGTCCGCATTTGATCTTCTGAACCCTTGTCGTTCAATGAGCTGGGAGAGCTTCTGGAACCATGCTCGAGGACTCTGTTTAAGGCCATAGATAGCCTTATGAAGTCTGTACACCTTCTGAGTCTCCCCCTCAGCAGCAAACCCGGGTGGCTGCTGCATGTAAACTTCCTCCTGGAGATCACCATACAAGAAAGCATTCTTAACATCAAGCTGGAATATGGTCCAGTCACGTACCACTGCAACCGATAGAAGGATGCGAAGGGTAGAGTGTCTCGCCACCGGTGAAAAGGTGTCCAAATAATCTACCCCATATGTCTGTGTAAAGCCTCTGGCTACGAGCCTGGCCTTGTATCTGTCAAGACGACCATCTGCATGATATTTGACCGTAAATACCCACTTGCAACTCACCACAGATGCACCTGGAGGAATAGGGACAAGGGACCAAGTCCCTCTAGATTGCAGGGCACGCATCTCCTCTTCCATTGCTAGACGCCAGCATTCAGTCTTCATGGCATCCTAATATGTTCGTGGAATCTCTACCGACGATACAACAGCGGCAAACTTCTGGAAATCCCCAGTGAGACGATGAAAGGAGACATAAGAGGCCAGGGGATAGGAGGCACACTGTCTTCGCTGCTTCCTATGAGCGATAGGCCGGTCCAAGTCATCCAAAACTGTGCTGACCGGGTTGTCCTCCTCCTGTGGTGAAGGCTCCTGCACAGGCGCATTGTTTAACCCATCATTAGTGTTAACATCAGAACATACCTTAGGCGTGCTGGATGGTTGACACGTAGTTTGAGCAGGGCCTGTCCGTCTCGTGTAGAACTTACTGAAAGGGACAACTGGGGGTGGTGGCGGGGGTGGTGGTGGTGGTGGTGGTGATGTTGGTGTTGGTGGAGTAGAAGATGGACCCAGGCTAGGAGGTGGTGGAACATAGACATTGGAATCTGATGATGTGGAGGGAACCAATCTGTCACCTGCAGGGGAGAAGTACATGACAGGTTCGAAAAAAGTAACATCTGCACTCACATAGTACTTGTCATGGACAGGGTCATAGCAACGGTAACCTTTCTGTGTCATGGAGTAACCCACAAAAACACACTTGATAGCCCTTGGGGATAGCTTATCAAGTCTTGGAGAGAAGCGGTGAACAAAAGCAACAGTGCCAAAAACCCGAGGTGTCAGTGTAAACAAGTCTCTGTCAGGAAAAAGAACAGAGATTGGAGACTTTTCCCCAAGAACAGTTGTAGGCATTCGATTGACCAGATAGCACGCTGTAAGTATAGCATCCCCCCAAAAGGTTAATGGAGCACAACTCTGGATCAGTAATGTGCGAGCAATATCAAGAAAATGTCGATGTTTTCGTTCGGCAACCCCATTTTGTTGAGAGGTGTAGGCACATGTGGTTTGGTGAACAATGCCTTTAGATGAAAGGAAGCTAGCAAGAGAGCGAGTGCAGAACTCCAATGCGTTGTCAGTACGCACATACTTAACAGTAGATGAAAAAACATTCTGGGCTTCATTAATTAGATTTTGAAGAACATTTCCTGCTTCAGATTTATTTTTAAGAAGAAAAGTCCACGACACTCTAGAGAAATCATCAACCACAACTAAATAGAACCTGTGCCCCTGATGATCCGGGACACGACTTGGACCCCAAATATCTATGTGAAATAATTCAAACGGGGAGCTACTGCTCCGACTCTGACGACCGGGGAAGCTAGACCGATGGTGCTTCCCTAACTGACATGCTTCACAACGAAAAGAGGAACTCGGAGAGATCTGAGGCAGGAGGTGACGCATCTTCTGTAGCAGCAGATGACCGAACCGGAGATGCCAGGTGTACGGAGAAACGGAGGCCTGGGAATGCAAGGAGACGCCAGCGTAAGAGTTACGAACAAGACGATAGAGGCCATTGTGCTCAGAACCACAGCCAATCACCCTGCCCGTTAGTATGTCCTGAAAAATAACAGACAATGGATCAAAAATAGCACGACAGTGCAAATCACGTGTAATCTGGCTAATAGATAAGAGGTTCATAGAAAATTCTGGAGCATGTAGCACATTCTGTAAGTGCGTGGAGGGTAGCAAATCCGTCTCCCCCTGACCGATGATAGGAGAATGAGTGCCATCAGCAATGAGTACAGAGCGACCTGGCTGAACAGCTCTGTAGGACTGTAGAATATCTTTGTCGCGGCATAGATGATGGGTAGCTCCAGAGTCGACAATCCATCCTGTGAGGTCATGACTATGAAATGAGACTGAAGGACTACCTGAGGCACTGGCTGAGGCAGATGTACTAGCTGACGCCGAAGCCGCAACATCAGAAACGTCTGCACCTTCTGATGATGATTGTGGCATAATATCACGAAGTCGTGCCACCAACTCTTCGAACCTGTGATCTGAAGTAGATGCTGGTGGACCCTGAACATGATCAGCTACTCGTGTAGAGGGAGGAAAACCATGCTTGGAATAGCATGTATCCTCTGAATGACCGGTACGGCGACAGAATGAGCACGTAGATCGTATGCGACCTCCGCGGCCACGTCCACCACTTCCCCTACCACGAAACGAGGACGAACCACCACGTCCCCTGGAAACTGCCATTGCTGACGGAGTCGCAGTCGCTGTATTGGACGGAACGGGTATGCGACTAAGCCTCCTGTATACCTCTTCCATCGGTGGGATGGTGACATCTGCTAGGATCTGAGCGCGTGCTGCCTCGTACTCCGGATCTAGGGCAGCGAATAGTACGCCAACCATAGTGGCGTTACGGAACGTCTTCTGCTGTTCCGGTGTGGCTGTAAGGGGAATGGTGCTATAGAGCTTCTCGAACATGCCACGAAGCGACGTGTACAGGGAATGAAGAGGCTTCCCATTCTGCTTCGTGGTAAATATATCATGCTGCAACTGGAGCATCTTCGTCTCGTTGCGTACCTGAGAGTACGTCATCGCCAAAATATCCCACATCGCCTTAGCTGTGGGCAGGTGAAGGACATCATTCGCTATCTCCGTCGTGAGCGTACCTGAGAGCCACACCTTGGCGTACGCATCATCAGCCTCCCATGAGGCATAGATCCCTGTCTTCTCCGGCGGTTCATCCTCGATAAGAATATGCTTCTTACCACACGACTTCATGAGACTGAGGAACTGCATCGCCCACAGTTCGTAGTTTGTCCCGTTCATTTTGACGATTGGTGCCGAACCTTTGAAGGCACCTATGACGGGCATATCGAGCTTCTGATCTGACATAATGCCGGAGAAGAACAGCTACTGATAGACGAAGAAAATAAGTGTCTACCAAGACCTTGTAGGATTCAAGTGCATAGGTAGACGATTATGCACTTGAATCGAGCATGACGCCGAGTGCTAGGGAGAAGATGGCACCCCGGCCACAAGTAGAGGCGTTGGAAGCCTCTACTTGAAGATGACGGTGGCTGGGCGGCACTGGGGGGGTGCCCGGCGTTGGGAAGGGCGGCGCTGGGAGGGGCCCGGCGCTGGGGAAGCGCTGGGAGGGGTCGGCGAAGGAGATGGGGCCGGCGAGAGAGGCTGGGCAGCGCTGGGGAACCCAGCGCTGGGAGGAGGCGGCGCAGGGGACGACCCGGCGAAGGAGGGGAGGCGGCGGCGGGGTTCTCGGGGCCCGGGAAGGGAGGGGCGGCGAAACCCTAGCCGGCGGCGGTAGAGAGAGAGGGGGGGCGGCGGTGGAGAACCCTAGGTTAGGGTTATGGCTCTGATACCATGTTAGAATACTCAGATGATTTATTCCATAGAGCTCTCGGGTCTCTTATATAGGGAGAGACCCCTTGGGTAAATTACATGAGAGATACATAAAGAAACTGAAATAATAAATAACATAGAAGACGAACAGCTATCTCTACAGTTCAAGTTTGTAGTGTTACAAGAAACAAAATCCCTCAACGGAAATCATTTTTATATTTATCGTATATTTATTTTGAGTTTGGACGTATGCAAGAAAAGGAGAGCATGCATGGTGAAGCCCATGGGAGATTTATCTCGTGGACCATGTGGAGGACGCGCGCTAGCTTTCTCCTACCAAGCTTGAGGATAGGGGCCACCAACAGGTTATTCAAGAGGAAGACTAAAAATAGGAGGTCAAATGGCGACAGAGATCCAGGCAATGCTGGGTAAAGGAGGGGACGCCAGCATAAAGTTCTTCCATACAGTGGCCAATGGAAGGTACTACTGTAATTTCACCCAGGTCTTGTCTATTGCAGGCAACCGTACAGAGGACTAACGAGACATAGGTAAAGAGATAGTGGATTACTTTCCTTGCAATGACCCATCGCTCACAGAACCGGAGTTGGTACTAGCTTATGAGGGGGCATCTACCCTTCCGACCAGCCAACATGCAAAAATTATAAGGGGTTCAGCACCGATGAGATCAGCATGGCCGTTTGGGAGCTAAATACGGATAGGGTGCCCAGCCCTATCGATTTCCCACTCCTCTTCCTTAAGGAATTATGGGATGTCACTCGCACGGATCTTGTAGGAATGTTGCAGAAGTTTGCTATGGGCAACCATGGTTTCACAGGCTCAATTGAGCTCTTTTTTTCCTTCTCCCAAAGGAGGGTTCTGACCAAATTAAGGACTATTGTCATATTACTTTATCCAATACGGTATACTTGGTTGTTTCCAAGGTGTTGACCAACCGACTGCCTCTAGTTATGAAGGATTAGATTAACCCCATGCAGATTGTTTTCATTCATGAGTGACCGATGATAGATAGTAGCGTGATGGCTTCTGAGATGGAGGTTGACTGGAAGCGCCAAGGGGTAAAGGGCCTCTTGTGAAAGGTCGACTTTCATAAAAGCTCGGGATGGTGTTGATTGATGCTTCCTCTAATCGACCTTAGCGAAGTGGGGTTTCCCTGCTCTGTAGATTTCTTAGATGAAGAGATGTATTATTCCTCTAATCGACCTTAGCGAGGGGGATTTTTTCTGACTATAGATGGGAGTTCGTCAGGGGTGCATGCTAGCACTGTTATTGTTCATTCTTGTTGCTGATGTATTTGTTATTATAAGTAGGCAGGTTGTCCAGAGGGGATCAACCTCTAGCTATGCCTACAGCGAGATCCCCGATCCCCTCCTCCAGTACGATAATTACACCATTTTCTTCATCGAAGGGGGATTAGAAAGGTCAAGGCAATAACTGCTACTCCAGAAATTTCGAAGAACTTGGGGCTGGTAGTAGATAGAACCAAGTCAATCATTGCTCCATTAGGGTCTCCGAGATTGAGATTGAGATTGAGGAGTACGTGGAGATCACCAACACACCATATAACGCATTACCCATCAGTTATCTAGGTCTTCCTATATCGATTGGCAGATTGAGGTAGTCAAATTAGCTCCCAATGATCGAGAGACTGGAGCGAAAGTTGTCTAGCTAGAAGGCATGATGTCTGTCCCGTGGGGGCACCTTGCTCTTATAAGAGCATCCTAGCAGTTATTCCTATCTTTTTCGTCTCTACATGATTTCTTCATGTCCGAATTCGACAATATATGGAGGCTTGTATGTATAGATTCCTTTAGTCCATCTAATGGATACTCCAGGGGGTTGCATCTGGTAATTTAGGAGCTAGCACATCTCCCCAAGTTCAGGGAGGCCTCGATGTTTAATGTCTAAAGGAGATGAATAAGGCTCTCCTACTCAACTGGGTAGCCAGATTAGATAGTGGTGATCTCGCTTGTCATCTTCTTAGGGATATCTATTACATTCACCCTCAACCTATTGTTTCCTTATCTTTACGACACCTTTCATCATCTTTATGGATCTATTCGGTCATACATGACATGCCCACACACATGTGCATGTTTGTTGGTAACGGCATTTTTTTCGAGTTCTAGAACGATGACTGGTCCTGGGTAGCCCTCTTCACGAGTGGTTCCCTCAACTTTTTGTGCTCCTGAGGACCAAGACTTACCTCTAAATGAGGCTTATGTGAATGGTCAAGGGATGCCTTGTTTTTAATTCCTTTTTTTTTAGCAAAGGTTTGAAGAGTTCTTGCAAATGTCTGAGGAGAGTGCTAGTTGTGTGGGGCCTTCTGAAGGTCATGACAAGGTATTAATACACACAAGGGTCAAGCTCGAGCAATACGATCAAGAGGACCAAATCATGCCACCTAGGAAACAAAGAACACCTAACAGATGAAATGGTTGATCCAACCAAAGTATGGATGCAATGTTTGCAATTACTACATATAATGAGAACTCAAAACTATTGAGACATGTCATCACAAAAAAAGGACAATATGTGCCAAGAAGTGTCTTAATAAATGCATGTGAGGGGGGCACATTACAAAGCCATAACAAGGATAAAATTGTATAAGCCCCTCCACGAAAGATATTCAATTAGTACCAAAGGTAGAGCTTTGAGATAGAAAGTGGATCCCAGCTTCTCCCCTCGGCCACAAATTAGTGATGTGTGAAAAGCCCCATAAAAGATTGAGTTCTTAGTTTTTTCGGTGAGCCTCTCCTTCCACTACACAAACTATTAGATCGAGGGCAGTGTTCACTAAATCGATTGCACGAGCCGCATATGCGGCCGCATATGCCCACGCGACATGCAGACCGCACCGATTACATGAATCAGTGCAATAAGCGCCCTCTTCGCATATGCGGTCCGCATATGCCCCGCATATGCCCTGCATATACCGCATATGCCCCGCATACTACTACAACAGCTCCAACTTTTCAATCTTCTCATTCAGGTCCTTAATTCCGTAACTCTGTCTCTTCCTCCATTCAATGGTAAGAATATGACATGCATTTGTATATAATTGCAACGCATTATACCATTATGTATATGCAATGTTTATGTTTTTCTCATGTATTGATTTCACAAGTGTATGCAATGTATCGTCAAATTTTTTTATATATATGTCGATTGAGGTTTTGCTCATATAGTGCATGTATGTATATTGAAGTTTTGTTATTACGAATCGTATAATGTGTGAAGTTTTTATGGTAATTTTTTTCGTGATTAAGTATGAGGCAATTAAAAGCATATATACACACCCATTTAACATCGATCGTTTTTCTTAGATCTTCTTTAACTTCACTTAAATACATGAATTCGATGGTAATGTTATTCATAGATATTTATTTATTTTTAAATTAAAAATTAGAAAACCACATAGAACCGCATATACCCCGCATATGCCCCCGCATACCGCTTAATCGGTACTCGGTGACCAGTCCGAACGTATACGCATACCGCTTTCCTTAACCTTGATCGAGGGCCAGACGCTTTGACAGTGTATCACCCATCACCGAGGAAACATGATAGTCATTGAACAAATCCGCATATCTTTTCACTTTTGATTACTAAAGTTAGCGTTTATAACGGATGGAGGTATTGTGAAGATATCACTCATAAAAATAATGCAAGGTAGTTGAAATGGGTTAGCTTCAAGTGTTCTCTATCCGAAGTTAAAAGTTAGGCATTGCTTTATGGCAAAAAAAGTGTTGGGCTATTAACCATAGATACATGGAGTGTGTGTGTAGTTGAGAAAATGAATGCATTAGCAAACATTTGTATTATATACCAATAGAAGATAAAATGAGGAAACACGTTTAAGATAGTCAACCTGCTGAATCTTATCTACATACCAAGGAGGGGAGGAGTTATGGCATTACCATCTAGTACTTTGATTCAAAGATTCATGAAGTTAGACAAAGAGCCTCTTACAAAAGGGAGCAAGAAAGATCAAATAGATATTGGAAGAAAACTTTTACGAATGATATGATTTTTTAGATCTAAACTTTGATCCTGACTCAAATTAGATCTACGTACAATTGAAGATTTCATAGAATCGAACATGCTTAAAGTAAACAAAGACTCAATAGTGATGGATTCAGTTGTGGCGTAATCCTTTCTAGGATTTTATCACACTGAATATTACCTAACACCGTTAATACCATTTTCATGTGGTTATCCTTCCTAGCTCCCACTTTCAACCATCCAATTCACAGAAAAGCAGCAATGTAGCAGTGCAACAATCAAATTCTACGGTACCTGCCAAAGAGTGCACCCGGTGCTTTGCAGCCAATCCAGGAACCGGAACGCCTCCTCTCCAAGATCCCCGATCCCATGCGGCCCACGAAACGAGCTCGGGTGCAGCAAGAGCCCTGCCCTCCTCCTGTACCGCGGATCCTTCTTCGGATACCAACTCCCGTAATCCTCCGGTAAATCCTCCCCTACCGCGTACGTCACCCCACGAGGGAGCAGCCCAATGCTTGACATCACTGTCACAATGGACGCTGAATTCCCACGTCCTCCACTTCTAGCCAATTGCCTCAAACCCGAAGTACACGCCACGAAGGAGGAATCGGAGCTCCTGACGCTCCGGAACGATGAGAATGCGAGAGGATTCGGCGAGAGAACGGTCGCGGATCTGGAGAGAGCCATTGCGTGATGTCGATGCGAAGATTAAGCGACGAATAAATCAGAGCCCCATCAGGGGAGGTTTTCGTTTTGGAGGGGAATGTGAGCGTCCACCTGGAAGTAGTTATGGTTTGGTGATGTGTGGGGACACGGGAGGGGTGTGAGCGCCGCGGGGTGAGCAAAGAGATGGGGAGTGGAGGCACGGGAGTGGTGAGCGCGGCGGTGCTGGGGAGAGAGGGTGGGCGCTAGGCGACGGGGAAAGGGCGTGAGGGAAGTGACAGAGACGACGACGACAACGCCACGTCGCGAGGTGAGTGTCCGTGCGTGGCAACGGCAGCTGCGTACGTGTTACGAACGATTCTCGTTGATTTGGAATGGGGATATGCGGTGCCGCTTAGGCCGGAAATATCGCAGTGTCATCTGCGACGGGGTTTCGGGTTATCCTCCTTTATAATTGGATTAGAAATTTGGAATTCCATCTTAAATTGCAGTGATATCACATGGCATTTCTTATTTCAACATCTCGAACATCTACTATTCACGTCATGTTACCTCAATCCACTCCAACTCAGTAACCAAACAGACCCAGACGTTGATTCGGGTTAATATTTGTTACCATATCTTTCATAGTTAAATATATAACAACGAATATTATCTGACACTTCTTTAAATTCACGACAAATAGTAGTATTTGTTGATTTATATCTCATAATGAATCATATAACAACGACTATTCATTGATTTTTTATAATCATTGAAAAAATTAACAATGATTATTAATTTTAACAAATAATTCAAAGGAAAATCATAGTTATATGAGCATTGAACAATGAATACGGCACCTGTTAAGTACAAACGATAATCTGACAAAATAATATCCGTTATTATATTTTTAACATCGAAAAATATACAAGGAATATTCAAACTATTCGTTGTCTTAGATCCAATTTCTTGTAGAAAATGCATCAAATGCAGTATGCGGGGAGACTTGAGAGTGTCGCGTGTGAACTCAGGTTCGAGAGACAGACAAGTTCCACTTGTGATGTGTAAGTGATTAACCAGGCTAATGGATCGGATCGTCGGACCTTTTCGGGCTCATCTTCGTGATGCGTCAATAGGTCTATCGAACTAGACTTGGTTAAGCCCAAGCACGGCTCAAAAGCATAACAGTCATGGCATGTTCGTTATTTTGCCCTTTTTCTCGTAAAATTTTCTTAATACCCTCATAATTGTATTATGTGAGTATTCAAATAACAACATTCGTTCAAATTGGAAACGAAAGTTAAAAATTTATATATAATATTAAATAAATAACCAAAACCGTGCAAATAGACTAAGTTAGTAGGTAGATAGGTTTGTTGTAACGGCAAACAGGAGAGAGAGAGAGAGTGTGTGTGTTATCTGATCTCTCTCGTGTGAGGGGCATGCACGATACATGAAATTCCCATACTCTTTTTTTTACTTCTTTATAAAATCAAATGAAGGTTAAAAAAAGGATAAAAAAACCTAACAAATCAACACCAACTTGCGGTTAGCAAGAGAGTCGTGTTTTTTAAAAAAAAACATCTTATCTGTGTCCCTATTAGGGCTTTACTCAACTCGTGGGTGGTTATTTATTTATACATGTCAGATCATAGGGTTATAGACGGCTTTTACCTTTCGCAATGAGAAACCACCTTTCTCATTGTCAAATGCACGACCAGACTTCATCATCCGGCATCTTCAGGTTATAGCAGGGGCGTTTCGTGTTGGGGGCGAGCATGCCGTCGCAAGGAATCAACAAAAGTTTTCATTCGGAGTTCTTACCAGAGGTATATTCACTTCGATTTTTTTGGTAACGCATTTGTCAATAATAAATTATACAAGATAATTAAATTGAATCACCTATCACGAACATCGTGCATAAGTTTGCACTTAAACCTGAAAGTTCATTAACGCATCAAGAAAAGGGGGATCACCGTTAATTCTCTCTGTTTGCACTAAGGTTATTTTTTACGTAGAATCCAAAAGTAATGGAATTTAAGATTATATCATTGTTTATTTTCTTAAAGAATCGAATAATTAGAGTATGGCATAATAGTTCACCTATAGTTTTTTAAAAGCATCTACAAATTAAACATATAGAAGTATAAAACACTTTTAATAATTAGGTGATTGATTTTAAAAAAACTTGACAGTTGGGATTTCGGATCATAGGATAGGATGCATTATGGCTTACGCATGGTATTAAGATACATCTCTTTTGTACAGGTAAAAATTGATTTTCGTGGACAAAGAACCCTGGAAAACTATACATATTGATTTATTATTGAGGTATGTACATTAATCTATGTCATGTACCGTTGTTATTTATACCCCACTTTCAATTTTATTAACTTGCAATGGTGTTTTTTTAATATCTCGTTAAATTGCTTTGATTATATCTCTGTATTACAACTCTAAGTAAGTAGGTGCTAAGTTGATATTTAGTCATAATGCCTATCTATGGATTAGTTGTTAAATATTACATAGATAGATACATTATTATATATAGGTTAATTTGCATTTTTATGTCCAAATATTTTTTATTGAAAAATAATTATTGTTTTTGACATCATCTTTGTGAGGGAGTAGACATTGTTCATTGTTGGTCCGTTAGAGGCTTTGACATGGCCGAGTGCCGCGCGGACGGTTAATTCCGTCAATTGGCCGTTGTAGACGGGTAATTCTACACTACTCCCAAATAATTTTCCGCGGCGGCGGTTGACTTAGTACTGATGTCCATTGCATTTGGGTTTGGATAGGAGATCTCGTATTGATATTTGTTTTTGTTTTAAAATTTTGATTTATGGGAACGGGGTGGCTTCTATCCAAGCTCGTGCTGCTCGGAGTCGGCAGATTGTATTGATTTACGTTGATATGGATATTAATACTATGGTCACAGAATTTGTGATATTCGAGAAAATCTATTGAATTGCTTATTGTTATCTCATAATGATTTGCATAATTAAAAAAAGTCTTGTTATAGTTTGTTAGTTGTATTGATTATATTCCTTATTGTATGGAATTGTCATCATTTTATTTTTTATTACTCATGGTGTATAGATATTGATGGAATGTCTCGTAAATTATTGGTGTACTTAGTCAAATCCTTTGACTAATATTGACTTACAACCTTGCAACTTAACAGAGGACGAGGTTGGGTTGCTCAGCTAAATTGAGGAGCCATTGCTTTATCCTAGTTCATAGGTTAATGTACTGGAGTTATTGATAGACTTATTTAATTTTATTCTGTAGTTCAAACTTTATGAGTCTTTTATTTATTAGTTAAGTTCCTTTACTCTTCCATCATTGTATGACACTCATATTATTGTGGTTAATGGATCATTGACAATTTTGTCTCGCTCCTGGACTCGAAAAAATTCATTATTTTGGGATGCTTCCACAATTTTTCCCATGTTTCGAGATCCGGGACGTGAAACTCCCTTTCTCCATCTCTGAAGAGGAAGAGCGTATTATTTTCTTGTTTGGGCCAACATTGGAGTCTATTAAAATTTAACGAAGGAACGTGATAGGTGTAAAAAATAAAGTTCAACAAAGGAATTGCATGATCTTTGAATTGAGATTAGAAAATATTGTAAGAGAAAGGATAGTAAGGGTCAGAAGATAAATAAGAGTATATAAAAATAAATTATAGCTTATTAACTCAATTGATAAAAAATGCAGAATATTTTAGCTTATTAGTCCATTGGACAAAAATTGAAGGAAAACATATGCATAAATGTTCTTAGACAGTAAGAATAAATTGAATTCAATTTAGCTTTAAAAGATTAAATTTGTCCTGTAAATATTTCTCTTTAATTTCTCCCAAAACCTTTTCATTTCAAATCCTACTCATATTTGAGCTTAGATCTTATCCTCGTGACGACTTTGAGATCGTTCCATCAATCACCCATGATTTTAAAAAAATGCATGGAATTATTATGATACGTTGACTCTCGTCGTTCTGCACATGATAGTGTTCGATTCAGGACATCCGATCTTGTATTCTGATGCATAGCCATTCATAATTGAGATTGATATAGGCTTTTTTGTTTGCGGATTTTCTTTTTCATCGACTTGCATTGGAATCGATTGGGTGTGTTGCTCTATGATTGGATATATAGAATCTGATTCCTAAGGAGATATGAAAGACCTAATTCCTATTGTGTATCACAAAACTTAGAATAGAAACTTGACAAATAGAATCCTGACGAAATCCTGATCTGTAGCATGCGCACGTAAACTCATGTGACTGGAATTACATGTATGATTTTAATTAGTTGTTGATCTGATTAACTTGCTAGCATTAATTATTGGAGATCGATTCTCTACTAATCAAGAAGGAAGCTCATTTTTGTTGTACTCTATCAGTCGAGTGAGTCAAGCTTATCACAATCTCTGTCGTGACCTTGAGTTGGTGAAGGGTTTGCTTGATCTTCGGCAACCTCCACCAATAGGTGAGCTGAGGATACATGTCATCAGGAGAAACAACATTATAATTTAACATACGACAATAGTAACTGCATCACATACAATTATAACTTAGATTACTATCTTCATTACAATCAAAGCTCATTCAATAGTGAAAAACAAAAGTTTTATCTCTGTGATCATGATCTACTATTTATTTAAGTTTCTAGATATTCAAAATATTTTTTATTTTTGTAATACTATTGTTTTTTCGCCTCTGTTAAGATGACCACCAGAAAGCGTAGATGCACTTGAGGGTAGTGTTAAATATGGTTGTTGAGATGATGTTAAATTAATGATACAACAATATATACTACAATGTTGCTTTCGAAACTCTGCTTACATAGTCTAGCATCTCCAATTAAGGGAAGCATGGTAATTAAAAAATACATTCTTGTTTGATAAGTTAGTTCTTTCTCACCTTTATTGGAACAACACAAAGCTTGTGAAGGATCTTTCGCTAGTGAAGTCGTAGAAGCCTAGAAGGCGGAGAAGTTGAATTTCTAAATCCTATCCCTTTTATCGTGCAATCCAGGTCTAAAGTCCTTGGATGAACTATTTTTATTAGAAAATTAATATTCATGCTAAAGTATAGGCAGATGTTTCATGTTAGTGGTCACTTGCATTCTATGAAATAGGGGGGACATGGCGATAATCAGAAGATTCTTGTATCTCGGATCACATTCGCAACAGTGCGTGAAGTTTGAGATCGTCATGCATTTTATAATATCGCACACTGCCCATGAACATGTTGCAAGAAAGAAAGAAAAAAGAGTAAGATTGGTGATCGTATAGTATAACGTCCTGGGCTTAGGTCCACGGTCCGTTGTCGAGGAAAAGTGGTCCTGACAACTAGTTGGGTTCGAGCCCAAATGGATTCATTAATAACCACCCAAAATGCTTATGTCAAAGTTGTCCTGTGATGAATCCATGATTCATCATCTTAATATATTAATCTTAGCAAAATCCATGGGTATGATCTCAAATAAATGTTCATAAAATCAATAAATTAATAAAATATCTCTTGTAAATAAATACACTAATTATTGTATATTATATTGTACATAATAAATTAATAATAAAAAGGTGTAAAATAAAGGAGTTTTTCACATGTAAATAGTCCAAATCTTTTGTATCTTTAATAAATTCATTTCACCTCCTTTTTGGCTAATTCTTTCTCTAACTTGTTTATAAATATATATATATATACAAAATATAAATAAATTTCACCTCAAATAAATATTCCTAGATCCTAAAGAGAAAAGACCGTAAAGTCCAACTTCTCGGCGGAATTCCCGCGCCGTATTCACCAAACTCACTTTATAGTTCAAGTTAGAAAATTATCTATCCAAAGTGGTTTCATTAAAATCAGAGCTCGTTTGCAAAATCTGAATTTTGGGACCTAGGTGCACAGTGTATATAATATAAATATTCGTTCTTTCTTCATTTTTTATTTACTTTTTTATTTACTAAAAAAATCTAAAAAAAACATTGTTGTGTTTTATTTTGTTTTTAATAATTTGGTTTATTTTTATGTTATAAATATCTTTTATTAAAAATACAAATGAAATAAAATTAGAGAAGTAAAAAAATGTACATATTGTTTGTCTTATTTTGTAAATTCTCCACTCTTTTTCTTATCTTTATTTTTATTACATTTTAGTAGCCTACTTTATTTTATTTTTTTCCCTTTATTTATTTTCCATTCTCTACAATAACATCCACTCAACTCCGTCATTTTTCTAACCTCCTATTCAACTCCACCATTCTTCCAACAACCTCTCATTCCACTCCACCTTCATTTTTTTCCAACTTCTTATTCTTCTTATTTTTAATCATCTCAGCATCCTCATTTTTCTCCATCCACCATTCTTATAAAAAAAGGAGAGAGCTCATCAAGTTCGATCGGTGACAGCATCCCACCACGATACGAAGCGACGACCTCCTTTCAGACGAGATCCGCGAAACTCCACTCCACATCGCAATTTCCTCCAGGTCGTTGTGCAGCCTCGCATGCTCCGCTACATGCTGGAGTCCTCGACAGGAGTTTAGTGTAGCTGCTCCACTAACATTTTTGCTTGTTTTTATATCACACCACCACATCATCTTTCTCATCATCACCACACCATACCATCACCACCTTTGTTTCATTTCCTAAGATTAAAAAAAATCAAAACTCGGCAAAAAAAATAAAAAAAATAAGGACACAATAGGTAGCCGGCCCATCCCCTATTTCGACCCTTGTCATTCCTCCTCCATGCACCCGTGACTGCCAGGCTTTCTCCAACCACGCACGAACCTCTGCGCGCCACCTCCAGGACCACCCACACGCTGCCTGTAGCAAGCCAAGCGTGCCCCCGCCGACCACTCCCCTCCGCCAGCCTGTAGGTCCAGAGCCATTCCCCATACCACATGATTGTCCTCGCCTCGCCCCCGTGTTCCATCGCATCCAACTCATAGGCCGCACCGCCCCACATCTTCCACCTCCAGCACATCCCTCTTGCAGCACCATCCCGAGCCACCCGCGGGTCCGTTCCTTTCCATCCCGTATGTCC
This sequence comes from Ottelia alismoides, assembly GCA_037367405.1. Lineage (NCBI taxonomy): Eukaryota > Viridiplantae > Streptophyta > Magnoliopsida > Alismatales > Hydrocharitaceae > Ottelia > Ottelia alismoides. The sequence goes on from JAZKJV010010088.1 coordinate 182,307, forward strand.
TGTAAGCTGCCGCACCGCCGCGAGCTCGCCACCTCCTCCACAGGCAACAACGCACCACCACTCTCTCCCTCCACCACCACGTCCCACGTGCGACCCACCGCGCGTGACTCCTCTGCTCGCTCGTCCTCCACCGCACGATGCTCATACGATTCATGTCGTCGCTCATCGTCGCTCCCTCCGACTGTTCCAGGTTGCTCCACCTCCCCATGCGCCTCCAGTCCACCTTCACACCACCCCCTCTGTGCCCCAACCGCCTTCGAAGGAACGAAGAAGGCCTCCTCCTTTTTATTTTTGCATTTTGTAAAAACTGCATATATTTCCCGCATAGTTTTTGTAATTCCAAAAGTGCCCTTGTGTACAGTTTTCATGATCATTTTCAATTTCTGTATTGCATGGACAACCCTATATTTTCTTATTAATTTGGATATTGTTTTAGCATCATTTATTTTAATGACAAATGTCATACTATTGACACCGGATTCTCTATCATTTGGATATTTATTTGGATTTTGTGAGTTTTGGATAATTAATTGAAATTGTTTTAGTGAAGGATTACATATTTTACCCAATTTGAGCCCTTAAATTCATATATAACTTACGGTTGCTTCAAAAGTTCCTAAAAAATTATAAATGATACCTTAAAATGTGATTAAATTTCTAACCAAATTTCATTTTAATTGGAGTTGTCTTGTATCTTAAATAAATTATAGAGTGATTTTCGTAAATTATTTTAATTTGAATCCATACATATTATTTTTGTGAAATTCGAACTCTCTTGAATTGCTCATATAAATATCTTTTTTGAGATTATTAGCTCTCTAATTGAATTGACATTGTGGATTTATTAAGAATTAAATACTCATTGTTACTCTGTTTTCATTAAAAAATCATAAAAAAATCATATATTCTCAAAAAATACTATAGACTCTTTACACCATGTTTAAGTTCCACATTTTCATAATTTTTGCATTTTGTTTGTGTAAAAAACTGCATAAAAACCCATAAAAAGTGTGCATTTTTTGTTGTTGAATTTTAACCCTTAAAATTCCAAAAAAATGTGCTATGCATTCAGCATTGAATCCAGTTTCTAAAAAATAGAATTTGACTAAATTAGATTAATTTCACATTAAAACAAATTTAGTTTAGATGTGTGCTTCCTTATTAAGTTAGTTCACTTGCATTTTCCATTCGTATTATTTTATCTCATAAAAAATACAAAAAAAATCCGCATTGGAAACCTAGACCTAAGTATTCTGAATTAACCCAATATTATTCCTTTGCTTCCCTATTTTCGACCTTGTACTTGCTCAGGATATAAATTTAAGCCAGGTCATTTTCACAGAGATATTTGATTTGGTTCTGCATGATTCGTTAAGTACTCGTATTACAACGAGTATAAATTATATCTCGTATTTAGCGAACCGTCATCAAGTAGTAATCCTCGCCACTTATAGCCCACTCTCACACTTTGTGAGTTTTATATGTGGGACTATATTTGGGGGTATGGGTGTTACAACCTCCCCCACTTATATTCATAACGTCCTCACTGCGACATGCTCCATTATTGTATTTCCAGTGACGGTGGCGGTTGCACACTCTGGGTAGCCATTTCCTCCTAGATTTTTGTAGGGGTGGCTCCACCTCTCGGGTTTTCCACTATTAGAGGAAAATTAGCTCTGTTACCATTTGTAACGTCACAGGCTTAGGTCCATGATGAATCTCAGATTCATCACTCTAAAAGTGATTAATTAAGCTCAAGTCCCTAAAACTCATTGACATTTCTTCATTTATTATGCATAATTAGCATTCATGCATGTTTTGGTAATAATTACATTTTATCACTTATTATTGCACAAAATAATAAGCCAAAAATCACAGTCTAATTGACTTGTAAATAACCTAACTTCCCTGATTTTTTAACTAATTCATGCTACTCCAAATGACCTGAAACCACCTTCATTGTGTACATATCACTAACAAGAATAAATGAAAAATACAAAAAAATCACTAACCAAAATAAGTGGACTATAAACCCAAAATCTAATTCCAGGATTCTCGGACTAAAACCACGATATCTTCCTCATCAAGTGTCTGATTTGTTCCTACTCACTTTTGAACCAATGTAAATTCAAATACTTTCAAAACAAGACAAAGTTCAAGTGAATTGGAGCTCATATGTAAAAGTTGGATTTTTTTGCCTCTTTTGTACATTTTGTATTTTTAACGGTTTTTGACTTATTATTTTATGAACATAACTAATCTATTTTATTTGTTTCTTTTTTATTTCTTTTCTTTAATAAGAGTTGTATTAAAATGCATAAAAATCCAAATCCAAACTGAGCTTGAAATCAAAGAAATTAATTGAGTTTGAGTCCTCACTAACTGTCTATACAAAAGTATCATTTTCTTATTTTATTTTATTTCTTATTTTTATTACTTAATAAAAATCCAAAAAGATTAGATTAATGTGTAAATATTTATCTTTGATTTTATCATTTTTTTGGATTTTTATCTGATTTAAAAATAACAAAAAATAGAAAGCCCAAAAATCAAGGTATTCTATGTACATGGGATACCCTAAAAATATCACTTTGTACAAATGATCGATTTTGGCTTCAGTCTCTTCAAGAAAGTTGTAGATCTCATCGAGACAAGCAACTTTTGTGAAGAAAATATTTGATCCGGGGTCATTTGTTATTTCTTTTTGAATTATTTTTATATTTAATTTTTTTCGAATTTTTTGGGGCTGACACGTGGCGCCGCTAGGTGTCGCCCATTTTTAGAGGTTTTTAAATTCATTTTTATAAAAAATTAAAAGCCTCGCACATGCGTCGTGCGCACGGCACATGCACTGCACGTGCTTGGCTTCCTTTGCCATCTTGCTGCCACATGGCATCCTTGTGGCCGTCCGATCTCGGCCGATCGGATGGCCACTGCACCGTCTCCTTCCCCCAATTTTCTCCGCCACCGCCTGCCTAATCGGGGCATCGCATCCTTTCCTCTACCGCGTATATTGTCTGCGCCGCCTTCCTCTTCTGGTTGCACCTTCCCCACGAATCCCTCTCACCTCAATCAGATCTCCATCTTGCAAATAATCGACGATCGCCACCAATCAATCCCGATTCCCTCCCGTCACCGACCATGTATTCTCTCCTATTAAAGCGACGTCGCTCCTTCTTCAAAACCATCTGTCGATTGCATCATGTAAAGGGCGCCGGTGGTGACAGCACTCACTTAGCCATCTCTATCCTGGCGAGATCCAAGCTCTTTGTGCTTGTCGCAACACCACGCATCTCGCGTGTTTTGCCCGTGCTCTAGCATCTTGCCGTTGAGCTTCGACTCCATCACCTTTCACCACCTTCATCCACACATCCAACATCCCAACGCCCAACCTCCATCGTTCACCTTCTAGTCAACCAACCCACAGCTTTACCATCCCCGCTTCGTCGATAACTTCCTTCGAATCTGTCGCATCGTCATCAACACCGCCACCTTCAGGCCAGCAACTCCAACTTCACCCCCGTGCCTCATCGACATTCACTCACGACAACCGGCAGCTGGAGCCCCTCTAGCCGTGGGGCACGCCATCGCCTCCATCTTCCAGCAGTCCTCCATAGCCATCAACTTCGCCACCGACCTAAACCACCAGCTCCAGCTCCTCTTCATCGATATCTGTAGGTGGGGTCATTACTCTTCAATCGCCAGACTCCAACCGTCCTCCAATGCAGACCACCTCCAACTTCTCCGCCACCTTCGCCTTCGACGGTCGGGTCCAGCCCGAGACCCTCCCCGCGTGCACAGTACGTGCGGGGAGGGAGCATTTGCGAACCCCTGAAGGCCTCCCGATTTGCAGAAGCGGCCCTTCCATCCAAGGGCACGTGCATAGCACGTGTCCTTTGTGTTTTTGCACAAACCCCCCAGAGTTTTGCTTATTTACACAAAAGCCCCACCACAAGAGGTCGCGTGCATTGCACGTGACACGTGACCCTTGGTAATTTTGCAGAGACTCCCTCATGAGTTGCGAGCACGTGACCCTTGGTAATTTTGTAGAGACTCCCTCACGAGTTGCGATAATTACACTTAAGTCCCTCTATGCATATTTTATTTTATTTATTGTGATTGCGATTAGATCCCTGTCTTCCTCTATTATTTTAGAACTCTTCATTGCATCATTTTATTTATTAAAAATAGGCATTGTGTTGTTCAATTAATTCTCTACATTTTGGCATAATTGTGATATTTTTGTGATCTTTGGTTAATTAATGATCAAATGTTTCGTGGAAAATTGCATATTTTACCCACTTTATGCTTCGAAATTCATAAGTAATTAACCATTGTTAAAAAAATTACCCAAAAATCATTAACTCGAGAATTAATTGTGTTTATCATCGTGCCCAAAAAGAATTGCATTTGCACTTATAGTTTTCTATGTAAAAATCATTTTGCTTATTTTGATCTTTAATTTTTAATAGACATTAAATCTCTTATTTTTGAGGTTTAGAATTTTTCTGAAATCAATCACCTAGTGATAGATCTTGGATAATTTTATCCCTTGAAAATAAGTAGATTTAATATTTATTATAATTAATTATTGAAATTTGCAATGTCGTATTAAAAAATCCATAAAATATCTTTCTTGCATCCATAAATTTCAAAAAATATAGTGCATTCATTTCATCATAATGGTTATCTTGGCAAAATTTCATATTTTTCAGACGTAGTTTGATTGATATTCATTTTCTAGTCCTTAAAATTGGCCTAATTTGCATTTTGCCTCCCAAATTTGCATTAAAAATACAAAAAAAGACCACCTCAAAAACCGTACACGAACTTTGATAGATAAAATTCTAAGTTGTTCCTTTGCCTCCTTGAGTTTGACCTTTGGACTTGTCCAAGTAAAATAAACATTAAATCACTTCGAGTAAAATTGATTAATTTATTGTGGTTAATTCTTGACCGATTCCGATTGCCTACCTACAACGAAACGTACGATAATTCTTACGAATTAACATGGGCATCTTTGGACTCGTCAGTCCTCGATCTGTTATTTATGAAAATTGGTCCTGAAAGTTGTTGGGTTCGATCCAAATGGATCTATTAGCAACCACTCAAAATACTTAAGCTCAAATTGTCAAGTAGTAACCCCCACCACTTACAACCCATCATCATACTTTGTGAGTTTTAAATATGAGACTATCTTAGGGGGTATGAGCGTTATACCCTCCCCTACTTATATTTACAATGTCCTCATTGCAACATGGCCCGTCACTTATTCCTAGTGACAGTGGTGGTTGCACGCTCGAGTATCCATTTCCTCCTATCTCTTTGTAGGGGTGGTTTCACCTCTCGGGTAGCTCTTTCCACTATCAGAGGGAAATTGGCTCAAATACCATTTTTAACCTCCCAGGCTTAGGTCCCCGGTCCGTTATCGACGAAAACTGGCCCTGACAACTTGTTGGGTTCAAGCCCAAATGAATACGTTAGCAATCTCCCAAAATGCTTAAGCCCAAGTTATCAAGTAGTAATCCCCGTCACTTATAACCCACTCTCACACTTTTGTGATTTTTAGATGCGGGACTATATCTGGGGGTATGTGTATTACATACAGAAACCTTCAACAAGAAATATTTAATATTTACGATCTAATAACGAAGTCAGATAGTTGAAATCAATGATGGGCGGAGAGGGAGGTCATGTGGTATTCTGGGAACATGTGTAATTAACTTTACCTTCATCGTTCTATAGATTAATGTCACATATAAAAATTCTTTATTGAGCTTGAGAGTGAATGCCAATAGTAAAAGAAGCTGGTAGCATATCGAAAAAAACTTTGTGAATCACCCTCTTAATTTAGCCGAATTAATGATTAAATTTGTCTCCGTTCATTGCAGTCGGGCAAAAATCGGAGTGATAAAAAACCATTAATTAATGAATTAATCGATTAATACAAGCGATCAAAATTTTTACTTGGGCAAGCCCAAGGTCGAACTCAGGGAGGTCGTTGTTTACTTAGATTTATTTAAAGTTGATCTATATGTTAGGTTTTCAAGGAATTTTTTTGGTATTTTTAAATGCAATATAGGAAGGACATACAATTTCGACTACGTTGAGAGACTAAAATATAAATTTCATTCAAATAATGTCCAAAAATTCTAAAACTTAGCCAGAATGTAAAAAATGATGATATTAGACAACTGTAATTTTTTTATTCTTTAACTCGATATGAATTAATTAAGAATAAAATATGCAGACTAGGTAATTTTCGTAAAGTTAATTTTAGCAAATAAAAAACCATTTTATTTTGCAGAATAAAATTATTCTATATTAGTCTATGTGAGAAAAATCCAGGAAAATTATTATATCCTAAAAATAATTGATATGTGACTACAAAAATTAATTAAGCGACTCGCCAAACAATTTATTCTGACCTTGATATGCATGCAAATGAGATGAATTTTGGGAACAAAGTAGAACAAATTAAAATCTACCTAATGTGATTTTTTGAGATTTTTATATAACAACTAGCAATTAAATAACAATGGAAGAATAAGCAGTGGGCCAAATGTTGAAGTTTTCACCAAAATAATGATATTAAATAAAACACGGCTCACAAAAATATATTCAAGTTGCACAATGATAGAGCATGAATTGTTATATAACGAGCAATTTTTAAACAGATAAAACGACGTGAAATGAGCGTACAAATACAGATGAAAACTCAAGGGCCTATATGCAATTACAGAAATAAAATTGAAAATTAAAAAAATGTTGACAAGGACTCGAATGCAATTACCTATACATTAGGGGGGTTTGTTACAATTTGTCTAGACAGCACTTGACTTGCACATGAGCTCCAATGGGTGGGTCCGTTTAATTTCTTAGAAGTCGGAGTGGCGTGATGCAATTTCCAACTATAACATGTGGACCTCGCATGCTTTTGGAGGTGGGGACTTCAGGGTCTTTTGTTGGGACTTGAATGGGCCTTCTGCAAATAATCCCCAGGCTTCACGTTCTTTGCACTTGAGGTGGAGGACGTATAGGGCATGTCCGACTGGGGCCACATGTGGTGTCCACGTAGGAGGCGCGTGACCTGGTGGGGCTAGCGCGGAGGAGATGGGAGGTCGCGAGATGACAACATGTGCGGGAAAGGTGATCAGTGGTGTCGGTGCGAATAGATGCACGGAGGCGTGCTGGGATGCAGTAGTAGGAGTACAATGACGAGGACTGGAAGAACGAGTAGCCGCACGCGGGAGATGGAGGGTAGGGCATGGTAGCGAGCTGTTGCGGAGGTGAGACACGGAGAGGCGAGGTGGCTCGTATTGGCGGAGCTCGGCCCTCAGGCGATACATGCCCGAGGCGAAAATGTCAGGTGGCATAGAGGAGGTTGCTCCGCTAGCGGGTGGTGCGAGTGGGATACGACTCCAAGTGTCAAGGTCAAATGGGTTGTGAGTGAAGGATATTGTAATATCCTTAAGCACATCACGGAAGCGTGAGGGTCGCATCGAATGCGATCGGGAGTGACTAGTCGCACTAGTTGCTCGGGACAACAGAATTTTAAAAAATTTAAAATCGACGAGACCACATGATCCATGAATACTTCTTGGATCGTTTCATTTTAACAACAAAGGTATAAGGTTTACCTATTGAAGCGTGATTCTGATCGAGTCTCTAAACCAAGAGACCTCGTGTCTCAAGTCCGATCCAATGGAGGAGACGCTTGAAAGCACGTTGATGAGACACGTGCTCCTCGCAATCCATGTTGATGATCCAAGTGACGGATCTCCTGACCTCGACACACGAGATCTGACGTCTTCTTTACGAGCAAGACACACCAAAGTAGATGGAGATCCACGAGTAGATGATCCGGTAGCATAACGATGATGATGCGGCGATGACGACTCTCACAAGGGCTCCATGGTGGACGACCATTATGAGAGAGAGAGAGGCTTGGCATATGGAGGAAGAGAGAGGGAGAGAGAGCATCCGTTATCATGTGTAACTCGAAAAGCAAGGGGTGCCTCTTTTTATATAGGGTTTTGAGAGTCCATGGATCCTAATCCATGGACATCACACAATCAATGGATGAGATTGATTTGTGTTTCTTTCAGTGGTCATGATTTTATTGTGAAAATACAACAATAATTAATATAATTTAATTTAATATATATCGATAAATCAATATATTTAAATTCAAATCAAATTAATTAATTATCCTTGGAGATAATGATGAGATAAACCATATCAGCTAAAAAGGGGGGACGGGTACCAATCTTCTCATGAGATCTCATTATATCATGATATCTCCAAGTTTTACAACAACAATTATTGTAAATTATTTCACAAAAATAATTCATAATTATCTTGTCAAATTTGCAATCATGTCATTGGAAAAATGGGAATCGCATTCACATCCCAAAACAAAAGGTAAATTATATTTACAATTAATCATCCAATGTGAATCCAATTCACGTCAATAATTAATTAACAAATATAAATCACAACGTACTCTCTCTCTCTAATATATTATAAATCATATTTATAATATACCTGATTAATATGGATAGTGCTATCCACATTATTCATATCCATGATAATTAAATCACATTTAATCATCTTGGATCTCTATTCTCATGTACCCAAATAACATGAATCACATTCACATTATTCACATCTTTGATAATTAAATCACATTTAATTATTTTAGATAACTCTCCTTATAATATGAATCAAATTCATATTATTCACGATAATTAAATCACATTTAATTATCAATTTTCTCAATGCTCGGATATATATCAACAACGAAATTATCCGCGAAATTCAAGGATATTGTACTTTCTCCGCGGATATTTGGAGATAAGGACAGGGCGATTGTATTGTTCCACATATAGTGACTTGGATATTGAGATCAAATCTCAAATCCAGATCTTGCGGACCTCCCATAGATGTTTGATTAAATCAAAGCCATAGATCTAATCTTCTCATTGTATATGAATCACATTCAGATCAATGCCCAACATTTGGCTAAGATTAGATCACTTCTCTACGAGAGGAGTCACTAAAATCGAGACCTGTTTCATCACTCCCTCGGAATGGAGGCATCAGGGTTATACAATCATTTATGATTGCATCATCCTCAGGTATTCCCAATATATGTACATCCTGCATACTGGAAGACCCGGATTAAACCTGAAGTTTTAGATCTCTTTTAGAATGTCTCCTTAAGAGTTTTATCATTAAGTTTTCTCATTCGATCATTGGGGTTGGTATCGATCATATACTTTCCAAAAGCATATATCATACCCAGATGTTGATCATATACTTTCTAAAAATATATATGTAACCTACAAATTCAGTCAAGCTTCCAAAGCGAGACGACCGTGTACGGAATTTGATTCTTTCCAATATCTCATGAGTGAGCTCATGTCTTCCGGTTCAGTAATGAACATGTATGATCCCTTTAAGAGATCATATTACTCATATGCCATTGCATGCACATCAACGCATCGGTGTATAGACCTTGATTAGGTCATCAACCTATCGATCTACCAAATGTACATACTCAGACATATAGTAACACATCTGTCTCCGGTCATAAGATGCGTGTCTATATCCAGACAGCATACGACATAGGACTTTGGTTATCTCGATCTCTATAAGACAACTCTTTGACCTAACTTATCTAACACCTCCGAATCTCTATTCCTATACAGAGGACCTGCATCAAGAAGTTGGTTAGGTATCATCCTATAGAGAAAGGATTGCCATCTCCTTCAATGGATGGAGATCATCTCTTAACAATCATTTGACGATGCTTGATGAGTCCTTAATATAACTCTTTAGATATTCATCCAAGCATCAGCCTCTATGATTCAATAATTGAATCAATAGTTGTATGATCATTAAGATGGCCATGGTACATAACCCTCATTGTACAAAGGGACCTGTTATGCAAATTAGTTATTCTTCATTTCAGATCAGGGAACGATATTCGCAATAACATTTATCGTGTAATGGTTCACTGTGGGCTCGCATGTCCAACAATCTCCCACTAGACCAAAGAGCCATTAATGGGCTAATCATTTATACCCGCAATCATGCGAAAATCATAGGCTCTTTAGAAAAAATAGCTAGGTAAGCTGATCAGTTACTCTGTTCCCGAGAGACTATACCAAGTCCTTTTACGACACTTGCATATCCCCCGGTAACAGTGCTCGCATCTAATGCAAATGCTGCATCTTATGCGACAATACTCAATGTTGTCTGTTATAGTGTCCTTAACACTACAACTTAATAATTATTATAACCAGTATTTCCATAATCCTTATCAGAATACATTTATTCCCTGAGATCTCTATCTCCTAAGGTATCTGCAATTAAGACCTTTTAGATCTCTATCTATAAAGTCTTAAGTTCTTAAAGATAAGACTTGGAGATAACTATCTCTGAAGTCTTGTCATCTTTGAAGATTTTTTTATTACTGCAATCAAGTGTTTTATTTTCATAGCAGGATTAGCAACAGTTTACTACTCCCACTGCATGGCAGACATTTGACTTTTGTACACATCTAGCATACACTTGGCTTTTCGCAACTGATGCACAAGGTCAAGCAGTTCTAGCATTCACTTTCTCAACTCCTTAAGGTGCTATCCCTTTAGATAGGTCGGTACCATTTCTTAAGGGAAAGAAGCCTTTCTTAGAAATTTCCAGAAAATGAAAATGTCCAAAGTGCACTACTAATGTGACGGTCCCAATACCCTCTTCTCTTTGCTTCTGAACAACTTCAAAACTAAGATCCAAGAGTTATCCTTGAGATCATATCTCAAGTTATGGAATAGTCAGTCTATAAAACACTTATTACTATCTTTATATCATTCCAAATGATCAGGATATCATCTACATTTAGCACGATGAACACAATGGCACTCCCACTAAGCTTCATATGGTTCATCAAGATTCTATCTAAAATCATAACATTTATAATTTCATGAAATCTTATGTTCCAACTACAAGAAGCTTATTTAAGTCCATTGGCGGAGTTCTTTAGCTTGCACACCTTGCTTTCCTCATCCATGAAGCCATGGGGCTACTTCATATGAATATCCTCAGAGAGGTATTTATAGGGGAATGCAATCTTGACTTCCTTCTTGAAGATGTCAAAGTCAAGCTGTGTAGTTATAATTAGCAATATTCTCATGGGTTTAAGCATGTTCATTGGAGAGTAAGTCTCATCGCAAGTGATGTCTTCTCTTCAGCATGTATCTTGTGGATACGAGCCGTGCTTTGAAGGTCTCTACCTCCTCATCAGGTTCCCTCTTTCTCTTAAAGATCCATTTACACCTTAATGGGTCTTACCCATATAGATGGATCCTCGAGGGTCCATATACAACACTTGTATATGAAGTCTACTTTAGACTTTATTGCTAAAATCCATCTTTCCATATCAGGATCCTCAGAAGCTTCATCCCATGCAATAAGATCATTGTTAGATTTAATAGACACATGGAACACATCCTCAAACTCATTTGAAGAGGTATTAGTGTTTCATCTTTAATTGTCCTTTTAGTTTCCGATTTCAGGAGACTCATTATCATCTCAAGATTAAATGAGTTCCTTCACTTCATTTTCATCTTAGTTCTCAAGAGAGTCATACTCTAAGAACCACATTGTTAGAGATGATGTCTTTTAAGAATCTCAAGGTCATAAAGTAGGTATCCAATACCATCCTTTATTTTCCTAATGAAGTAGTACTCTCTAATGCTCGATTCCAGCTTACTTGCATGGAACCTTATCAAGGATATATATGTAGTCTCTACTACATATATATCGGGAAACTAAGAGGTAATAACGCCAATATTCATCATTGATAAGATCATGTCATACATGATCCAATTGTATCTCCCTACAACTCCATTGAGTTTAGGTGTATTAGGAGGAGTGAGATAGGAATGATATTCCTTTCTCAATAAGGTATTCATGAATTCATCTAATAGGTATTGACTACCTAGACTACATCAAATTCATTTTCATCTTCCTTCACACTTTGGTTCTAAACCAAAATTGTGAAATCTTTGAACATTTCAAAGGTTTCTAAGATGAAGGGAAGAAATCTCATATTACAAAATCATTGAATGCCATCACATATCATCAATGTTTATTATGATACAGATGATCCACATACATCCATATGTATAGGATATTAAATACCTTGACATCTCACACCATTCTCAAAGAAGGGTGCACTAGACATTTTTACTTTGAACACAATATTCAAAAGTATGTAAGATCTGAAATTTTAGACATTCTAAAGTTTCATCTCTTACTAGTCTATTGATCAAGTCATCTCTTACTAGTATATTTATTTTAATTTTAGGTTTAGTTTTAGTTTTAGTTTTTAATTTTAATTTTTAATTCATTTGCCATGTGGCAGTCCTAGGGCTAGTCAAGTGGCCCACATTTTCCTCTCGCTCGGCCCGCGCCATCCTCGCCTGCCCAACGGTTGCCCACCCATCGCCTACGCAACCGCCTCCGCCTCCCTTTCTTCTCTCTGCTTCCCTCTCTCATCACCACCTTCTTGCCCACAACTCCCCTCTTCTGTCTTCTGCACAACCACCTACGCCCGCGCCCTTCGCCCACCACCTACAACTGCACCCCCATGTGACTTGCACTTGCCCCACCTCGCTCGGTCGTGTGCTTCCTCCCACGCCGCTCGCAACTGTCGTCCATGTCTCTCCTCACCCATGTACTGCGCAACCATCACACAATATCCTTGATCTCCACAACTCCTGTACCTTTCCCTCGATCTCCCATCTCCACATGGTCCGCAAACTTCAACCCTATCCCTAACGGCCCATGCAGGTTCTATGATCACCCCTCATGCATCACATCCACCATTACTGATACAAAGTCCATCAGTTTATCCCGGCGATAGATGACAACAGCGGTTAGGAGTCTAGGGCAATGACGGCCATCGACGTGATATGCAGAATATCCTCAGTGTTCTGCTGCTCCATTCGCGGCCAACAAATCTCCCACCTCTTTCGCCGAGGTCTTGAGGTGATAACCAGGAGCTACACCATCACGTTCCATCCCTTTCCGGTGAAAACCTCTCTTCCTCTTTGAAAAACCCTAGATTACCCTTCTTAATTCAACCAGATTAACGATTAAATTTAATGTGTGTTCGTTGCAGTCGGGTAAAACTCAGACTTATCAACAACACTTTGATTAATATGTCAATTAAACGCAAGCGACCATTTTTTTTACTTGGGCAAGCCCTAGGTCAAACTCAAGGAGGCAGCTTTTTCCTTCGATTAATTTAAAGTCGATTCAGATACTATATTTCCAGGGGAATAGTTTTTATGGTTTTTTATGAAATTAACAAAATGCAATGAAATCAAAATCAAATTCGAAGGTGAAAATATAAAGTGTAATCAAATTAAGTCCAAAAATTCTAAAACTTGACCAGGATGTTAAATGCAATGAAATTAAGCTACTACAATTTTTGTTGGAATTTTCGACTTTATATGAATTAACTACGAATTAAAAATGAATACGGGGTAATTTTTGCAAAATTTATTTTAATAAATATCAGATTAAATCATTTTCAGAGATAAAAATTATCCTAGATACTTCTACATGAGATGAATCTAGGAAAATTACTAGACCTCAAAATTGATTAATTTAGGACCTATTAAAAATCAATTACGCAAAACATCCATTGATTTATTAAGTCCTTGTTAGGCGTGCAATGTTATGATTTTTGGGTACAATGTAGAACTATTAAACTAGACCTATTGTGAATTTTTGGTGATTTTTGGAGTAACAGTCGATTTAATAATCAATCAAAGTCAAACAGTGGGAAAAATATGTTATTTTACACTATAAGAATTATATTAAATAATGCGAAGCTCACAAAAATATAACAAGCCTTCACAATGATAAAATCTAAGATGTTCTGCAATATGCAATTTTTGGAATTAAGAAATGATGCTAAATGAATGTTTAAATAAACATGTAAACATAGGGGTATGGATACAAATAAAGAAAATAAATTGATTAAAGAAACGTGCTAACAGGACTAAAGGGCAATTACCAAAATTGATGAGGACTTCGATGCGAAAGACCCACGGGATTACGTACACCTCACGAGATGCTGACTGGCAGGGATGTGAACATAATTTTCAGTACTTGCAGGGGCACGGCTGCAAATTACCCACCGTCCACATGTATAGGTCACGTGAGATGCTGGTTCGGCGGTTGCTTCGGAACGGGCCTACATGTGGCTGTCACCGGCACTTTGGTGGAACCCGAAGCTGAGGTTAGAAGAGGAGGTTCAGGTGTCGACGTGAACGATTGCTGGCCGTCGAATCTTAGAGATCGGGTGGCTCCTGTTAACTACAGAGGAGGGACGTGGCCGATTGTGAACTGTTTGACCACAACTGATCCGACGGTGGTTGCTGCGAGGGGATGTGATGACGTGGCTCCTGGTGAATCGATCCGGCAGTGTCTTCTGGTTCCTCCTTGCCGCCACCTCCTGTGGTGGGCTTGGTTGGACTCCAGCGAAGCTCTCCTAGATCCACCTCCTTCTAACTTGCCGGGAGAGGCTCCTCAGCCGCTCTTGATCGGCTAGTTGTCTTCGCTGAATCGTGGAGGAGCAGCTCAAGTACTTGGAGTGTCTTGGGTTCCCTTGAATGCCGGAGTTAGAGCTCGCCAGGGAGGCTTCGTCTACAGCTCCGGTCGATGATGAACTAGAGATGGACAAAGTTTTCCTGGTATTAAAGGCTCTGGGTGGAGCCCCAGTCGTCACTATAAGGCCAGCACTTTTCCTGAGCTTGAGGAGCTCGAAGGTGGAGCTACAGCACGATGAAATCTCATCATGGATCACGTTGGAGAAATTCTTGTCGTCGCTCGATAACTGAATAGATCTCTGTCACAGATCAGGAGATTAGAGCTCGAAGTTCTCTCATGTAAAGGCGGATGATGACAAAGGCGGGTGGAGACATCATATTTATAGGATGGGGGAAGTGGTTCTGGTGAGTGGCAACAGGATTTGCGGGGATGATGGAGAGCAAGAGAAACATGGAGGTGATGATCTTAGTGGCTCACGAGGGTAGTGTATGAGTGTGCTCGGTCGTGGAACGGTTATTGAGTAGAGATCATGGCTGATACAGTCGGGAGAATAGAAAGGGGGAGGCGGGTGCGCAAGGTGGAGTTTGTGGGGGAGAAGGGACGAATGGAGGAGGAAGATGAGGTCTAGACCATTGGATCTCAGGATCCAATGGCCAGGGTATGGGCGCGAACGCGTGGTTTGGATTAAATCGGAGCGACGCAATCGAAGGGCATGCGAGGCGCCACGTGTCATGCTGAGGGCCTGGCGCTAGCAAATGATTGGAATGGGATCAGAGGCAAGATCGAAGGGTTGAGGAGTGAAGCATAAATGAACGGCTTGGATGGAGAATCTGAAGCCGATCATGTGGTATGGGGGGGAGACACGTGGCGAGTGGTGAGAGAAGCGTTGGTGAGCGGTCCAGATTTGATCTGGACTTCGATCGAGCGGTTGAGAACAGATATGGGGAGAACTGTGAGATTTGAAGATAGAGAGCGCAATCGAACGACGGAGAGAGAGAGGTGCGTGGTGCGTAAGAGACCGAGCCACGTGGCGCAACCAGAAGGCTCCACCTGGCCCAATCAGAATATTTAGATGAAAGACCTCAAAAAAGAGGGTAAAAATGTCTGAATTTGGAAAAACACAACTCATGAAAATTATAGATCTCGATGAGATCTACAATTTTCATGTTGACCAAAAATGGAAACGAGGTCAAATGAAGGGAGGAAATACAAGGGTAAAAAGGTCAATATGTACATTATACAATATGGGCCCAAAACCCAAGTTTTGCACACGATCTCTGATTTTAATGAAAAAGGTCTTGATTTGAAGGTCTTTAAATGTATATTACCTTAAAAGTAAGTAGACCTAAATCGAATACTGTATTGGAGAGATATGCGCATTTTAAGGTTCATAGTTTCAAACTTGGATTTGGATTTTATTGGACTAGTATTTTTTGATATTTTTCCTTTATTAGTGTTAGTGATATATACACAATAGAGTCGATTTTATTGAATTTGGAGTTAGTATAAAATATATACAAATAGGTGATTTTTACAAGTGAATTGAGCTCCTTATTTAATGCAAATATAAATGCTAAAATGCAGATATTATTTACACATGCATGAATGCTAATTATGCAATATAAGTGGAAATATGCAACTAATTACTCGAGAACAAAGCTCTATTTTCAACTTTAGAGTGATGAATCATAGACTCATCACTCTTCCCATTCATTTTCATCTTTTCCTTCTATTTCTTTCTTCCCCTTCCGATATTCGCATTCTCTATTCTCCGTACACTTGCACCCACTCATCACCTCGGCGGTCATCTTCACGCTTTGCATGCTCTCACCACAGTACCTTATGCATACAACTCCGCACACGCTGGTGACACTGATGAACCGTGGATCTGCCCTTTTTAATAGTATCTAATTGACGTTTTCGTTGCAGTCAGATAAATCCGGATGATAAAAAATAACCGCATAAATCGATGAATCGTCGAACGAATTAACACGCGGTTTTATGTTTATTTAGCATGGGCAAGCCCCAGGGTCGACTCAAGGAGGCAAAGGAACAACTCAGGATCAGGTTAGATGAATTAGATCGTGGTTTTCCAAGTGAGATATTTTTCTTATTTTTTTATGCAATAAAATGTCAAATGCAATGATGCGACTGAACTAGGTTATTAAGAAAATCAATAACTTAGCCAAATTTAATTTTAATGTGAAATTAATCCAAATTTACCAAATTGTATTTTTCCTATGAACCTAATTCAATGATTAATGCAAAATGCTTTTTTTGGAATTTTTGGGTTTAAAATGAACAAATGAAAAATGCACACTTTTTTGGGGTTTTTATACAATTTTTCATGCAAATGGTTTGCAAATATTATGAAAAATTTAAAGGAAGATAAAGATGATGAAATGAAGCTACAATAATATTTTTGGATTTTTCTGACACTTTATGATTTTTTATGAATATTTTACTGAAAATAGAGCGACTGCAGGTATTTAATTCCTAATAAATCCATGAAATCAAATTGTCCAAAGAGATATTCATCTCAAATAGATATTTTAACAAGGAATCCAGAAGACTTGAAATTTTGTAAAAATCTTATACATGGATTTAACTAAAAATCAATTACAGAATTTACTCTACAATTTATTTTATGCACAAAATAACTCCAAATTGGACGAAATTTGGATAGTAATTAAAGAACACTTAGAAGCATCATTCACAATGTTTTCACAATTTTTGGAGCAATAAATGACTATGTGCGAATTTCAGAGCTTAAATGGGTAAAATATCACTGATTTTCAATCTCTGATTTTTAATAAATAATCCGATGCTCACAAAAAATGCAAATACATAGCCAAGAGATAAAGAATTATTTGATCTATAACATGCTATTTCTTTGATTAAAAATGATGCAAAAATACTGTCCAAATTAGTGCCCAAAGGCAAGGTTGTCTATGCAATTCAGAAAATGGAATAAACAAAATTGAAACTGTGCTTAAGGGCACTTTTGCAATTAAAACAAACTTGTAGGATGAAGATGCAATTTTTACAAAAAAAATAAAGGCAATGAGACCTTTTCTTCTCCTCTCCTGCAAGCTAGGGTTCACGAGGGGGGTGGCTAGGGCACGACGCTAGTACGGAGGGGCACGAGCGCCGCTGCGTCGAGGGCGGCGGGACGTCGGTGCTTCTGGAGAGGATGGGCGGCGCTGGAGCGCGAGCCGTGCACGAGGCGGTGATGGTGCGACGACACGCTGCGAGGGAGCCAGGAAGGCGGAGGAGGTGAACGACGCGCGAGGGCAGCGCTCCTGCAGCTTGGGGCGACTGCGAGCGGAGGGGCGTGCCTGCGTGGGGTTGCGCGCCTGTACGCGGGGAGGGCGATGCGGGGATGCGCGCGCGTCGCCGGTGGGCAGAAGGTGTGGATGCGGCGGCCCTTGATGATGGCGCCGCTCGAGGGAGCAGGGGGGCGGTGCACCGCGGTGCGTGGGTGTCGTTAGAGGAAGCGGTGGTCCGGCGGGACATTGGTGGGGCGCGCGACGAGGGTGAGGTGCTGGCAGCACGAGGAGAGAGGCAACGCACCGAGAGGAGGTGACAGACCTGAACGGTGGCGCGCGGCGACGCCACGTAGTGTGGCTGGGGCGTCAGCGACATGGGGGAGGCGACGGCGGCGGGCGCTGCTGCTGCTTCCTCCTGTTCCCTGTGTTTTTTTTGATGTAATATTTTTTTGATTGATTTTTTTTGTAAATAGGGAAAAAATGTAGAACTGAAATGCAATAGAAATGTGGTGAATGGAATGGTGAGGATGGTGGCGATGATGTGATGATAGTAATGGTGATGAAAGATATGATTGTGATTAAGAACAAGGAAGAAAATATGTTAGATAAAAAAAATGAAATGAAAAGATATGATGGAAAATACTTACCTGTGCGGTTCGCCGGATTGTGGAGCTGCAGTGTGCGGCTTTCTATTGTCGCTTCGATCAGTGCTCGATGAGGCACCGAGAAGCTAGAGCTCTTACAAGAAGGAGGAGTGACGAAGGTTGGGAACCTTCGGATCTCGCCGTGATCAGAGGTCGTCGCTCGATAGTGGTTCTCGGTAGCTGTCACCTACAGATATCCGGAGCTCTCACTCTCTTTTCTGTCGAAAATGACGGATGATGAAAAATGATGGAGGATGATGTGAATATAAAGAGGAGGGGGGAGTTAGAAAAGAGGTGGAGAAGATGGAGGGATGGTGGAGGAAGTGGTGACTTGGAGTGGATAGCAAGTAGAGAATAGGTAAAAGGGGGATAAAATAAATTACTAATAAAATAATATTGTAGGCTACTAAAAATAATTAAAATAGTAATAATAAAATAATAATATTAATAAATTCGAAAATAATAAAATAAATCCGAAAATAATAAAAATTGGGGTGACATGTAACGGCACCAGGAGCTGCCACATGTCACTCCTAGAAAATTCAAAAATTAAATGTAAAGAAAAATAAAAAAGAAATAATAAAAGGGATTAAATCAAAAAGTGGTCAACACGGAAGTTGCTCGTCTCTACGAGATATACAACTTTTGTGAAGGGTTGAAAATCAAATGAAATCATCTGTACAAAAATGTATTTTTGGGTGATACCTTATAGGTATAAAATACCACATTTTTCCTTTTATATTTTTTTTTCATTTTTCAATAAAAGAAAAATTAAAATAAAGTTAGAGAAAATATGAAAAGAATATTTACAACTTAATCTATTTTTTTGGATTTCTAATAATGAAGAAAATAAAAGGATTAAATACAGGGGTAAAACGGTCAATATGTACAATATATAAAAGGGGCCCAAAATCCAAGTTTCACATACGAGCTCCGATTTTAATGAAATTGCTCTTTTTGAAGGTCTCTAAATGTATATTACTTTAAAAGTGAGTAGACCTAATTCGGAGGTTGTCTGAGAGAGATATGTGCATTTTAAGGTCTAAGTTGTCCAACTGGGTTTGGGGTTTTATTGGGTAATTTTACAAGTTAGTATTTTTTTGATAATTTTCTTTAATTAGTGTTAGTAATATACATACTATGGAGCTGATTTTATTGGATTTGGATTTAGTATAAAATATAGATAAATAGGTGAATAATGGTGAATATACAAGTTATTTTAACAAGTCAATTAGGCTTCTTATTTTATGCAAATATGAATGCTAAAATGCAGATATTATCAATGTATGCATGAATGCTAATTATGCAATATAAGTGGAAATATGCATCTAATTACTCGAGAACAAAGCTGTATTTTCAACTTTTAGAGTGATGAATCACGGATTCATCAGACACGACATATCACAGAGTCCCCACTCCACATCTCCAACGATATCATCCACATGACGTTTTCTTCCCCGCTCGTGCAACACGCTATCAACGATCGGACTAGCCGTCTCCGCGACCCTCCGGCAGCCTCTGCTTCTCCAACATCTGATCGTGTGTCGATCGAACCGCTTGTTATTGCCAATGCTGAAGCTCACCTCGGAGAGGCACACAACCACCTCTCTTCCTGCTTCACCGACAACGTCGCGCTACCCACTCCACCAAGCTCTACACTCGCCCTCCATTTGCCTTCAAGTGTCTTGGCCCCCGTGCTTACTCCTTCAGCCACCAGCCACTCCGCATGCAGCCATATGCTGCCACCCTACAATCGCTCTTGTAACTCTGCCTCGACTTCGTCATCGACTGCAGAGCAGCCAATCGCCTCATATCCTCCCATGCACTCCGTTGTACCCAACTATTGAGTCGCTCGCCGCCCGCGCTTGCAGGAGCATGTAGCCTTATGACACCGCTCACAGACAATCCTCCAGTCGCCGCTACCCTGGGCCTCATTCACTTGCGTCACACAATATCTCATACTCATCCCCACCTCACATGCGAGGCACGTAAGGGTAGGAAAACCACACAGACCCCCTTGCTCCTCAATCACAAGCACGCCCCTGCCCGCACATCCACGTGCTCCCGCAAAATTCTAGAGAATAACCCTCGGCTCTTAGGTAACTGCAGTTCCATCCTCATCCATATTTTCCGTATTTATTTTATTTTCTAAAATTGCATGATCACCCCTGCATTTTCATGTTTATTTGAACATTATTTCACATCATTTTTTATTCTAATATTTGCACATTGTAGAATGATGTATGCTTGTCATTGTGGAGGTTTGATTGGATTTTTATGAGCTATAGTCGATTTAATTAATTAATTATGTGAAAAATCGCATGGTTTACCCTTTGTGTGACCTTTAATTGATATTAAATTATTGGATTTTTAACAGTTGTGCCCCTATGAGATATTGCTCAGTTATGCCCCTCTCGTTTTAGGAATATCAGTTGTGCCCCCGACTTCTTGTCGTTCTATCACTTGTGCCTTTTCGTTACTTTAACCATCAATAAGTTGAACTTAACCATGTTTTTTCAAACCACGACGTGGTTAAGAGGGGCATAACTGTCCACGCATTCCCTCCACCCATCCTCCTCCTTTGATCGATCCTCCTCCGTCACATGAGTCCTCCAGTCTCCTCCTTCATCGTCATCTCCCTCGTGGCCCTTAGAACCTCCGCCCATCGCTACACCGATGTCTGGAAGCTCCTCGACCCCTCCTGCATCGTCTCGACTCCTCCTTTCGTGTGTGCACCGTGGACCTCCACCTCGTGTATATAAGATGCATATGGGGTCGCGTCAGTGCTGGAATTAGAATGGATGGCTGACAACCACTCCAATTATCGCAACGGCTCCGCCAGATTGGACCGTGTGGTCACGTTTAATGGTTTTGTAGGATGTTCCACATGCTTAAATTCAAATGCAATCTCAACCCCAGAAACAGACCCGCCAAATGCATCAAACTTAGACACCTCTGCATTTGACGCAGAAGTCTGATGTGCATCCGGAATCATAAGACACAAGGAAAGTTGAAACAAATGATATTCTGCAACTAAAAAACGATATGAGATGATGTACATTAAAGGGTTCTCTTTGAACTTCCAACGAAATCTTCTCATCTTTCTGCTTGAAATCCACAAGTTACTTGAAACAACGATCTGATTTAAGGATCAAAACCCAGACTCAACGATCTGATTGAATTTTACATTTTCGTAAGGATCAAAATCTCATGAAAATTAGATCAATAAAAAAAGACACGACCAATCATTCTAAAGAACAAAAAACACAGATTAAACTCCAAGAACGTCGCATCAAAGATGGTAAATTGCAGCAAACACCCCAATTCTCCTTTTGCTTCACGAGGATCGACCCAATTTCTCAATCCACAGAAAGGCGTGAGAAGAAGCCCACCATCTGCATTTCCCTTCACATACGAAGCGCGGGCTTGGGGAGGTGATGGAGGAGGATAATATGAAGAGAGGTTGAGGATAGAGGAGGAGGAGGGGGCAGAGGAGGGAGAGGACGAGGAGGCTGAGGTCGAGTAGGATGGGGAGGAGGAGGATGCTGGTGCCGGGGAGGAGGAGGAGATTGGGTTCGTCGGAGGATGAGGGAGAGGAAGGAGAAGGTTAGGAGGGGGTGGAAGTGACGTCTATTTTCGCCTTTTTTCCCTCCTCTTAGCCTTTTATTAATTTAATTCCTCCTGTATCCCTAAAGTTAACATACATTTGCACAAGATATGAACGACCAATAACTCGAGGGTCACAAGTGATAGAACGACAAGAAGTCGGGGATACAACTGATATTCCCAAAAAGGGAGGGGCATAACTGAAATTGCAATATCTCAGAGAGACACAACTGATAAAAACTCTGAATTATTTTTTGCTCCATAAATTCCCAAAAATTCAAAGTTCGTAAATGTATGTGTGTTTTACAATGTGCCGAAGTTTCAAGACATTTGCACACATATCGATGTCGAAATAAATTAATTTGTGATTTGAGTAATTAATATATAAAAGATTGTAGATGAAAAATTTAGGATCTATTAATTTCCTTGGATACATCTCATATATACTTATCTAGGTTAATTTTATTTTGGAAGAATAATTTGGTCTTCTATTTATTAATTTTTTTTGTGAAAAATGACCCTGCATGCATATTTAATTCGTAACTAATTCAGTCCACATCAAAAAATTCCAAAAAATATAGATCATTAATTTCATTATTCTTCATATTTTGGTCAAGTTTTAGGATTTCTGGACATCGTTTGATTGGAAATTGTATTTTAACCCATAAACTTGTCTTTAGTTGCATTTCATATATTGATTGCATAAAAAAATTAGAAAAATACCTCTATGAAAACCTAGGTGTTAGATCGTCTATTAATCAACCTATGGAGGTAATTTTCTTCTTGAGTTCGATCTTGGGACTGCCCAAGTAAAATATAAATTTGGTCGCTCGCTTTAATTGAGAAATTAATTTAGTGGTTGTTTTGATCAATCTTAAGTGCCTGCATACTACAACAATTTGACATAATTAAATAGGATTTTTAGCTATTTATCAAATGGCACCATAGATAGGATGGTACGTTTAGGTTGATTCTTAAAAATTTTATATATTAGGTTTTCCTTGTCCGACTCTAACTCCCGACTTTTCTTGTAATTGTCACTCTCATTCTTTTCCTTGTATTTTTTATTTATTTTATTTTATTTATTTTATTTTATTTTTCCCATCTCTCTGACCGATGCCTTATTTTTGTGCGAGGAACTTGATGCGACATAGCGGCTGCTTAGGTGGCCGAGCATCTCAGGAGCATTAGAGGTTGACTTTTCTTGAAAGTAAGTTGACTGAAGGATTTGCATAAAAAATAAGATCGAATCGTGTCATGAGAGAGCGTAGAGTTTAGGATTTTATTTCTACATTTTATTTTATTTTTTAATTAATTTGTAATAATTAGGTAACTATATATTTCCAACGGATTCCATTTGGAATCATGCATGTGTACATGGACTTTGGACATTATTTTGTGATGTGTCGAGACCTGTTTCACTCTCCGATGAGGGTGGGGCTCGATTTCAGTGGCTTGTATGTTAGACCTGCACACACAGCTCTTAGAGCTTTTTATAGGTCAAATATCCATTGCTTGTGCTCGTTTAATTTAAAATCATATATTCACATTTAATAATATGCACCATAGAACGTTCTACTTGGTTAAATTAAACTCACATTCTTCCCGACTGATAGAAGTTCTTGTTAGGTGTGGTTTTTTGACTTGCATTCATATAGTATAAAAATTTAAATTATGTATTACATCATGCATGGAGATCACGAGGATCACTGTATGTCTTTTGAACTGGACATGCATCATTGATTTATTCGATTGCATCATCTTTTCTCGACTCCCTTCCCATTGGTTTTCACAACTTAGGATAAAATGGAAATCAATACTGGACGATAGGCATGTTGTATTTAGTGGACTTAATTAAGTGATAACTAACTTAAAACCGTGACTGCTAATTAGAATTAAGAAAACAATTTGCATATATCTAACACTTTTTTGCGGGAGAGCAACCCCGTCATTGTACGCATTTTATATTGCTTGTTGAGAGATGAGGACACATCCTTAGGATAGTGCCCAAAACCCATAACTTAATCTTGTGTATACAGAATCATATCTTGTTTTATCACATAACTAAAACCGAAAAGATAATTGTCAGACCTTTGCGACCATCATTGTGTTGAGTTGGTGAAACTAGGGTTTTCTCTTGTGTTTGTTTTTTTTGTTTGCCCATGTGTGTCTCCTTCTGTGCACTTGCATGTTTTTAACTGCTACTCACTTACATTTATCTATAGAAGATTTTGGGATATTGGTCCCCATACCCTGACCTCTCTTGTCACGCTTCCTTACCATATACCATGCATCTTTGCCTTCTCCTTCTTCCGTGTATCCTCCACCATCCACAGGAGATCCTTACCTGTGGTCGCTTTCACCTCACCCCTAGTATGAAGTCAGAACTTTGACTGATTTTTCCACTTCTTCGCATTTCTCACCTACTCCACATTCTAACACTTTAGATGCACTTCCATCATGGGTTGACTCACCATATTCTCATGAGGTTGATGGAATTAAAAACCCATTGGATGTGCAATCCACTGTTGAGATGAATAACTGGTAGACTTGCCTACCCCCCACATACTTTGTTTCCTCTTCATATGGATGATGGGGCAGGTCAACGAATCATGCATACACATCCCAACTTGACCTTAGGGTACAACTTAGTCTATCGAACAACTCGTATGGAAGCCTGCACATTATGATTTTCAGACTTGATTGACTTTTGTAATCAAACTTTCATTGACTAGCCCTCATACATGCCATTAGAGAGCCTACGCAAATTGGGGATTGGATCGTGAGCTCGACCTACAAGTCCCTCGTATATTGACTCCATTATTCAAGTCTCCAACCAATGTCTGCCATCTGAATGGTCTATACCTGACTCAGCATTGCATGCCAGAGTCCAAGTATGTTGAGTATGAGACTTCGAGATCTCAATAATATCCTCCAATTGAGCAGGATTCTCCCATGATTTGTCATGAGAATTATTTTAGGATGACATTTCTGAACTTATCGAAAAAATGACTCATTTGGTAACAAGTTGAGAGATACCACTGAAATATTGCACTCAATTTCTGCTAGCTAGGTATGAAAGCGGAAAAGGAAATAAGTTGATTTGATGATGAAAATCGTCTGGATGGTAGGGAATCCACACACTCTGTACATATGGAGTGCATTCTACCTCCTTCTTCCACTAGACATTTGCCTTCTAATCCAAAGTCTATAATTCTCTTACTCCTCCTTCACCTATCAAAAACACCAAAAAATGAAAATCCCAAAAAGACCAAAAAAATTTAAAAAACAGACAATCTCATAAAAATTGAAAACGAAAATGATGTGAAAAATTAGATCCTACCCTTAGGGAGGCCATTACCGAGGAGTTGATTCTTAAGCTTCCATTAATAAAGGACACAGAACACTTTCCCTACCTCAAAAGATTTGTAAGGAGTCGGCTGATGTCCAAGAGGTCGGGAAATAAGAGAACAAGGATAGAAAGACACATGGTGTCTATGGCTACCTCCTCGGTGATGAGGAGAAAAATTGAGCTGTAGAGTAGAGCGGTTGCATAGGGTTGACTGCGATATCAAAGACACCATCTTTACCCATACTAGAATCGATGATTACTCGTATGTAAACATCCTCCTGACCTTCGTTTTTGACAAGCTCAAACTCAGACCAATTAGGAAGTCAAGAGCGATCGTTCAGCTGGCTGATCGATACATAAAACGATCGAGAGAAATTATTCCAGTCATCATTGTTTTCCAAGGTGATCCACTCAGAATGGACTTCACAGTCATTGATATTGAGCACCGAGGAGAGTTCACCCAGTCTCCCGTTATTTTTGGGAAGTCATTCTTAGCCTTGGCTAAGTGACTATAGACTGCGAGACTAGGGAGATTGAGTTTCCAACATTGGGTACATATCGACATCACATGACCTTTGATGACACAATCCATCCTAATGCGACCCGCATAATCCTCGATAGTCATGACCATCGAGAGGTAGATGAGTCCCACGTCTATACTATACCTGAGATGCTGACTATTGAACTGAATATTGGTTAAGACTCCCCACACATCCATACCTCCCGCTGCTTGCATCGCCACCACTAAGACAACTTCTATAGAGGACTCACAAATATAAGCTTTCTCTAAGACAAACACCATCTTTTCTGATTTCCTTGATCATTTTGGTGATCCGATTCCTATACCTTCACTGTCACAGCCACAAACTAGAGAGACGACAAACATCTCACAAAATGAAGCCATTTCTTCTAGTCCATCTGTAACGTCCCGGGCTTAGGTCCCCGATCCGTTAGCGGAGCATTACTGGCCCTGACAACCTCTTGGGATCGGGCCCATATGGACCTGATTAACCACCCCCAAAATGCTTAAGCCGGGTTGTCAAGTAGTAATCTCGTCACTATTTATCCCACCCGGGAACTTCTTGTTCCACGGTGTGGGACTATGTTGGGGTTTTACAACCTCCCCCACTTATATTCGCAACGTCCTCGTTGCGACATGGCACATTACTTCTTCCCAGTGACAGTGGCGGCTGCACGCTCCGGGTAGCCATTTCCTCCAACCTCTTTGTAGGGGCGGCTCCATCTCTCGGGTAGCCCTTTCCACTGTCAGAGGGCGTTCGGCTCTGATACCATTTGTAACGTCTCGGGCTTAGGTCCCCGGTCCGTTAACGGAGCATTACTGGCCCTAACAACCTCTTGGGATCGGGCCCATATGGACCCGATTAACCACCCCCAAAATGCTTAAGCCGGGTTGTAACACCCCAAAAAAATTGAAAAGTCCCACACCGTGGAAAACAGAATTTCCAGGTGGGATAAATAGTGGGGAGCTTACTACTTGTCAACCCGGCTTAAGCATTTTGGGGGTGGTTAATCGGGTCCATATGGGCCTGATCCCAAGAGGTTGTCAGGGCCAGTAATGCTCTGCTAACGGACCGGGGACCTAAGCCTGGGACGTTACAAATGGTATCAGAGCCGAACGCCCTCTAACAGTGGAAAGGGCTACCTGAGAGGTGGAGCCGCCTCTTGTACAAATGGTATCAGAGCCGAACGCCCTCTAACAGTGGAAAGGGCTACCTGAGAGGTGGAGCCGCCCCTACAAGAGGTTGGAGGAAATGGCTACCCGGAGCGTGCAGCCACCACTGTCACTGGGAAGAAGTGATGTGCCATGTCGCAACGAGGACGTTGCGAATATAAGTGGGGGAGATTGTAACACCTCCCAAAAATAATGAATAGTCCCACACCGTGGAATACAAAATTCCCGGGTGGGATAAATAGTGAAGAGCTTATTACTTGTCAACCCGGCTTAAGCATTTTGGGGGTGGTTAATTGGGTTCGTATGGGCCCTATCCCAAGAGGTTGTCAGGGCCAGTAATGCTCCAATAACGGACCGGGGACCTAAGCCCGGGACGTTACACCGTCTTCTAGTGAGAATATGAAGAGCATTGATTCCTCGAGGTGTTCCCATGAACCCCTCAAGACATGCCACTCTCATCGTCCTCTCTGTACTTCAGGTATCAAAATATTGACTAGGATGGTCTCCTCTGAGGATTCCAATGATGTGATCATCATAAATGGGTATGGCAAGGTTGTCATTCAACTATATGTGAGCAAGAAAACTTGTGTCGATCATCGATGGACGTTTCATCCTCCTCACTAGTATTCTAGGGATAAATCCCACAACAACACGGGTCCACACTTCATCTTCCCTCTCCGCTCACGCAAGAAGGTCCGTTTCAAACGTTCTTGATCCTTGTGATGAATCTCCATTTCATCATCTTTATTCTATCATTTTGGCTTTAAAAATCCTAGTAAACGAGTGTAAATACATTCATGCATTTTAGCATTCATGCATTATGGTATAAATAGTGTATAGAATATTATTGTTAATGCCAAAATTATATAATAAAGAAAAGAAAAGAAGAAAAAGAATAAAATATCGTAGATATTTTATGGCCCTAAATCCCAAGACCTAGGCATCTCGATGACTATGTTGACAAGGAATAAAGTAGGGGGAGATATGGTGATGTCTTTATTTATTTTTGGGACCTATTTTTAGTTTCGCTTTTTATACCTCAAATAAATAAACTTTGAACATGGAAGTTGTAGATAATAATATACAAAAAAATACAAAATTGAGTTTACACAAAAATAATATATAATGTACAAATTACAATCTAAATAAGATTCAGAAATCCCATCTTCCTAGACCCATATCCCTCAAATAAAAACTCAAAATGTAATAAATAACCTTTAATTGTATATAACTTTTAAAAAGATATTTAATGAAGGTGGTTTCATATTTTTTGGATTTAAGGTGTGAAGGTTATGTTTTGAAATCCTATTGTATAGTTTACTAGATTAAAATAATCGATTTATCTATTATTCATTATTTTTATAATTTTGTAAATATTATTTATAATATATTTACATATTAAAAAAATGAATAAAAACATCAAGAAAATACTAAAATAAAATAGGTATATAAAATATATAAATGAAATACATATATCTATACATATATAACTAATACATCTAGTTAATTAAGTGTATGTAATATATCAAAAAAATTTAATAAAAATATATTTAAGTATCTAAAAATGAGTTATAAATATATAAAATAATAAACTAAATTAATAAAATAAAAAATAAAAATAAAAATAGAAGACCAAATTACATAGATAAATATACCTATATATAACCCTTAAAAAGTAACTTATAATTATATACCTCTAAAAAATAAATAAAAATTATAATAAAATGCCTTAAAAATAAATATTTTATATTTTATAATTTAAACTTAATAAATTCATTTATTATTTTTAATTGAATTTTCAATTCATTTTGGGCAGAGTTTTTCTAGTTGGTCCATGTGGACCAACCGACTCCCTCTGCCCGTTGACCTCGGTCAACTCTCTGACCGAGGTCTGTAGCCTCTGACAACTCTGTTTTGGCTTCATTTCACAGATTTTTGGAGGGCCATGTCTTTCATCATTTTGCATCGATACCTTCTTCACCTTTTCTCCTCGAGGATCCCTCCTACACACCCAACGATCTCCTCGAGGAATGCATAATTGATTCGCCTCATCTTCATCGATCTTTGAGCTCTCTCGTCAACCTTGTACAAAATCTCCTCCGATCTTCCCTCCTCTTTTTGAACCCTCATTTGACCTAGTTTGGCTCCCTCTTCTTGTGCCTCGTACCGGAGAAGGTGATAGCTTCTCCTCCGGCCAAGTTGGGTGTGTCGGTGAGGTCGACGGTGCGTTCCACTACCTTCGGCGGAGCACCACAGTTGAGGTCAGCTTCCTGGGTCTCCGGTGAGGTACACACTCTTTTATTGCATTTTCTAGTATAAAATCTCATCCTAGGTTTATTTCAAGCATTTATTTCATCGTTTGATTACACATTCTGACCTACAATCCGCCATCGAAGGTCGCCGGAGCCAAGCTCCGGTGAGCTTCTTCCACCGTGCTCCACTTATGTATCGACATGCCTTCCACCCGCATTCTCGTTCCCCTTCATTTCGTCGTCCTGTTTCACCACCCATTCATCCAGATCCCTCCTTGATATTATCTCCCAGTGCTCCTCCTCGCCTCATCGGAGCATCGCCATCGCACCGCTCTACATTTCCATACACCCCGCTACAATGTTGAGTCACTTTGCCCTCGACCCTATAACATCTTTTCGTACAAGAACCCGAGCTTCACGCAAGATGCGGCAATTTGCCCCTTTGTTCGAACCACCTGGAGAGGCCCTGCTACTCGCCCCTCACGGTATGACTCTGTTGGGTCCCTGGGATTTTGAACACCACCAATCGATATAGGGGACCACCGATGAGCTCTTAGGCCACATCGCAATAGCGGATCGTGCCGGAGGAAGGAGTTCGCATCGATTCAAACTCGTCGGGCTCTTGTTCTTCGGGTGTTATTACTGATCAACTTCGAGATGTTGGATCATCCTCAGTTCCTCCATCACAATAGTAGTCGTTGGATGGATCATCCATCGATCCTCGAATCACCAAGCGCGTTCTATTATGGACCGTTCATCGGTGAACCATCATCGGTTGTCCCGGAAGTGACAAGTGTCTAGGTGAAGTCGATCTCATCGTCCGCTTCCGTCTTTACTTTTTGGTATTTTGCACTTTCAGCTAGGCATTTTTGTAATTTACTAATTAGTACGCAAACTTTCTTTGGCCTTTATTTATTTTTGTAGTAACTGCAAACCCCCTGCACTTTACTGTATTTGCCATTTGGTCCTAGCCACGCACCTCACGTGACCCCTCACGTGAGGTGGCAATTTTGCAGGTGGACCTTTATGGTTTTGGGTATTTATGTTTAGTCCTGAAACATTTTAATTATGTTATAACTTTTTGGTAAAATTGCAACTAAGCCCATGTTCTTTCAATTATTTACATAAAGGCCCCCGCCAGCGTGGCTCACGTGTTTATACACGTGATGAGCGCGAAATCCACCTCTTTAATAGTCGATAATTGTAGTATAGGAGGCGGATTTCGGTCGTCAAAATACCACAAGCCTTGAATGTTGTGGACTATTTTATACTTGGCAAGTTTACCAAGGTCGAACTCAGGGAACGGTGATTTTTAGTTGCGCGGTCTTAAATCAAATTTAATAATTGATTAATGCTCGATTAATTTCTGTGTTGCGAAAATTTACAAAGCTATGAGAATGCAATGTAGATGCAAGGAAATACACAAAGACAACTGTTCAGCACAGGAGCTGTGATTAATGATTCAGCTCAAAAATAAAAAAATCAATAACCTCGACAATTATCACAGATCAAAAGCTAAAATTCAAGAGAAATGATCAGAGTGTCAATAAATAATCTCATATGTTCTGGGCTCTGATGCAAATTTCTTCTAAATTCCCTGTAGATTAATCTTTAATCGATAGACATTATCTTCGAAAAGATTCAAGGGAAATAAATATTCAATCTTCCTTTCCAAAGCCCCTACATAAAATAAGTCCTCAATAATATCTCAACTCTAACAATTCCCTGTAAAATAAATCGTCAAGTTTTCCAAGGGAGATATGGCACAAATATGTCAAAATAAGCCTGTATAAGCCAATAGAGATCCTCAAATAATAATTGACAATAAATAAACTCAGATCTGATCACAAGCTATGCTAAATGATAGAGCACGGAATTAGCTTCGAAATGACGTATTACACGCTAAAATCAGAGTCAAGATGGAGAAGATATGCTAAAATGAAATTACAGGGACTAAAATGTAAATAAAATAAAGTTTTCTTCGCAAAAAGGTCCCTGGTAGGACTTATCTGTAATTAATGAAAACTTGAGGGGCACTTCTGAAAATTACCCCTGGCGGGGGTATTTCTGCAATATCTGGAAGCTGCAGGGACGTCCGTGCAAATTACCCAGGCGCGCACGTGCGTTGCACGTGCGCCCCGAGGCTTGGTGGCGGGCGTGAGGCTCGGGTGGCCGAGCCTGAGGCTCGGGAGTCCGAGGCGGAGGTTAGGAGGTCCGGGCCTACGTGGCCGCAAGTGGAGGCTAGGTAATTCCGAGCCTAGGTTCGGGTAGCCCGAGCCTCTAGGCTGGGGCCTAGGCTTGGGTGGCTATCGTGGAGCGCTGGTGACCGTCGGATCAAGGGCAGCCTGCCCGATCCGACGGCATCTGTGCTTCGCGAGGTCGGGGCGGCGCAGCCCGTGGCGAGGGCGGAGCGGCGGTGGGCGCACGGCCGAAGCAGAGCCGCCACGCGGGCGGTGGGTCAGAGCTTGGGCGGAGGCCTCGCGCGAAGGAGGAGGTGGCGTGTGGGCGCGGTGACCGGAGGGCGAGGATACCGCCCCTCGGCCGACACACGGCTCGAGGGAGGAGGTGGAGATGCCGCTGCGGCCGAGGCGATGGCGGAGGCGGCGGGGTCGCGGCTGAGAACCTGCAAGGTTAGAAAGATGGAGGCGGCGAGTGGAGGACGAGGGCGGCACGGTCGCGTGTGGAGCGGATGGAGACCGTCTGGAAGGCTTGCGCGGAGGAGAGGCGGGGAGGAGCTCGCAGCCGAAGCTTGAAGGTGATGTACCTGCAAGGTTAGAAGCAAGAGAAAACAACGGGGGATGGGGGGGTTTCCAGAAGGAGATAGGAGCGGGGCTCCGGCCTGTGCGAGGCTGGAGGAGGAGATGTGCGATACGGAGGTACGGGAAAAAGGACGAGAAGGAGATACCTGAGCCGTGCTCAACGGCCACTGAACCGGTAGCTGGGGCAGCTTCTCTGAAGAAGGTTGCGACGAGGTGCCAAACACCTCGGATCTCGCCAAGCGGAGGGAGGTATCGGTGCTGTCACCACCAGGGGAAGTCCTCAGCTGTCAAATGGCGGATGCCAAGAACTTCGGCGAGGGGAGGCTTTATAGGATTGGTGTGAGTGGGCGTTATGTGCGAGGGGAGTGGCCGAGAGGCGGCGAGGAGGAGCATTGGTGGTGGGTGGGCCGTTACGAAGGCCGCGCATGGCGGCGGCGTTAATGGTGGGAGAGGGCAACGGCTGCGGGAAGAAGAGGGGGGCGGCGATGGGCGTTACAGGAGGAAGGTGGAGGAGGTCAGTGAGAGAGAGCAAGTGGGGTGCCACGTGGCACGCCCAGGGGCTGCCACGTGGCGCCCCCAAAAAAATTTCGAAATAAAATTAGAAAAGAAATAGCAGGAGGCCTCGGATCGAAAAATTTCCTTCACGAATGTTGCTCGTCTCGACGAGATCTAAAACTTTTATGAAGGACCCGAGAGCAAAAGAGGTCACCTGCGAGAAGTGGTATTTTTGGCGGCTTTCCATGTGTACGAAAAACCGCATTTTTGGGATTTTATATTTTTTTTGGTGGTTTTAGAGTGGATAAAAATTCTAAAAAAAATACGATAAAATAGAAGAAAATTATTTACACATTAATCTAATTTATTTGGATTTTTAGAAGATAAGAAAATAGGAAAATAAAATAGAAGTGAGAAACGCACAACTTTTGTGCAGACCGACAACGGACACTTGGACTTGGTCAGTTTCTTTGATCTGGATTTGGATTTTTACGTTTATTATTAAAACTTTCATCAAAGGACACAAATGAAAAAGAAATAAAATTAAAAGAGTTAATTATGCACATAAAAACTCAGGTCAAAATTAGCAAAAAGTCAAAATGCGCAAAAGAGGCCCAAAACCCAACTTTCACATATGAGCTCCGAATTTTACGAAATTGGTCTTGTTTTGAAGGTATTTGAAAATGGAGTACTTTAAAAGTGAGTAGACCAAAATCGGACATTGTATGTGGGAGATATGCTCATTTTAGTCCGTCAGATGTGAAATTTGACTTTGGGATTATTTGACACTTATTGGGGTTAGTAATTTTTTTGTATTTTTTATTTAATAAGGTTAGTAATATCTACATAATGGAGGTGGTTTTAGGTCAATTGGAGTTAGGATGAATTAACTAAAAATGTGAGAAGTTAGCGGCTTTTTAGGCTAATTTACACTTGGGATTTTTAATGCAATTTATGCATGATGGAATGCAGATATTGTTTACACATGTATGATGACTAATAATGCTCTATTAATGTTTAAATGCAAGTGGATGATGGGGGACAGAGCCTAAATGACTGATTTTAGCATGATGAATACGAGATTCATCATACCCCTATACTTAGACCATGCTCGTCCCCGAGCATGAATGAATGACTTAGTTGAATACATCCCTGACTATGTATGTGAATTTTCAAGGCTTAATTCAGAGAAGACCCTTAATTTGAGTGATCCTAAAATTCTGGCTCAACCAAACTTTAATCAAAAGGAACCCAACTTCTCTAATTTTCAGACTCTCTGTTTGTACATATAATATAAGGATATGATTTTAAGTGTACTGCATTTCATGAGAGTCGAGTCGGGGCATCACTCAAAGTTCCAGTCCCAAAGATCCTCCTCTAGACCTAATCCTCAACACTAGAGAATAAGTCTATTCTTGCTTCAGTCAACCGTCTCATTAGTTTGTCAGACTTGAAAGTGTAGATGGACGGCCAGCTGATGGAGGGCATAGGATTGTGTCTGATTTTCTCTCCCTTTCATTGGAACAAGGTGTCTCTCGAGTGCCTTATTACTCAACACAAGTATATTTTATTTTGTTGATCAATGTGTCCGTCAAGAGAATTTGGAGTCGTCTGCACTTGTTTTTCTGGGAGTACACCGGGGTGTGTCTCTTTTGAGTATCTAAGATACCTTCGACACCCAGACTTGTATCGCTTACGATGCAGAGCCCTTTTATGGTGTCAGTCCGACTCCTTGGTCCTAATTAGCGTTTGGTCCAAGTGGACACTTTGAAAATTTTGGGAGCGCTTGCCATTGGTGGAAGCTCATTTGGAATTTGACTTTGGATGTTAGAGCTTTTCTTTGACATATTTTTTTTTGGCTAGCTCCACTGCTTTTACCAAAAGTTGGCGATCAACAATTTTCATTAAATTTCATCACACCCTGGCACTTAGGTCATTTATCAAAAAGATAGCATATGAATCTTGTTCACATACTGGCTAGTGTTTTGCTGACACTCAGGTTTTCTGAAGCCTTCATTAACTTTATCCCATCCTCGAATATCATCAGATCTGGTCTAAACTCAAACCTCTAGTCCTAGTTCCTCAAGTGATATCTCAACTCATCTCATCAATTATGCAGTTGTGGAAGTGGTTGTGCTGATCATATTCTTTTTGAAGGTAGAGATGAAGAGTGCAATATAGCGCTCACATCTTTCAAACTAGGGAAGTGTGGATTATTAAGTTCAAAACCCTAATGACTAAGGTAGGCTAACTCAGAATCTCAAGATTTCAGAAATTAAGTGTCCTCAAGAATCCTCAAGCCTTGAGTGATAGTGAATGTGTCAGGAATATATCGTCCAAGGAATGCATGAAATGCTTGATGAAATGCAAGACCATGAGTGATGAATTGGTGTTTCTTCTTTTCTGTTTTTTTTTTGAAAAACAGGAATTACACACACAACTTGTACCCATCCCCGATGTTAGATAAAAACGATTAAAGTACGAGCTATGGATAAAGTAGATAAAATATATACAAACACACCCCCCTATACTTAGCTTGTGCTATGTCCTCATGGCACAAAGTGAAATGTTGACATAGCTCGTACCAAATAAAGAAGGATTAAAGACAAAAGAAGAGAAGTGATGTATAAACAATGGATGCGGTCCCCCTATACTTAGGCTCACGTCAGCCTAAGTATAATCGGTTAATTACAGAAGGGAAACCGGGAAGAATTTTGGATGTACAAGAGAGTGTAAGTTCCGGAGAGGTGTGCTATCTGGGCAGATCAAATTTTTCATCAAAACCTATGCCCTGCGTGAAGGAGATCTGTTCAACTTGTACTAGTTGCTCATTGGATTCGACAAAATGTTTAAGTAGCTGACCGTTGACTATAGATGTTTGCGTGCTATCTGCGGTCTGTGAGATCTCAACACTCCCATTATTGTGTTCCTCTCTTACAATGAAGGGTCCCGTCCACTTTGATTTTAATTTTCCTTGGAAAATTTTCAACTTGGCGTTAAATAGCCAAACTTTCTGCCCTGGGACAAAGATCTTTGTTCGAATGTTCCTGTCATGCCATCTCTTTACTTTTTCCTTATAGATGGTGCTGTTTTCGTAAGCATGATTTCGGATTTCAGACAGTTCATTCAAATTCATGTCTCGATTCTTCTTTCCTTGGTGACAGTTCCAATTAATCTTTTTGATTGCCCATTCTGATTTGTGGACGAGCTCTGCGGGCAAATGGCATGGTTTTCCATATACTATTCTAAACGGGGAGGTGCCCAATGGGGTCTTATAAGCCGTCCGGTAAGCCCACAGAACTTGGTCCAGGAGTTGGGACCAGTTCTTCCTGTCAGGGCGAACGAGCTTCTGTAAAATTCCTTTAACCTCCCTGTTTGACACCTCGGCCATGCCATTGGATTGTGGGTGGTAAGGAGTAGCGACACGGTGCTCGATGCCGTATTCCTTAGTCAACTTCTTCACCTCCCGGTTGACAAAGTGGCTTCCCCCATCAGATATTAAAACTTTTGGAATTCCAAACCTCGAAATAATATAATCTTTCAAAAACTTGCAAACAGTTTTGCTATCTGCAACTCGAGTAGGGATAGCCTCCACCCATCTAGACAAATAATCTACCGCGAGAAGAATATATTCAAATCCTTGACTATTAAGGAATGGGCCCATAAAGTCAATGCCCCATGCATCGAAGACGTCACAGATGATCACTGGTTGCATAGGCATGGCATCTTTGGAACCAATGGTTCCTCCCATTCGCTGACAGACGGGGCACGACCTCACAAAATTGTAAGCATCCTTAAACAAGGTCGGCCAGTAAAATCCACATTGCAATATCTTCTCAGCAGTCCTCTTCCCAGAATGACGTCCTCCTGCCTCCAAGGTGTGGCATAGATTGAGGATACTTTGATATTCCTCTTGAGGAATACATCTTCGCCATATGCAATCCGGTCCTTCAAAGAAAAGGAAAGGATCTTCCCAATGATAGTGTCTCGCTTCCGATATGAGACGATCGATTTTGTTTCTGGGCCAACCTTGAGGAACTTCATTGGTGACGAGATAATTTACCGTGTCTGCATACCAAGGGAGCGAGTCAATAGCAGAAATTGACTCGTCTGGGAAGGTTTCTCGGATGGATTCAGATTCCGGAATTTTGTTATGTTCAATCCGTGATAAATGATCAACCACGACATTCTTAACACCAGGTTTGTCCTTAATCTCCAAATCAAATTTTTGAAGCAGTAGAATCCATCTCAGAAGTCGTGCTTTTGCATCCTTTTTGTCCATTAAATAGCGAATGGCAGAATGGTCTGTGTAAACTGTCACCTTAGATCCTAGAAGTATTGATCGAAATTTTTCCAAGGCAAACACCACAGCAAGCATTTCTTTTTCGGTCACAGTGTAATTTTTCTGAGCAGGGTCTAACACTTTGCTTGCATAGTGAATAGCATACGGAATTCCATCTTTTCATTGTCCTAATACAGCCCCTACAGCGAAATCAGAGGCGTCTGTCATGATCTCGAAGGGAAGAGACCAGTCGGGAGCTTGTAGGACGGGAGTCTCAATGATCCTTCTCTTGAGTAATTCGAATGCTTCTAGACACTTATGATCTACCACGAATTCGGTGTCTTTCCCCAGAAGGTCAGTTAGCGGTCGGGCAATTTTTGAAAAATCTTTGATAAATCTCCTGTAAAATCCGACATGCCCTAGAAAAGACCGTACTTGTTTCACATTTGTGGGTGGCTCAAGCTTTTTAATCACATCTACTTTTGCAGGGTCAACCTCCATTCCCTTCTTGGAGATGACATGTCCCAGTACAATGCCCTCTTTTACCATGAAATGGCTTTTTTCCCAAGAGAGCACCAGATTCACTTCCCTACACTTTTGGAGGACTCGATCCAGGTGCGCTAGACAATCATCGAATGAATCACCATGGACCGAGAAGTCGTTCATGAAGACTTCCAGGAAATCCCCGA
This sequence comes from Ottelia alismoides, assembly GCA_037367405.1. Lineage (NCBI taxonomy): Eukaryota > Viridiplantae > Streptophyta > Magnoliopsida > Alismatales > Hydrocharitaceae > Ottelia > Ottelia alismoides. The sequence goes on from JAZKJV010010088.1 coordinate 219,976, forward strand.
CCATGTCGGCAAAAATCGCAATCATGCACCGCTAAAAGGTGCCGGGGGCATTGCAAAGCCCAAAAGGCATTCGCTTGAATGCGTATGTGCCGAAGGGACATGTGAAAGTAGTCTTTTCCTGGTCCTCGGGGGCGATGGCTACCTGATTGTAGCCCGAGTACCCGTCTAACAAACAGAAGTATTCTCTCCCTGCCAATCTCTCCAGGATTTGATCAATAAAAGGCAGCGGAAAGTGATCCTTCTTCGTTGTGGCATTCAGGCGCCTGTAATCCACACAGACACGCCACGACGTAGGTACCCGTGTCGTAATCTCTTGTCCCTCCTCATTGGTGATAATTTGGAGTCCTGACTTTTTCGGGACTACATGCAAAGGTGACACCCATTTGGAGTCGGAGATGGGATATATGAACCCAGCTTTACACCATTTTTCAATCTCAGTCTTAACCACCTCCCGTAAGTTTGGATTCAATCTACGTTGGCATTCACGGGAGGGTTTAGCATTATCTTCCAAGTAAATATGGTGTGAGCACAGGGCTGGGTTAATCCCTGGAAGGTCAGACAATTTCCAGCCTATAGCCTTGCGGTTTTTCTCCAAAACATTAAGCAGGCGGATCTCCTGCTCTTCGGTCAGTTGTGAGCTGATAATGACCGGAAATTGTCCTTTTTGTCCTGCAAGGAAGGCATACTTAAGTGTAGGGGGCAATGTTTTGAGTTCAGGTAAGTCAATGATGTTTATCGAATCTGGTTCTGTCTGTGATGTTTGTTTTTGTGATGTGGATGCTTGTAGTGTATCAATGTTGACCACCCTCATGGTTGTATCATGGATCGGATCGCTAATGATGGAATGAGGTATGGCAGTCGCTGCGTCCGATCTGTGTACCTTACTCAAGGATTGTCCATAAGGAGAATGGACTGATAGGTCTAAAGTGTCCTCTGAGTCTCCAAGAGTATAGGTAGATGCATGGATGAGCTGGCAGACTAAGTCATCAACAATTTCCTCACCAGATGAGGTTGATTCTATCATAGCGGCTGGGTTTTGTCTCCAGGACCCAGCTGTTGGTTCTGTAATTTCGGTTTCAGTTTGTGATTTTTCAGACTCGGTGCTCGACTCAGTGTCAGGTCTTTGGAACCTAGTTTGCTGCATTTTAAGTTCAACTTTTCCGAACTGGATTCTCCCGGATGTATAATCAAATATAGCTCCTGCGGTCCTAAGGAAGGGTCGCCCTAGTATCATCTGGGAATCTTTCCAATTTCTAGGGACATCCATGTCAAGAATTGTAAAGTCTACTGGGTAGTTTTGTCCCTCTATGTTGATGACAATGTTTCGAATCTCGCCCCTAGGTCGCTTAGTTGAGGTGTCTGCGAATTGAAGTACGACTGTTGATTGCTTAAGAGGACCTAGATTGAGATGCTCATATAGGGTTGTGGGCATGAGATTGATGGATGATCCATTGTCTAACAATGTTCTTGCAAACTTGATTTCGTTGATGTAGCTAGTGACGAAGTGAGCACCCATGTCTCTTTTCTTTCTTGGCAGCTCATTTTTTATAAGACGAGATGTGGCTACTGAGAGTATGTGTTTCTTTGTTCGGCTAGGATTTTGTTTGCTGGCCCTTGGTGTGCATCTCACCTTAAGGTATTTCCGAAAAGCCGAATCTCTTTCTATCATCTCGTCCAAGGATAGAGTGACCTTAATATTTTCCTTGCAGATTCGGGCCATCTCATCATCATTTTTTTGGTTTTTTATGTTTTTCTTCTTCCCTGCCGTAAGAGCACGGGGGAAAGGAACAGATTTGTTGTGATCAATATCATCACTTTTATTGAATGAAAAAGTTCATACAGGACTCTGACTCGGACTAAAAACAGGGAAACTTGGTGGCATTTCTTTGTCTGACTCAGACTCAGACTCTCCATTATATCCGGGTGGTGTGGGTGGGACTTGTTCTTTCTCCTCCTGTCTTCCTTTATCAATTCCCCCAGGATTGTGTGAATTGGTGGATACTGGGGCTATGTCATCGTGTTCTTTTGCTCGATCAGGCATGGTTACGGTCCTTCTGCTCCTAAGAGAGATATGATAAGAGTCATTATTTGAGGAAGGTTTAAGCTCAGGTATGGAATAGTCAGAGATTAATACCTGATTGTGTCCAAGGCTATTTGGGTTAGCCTGGACTTGAGCTGGAATCACGGTCTGGGGTGCTGTCACCTCATCTCTCCAACGAGAGAGTCGATTTATGTCGACTCTCATGTCATGAAGCTCATCCAGCACTCGCTGGAGTTCTGGAGAGATAGCAGAAGAGGAGGAGGACCCTTGGCCCTGCCTGGCCTGAGGTCGCTGATATTGCCCTTGTTGGCTTTGGCGTTGGTTCTGCTGTGGCTGAGGTTGCGGGTTCTGATAACCCGTGCGATATTGCTGCCTCTGCTGTAGTTGAGGCTGGTAGGTGGGCTGGGCTTGCGGTGGACGAGGATTTGGAGTAGAGTTTTGGCCTGAGCGATTGACTGGTTCCAAATTGTACCAGACTCCGTTTATCTCCATGACCTGTGGAGGTTCCTCAAAATCAGTCTGAGCGGAGGTTTCATTAGTTTGAGAGGACAAGACTTGGTCTCCACCCCAATGGCTATGTTGCCCTACCCCTTGACCTTGAATGTAGTGAATTTGGTGTATGGGTGCGGGGGGTGCAATCTTTGATACCCTGTCAGCCAATTCCTCCATTTGTTTAGGCAATTTGGCCAATTTCTCCATATCAGATGATTTATGGATCTCATCCACCTTTTTATAAATCTGCTCAACCATAGTTAGCTTATCGGCTATTATTCCCATGTCAGCATTGTGGTCGGTTGTCAGATTATTCACCATCTTTTTGGAGCCGGCTATGTAAGCCCGGCTAGTGGTTTGTGCACGGCTAGACTCAGCAAGTCTTTCGAACACCTTGTATACGGTATCCTCGTGGCGTCCCATGTAGCTTCCTCCGCAAGATGCACTAACCAACCCTTGAGTCTCAGGGTTCAGCCCGCTCACAAGACTTTGGACCAGCATCATTTTACTTATCCCGTGTCCTGGGCATTTCTGTACTAAGTCTGTCAATCTTTCCCAGGTTTCATGAAATGGTTCACTCGGGTGTTGGGTGAAACTCGTGAGCTTTATCCTCATTTGATTAATTCTACTAACTGGGTAGAATTTCTTTAAGAACAGAATCCTTAACGTGGCCCATGTCGTGACTACTTCCCCTAGATTTTTTAGCCAGTAAGACGCCTTATCAGTCAAGGCGAAGGGGACAGCTCTCAACCTTATGTAGTCCTGGCTAACCTTAGGGTGGCAGAGGTTAGCACAGACTAACTCGAAGTCGCGGAGGAAGATATAGGGTTCTTCATGGTTATTTCCTCCGAACTTTGGCAATAGTGCCAGGAAATGCGGTTTGTGTTCGAACGCATCCTCAGGGGGGACAGGTCTCAACCAATTATAATCTTCATCTAATTCTGGGAGATACGTGTCTTCCATAGCAGCCTCGCCTTGTTGTATTATTTCCAACTGCGTTCTAAGTAATTCATTGGTTTGTTCAGCAGCTGTTATCCTAGCCAAGAGTGCTGGGATAGGGTCATTGTCGTTCTCATCGTCCCCAGAGTTCTTCTTAGGAGGCATTATGATTCACCTTCAGAGAGGAAGAGTTTAGATATAAGTGTTGTGATTTAAAAAGATTTTTGCTAAGGGGAAGAGATTCCTTAGCGGAGGAGTAAAAGATGAAACTTCTAAGACAAGGAGGATAGAGAGATAGTCCTTACGAACAAGCAGACACAAGTCAAACACCAGCCAATTTTCAAGTTCACCACTCAACACAGATGAAGGCACGTCAGGGTTCGGCCGCTTATCTTTTCAATTTTAATTTAATGGCAAAACAATCTTGCAGATTAAGCGGAGCTGTTAGGTACTGAAATATTTCTCAAAGACTGTCCCGAGTTCGTACAACTAGTTGCATCTACTCTCAGCCAGTATAGGTGGAAGTACGGACCGTATAAACGGCTACCCGTGTTGCTTGAGGACGGTACCTTCCGCGGTGTCCTCTAAACCACCCACTCTGCTAAGGGAAGTCGGACCGTAAAACGGCACCCGAGACCCTCACTGAAAAGTAGCTAATTGTTTTTAAAAACAGTAGTCTTTGTGAAATTTCTCAATTTTGGCTCTATCTTAAGTGTGCGATCTGGTCCTTACAAACAATGAGTGGGTTTCTCTCCACCAGACACAGGTTAATTTTAGATCAGTTTATTTACAATCACCTTGATTAGCAGTCCCGATTTTAGGTTAAGGTTATCACTGTAGTTTATGTGAGCACAAAAATTCACGCCTACCGAACAGTCCCAATTCCTTTAAATCCTAAGTTGTAAAACTCGAGGAGGGAGAATCGAAAAAGCCAATGCAAGCGTAAATCAATGATGCATGCTTAAGAGAAGGACTTACAGTGAATCCTCGCGTTCTTCATGCGGGATGCAAGACAAGGAATTTTAAATTTACACTAAATGATATGCACAGATGAAAAATGCCCTAAACAGATAGTTCTATTAGCGGGAAGAATTGATTTAAAATTTGGCTAATGTTGAACGATCTATAGTGCGTTTAATTAGTGAAAAAGTGTGGCCTAGAGATTACGAGCACAATCAATAATAAACAAGCAAGCGTATATGTGCCTAAGTCCTACGCCACTCAAGCCGGGTCCCAACCACACAGAAGGGGTTGAAACAGACCCGACACACCACAGGAATGTTCAGTCTTAATTATTACAAGGGTTCAAAGAGAGGGACCCTGAGAATATTGCAAAAAATTAAATCTATACTAACTCTCTCTCACAAAATTAAAATTTAGTCTTCATCGCAGATCCTTGATTTAATAAAAAAATCCAGCTCCCAGAAGTCTGCAAAGAGAGATTTTGCGGTTAGTAGCAGAAGTAAGAGAGAAATGCAAAATAAAATGCAGAGGAAAAAAAATTAGACAAAAATTAATCTTACAAAAAATAATCACAAAAAATGATTTAAAACCCTAAATATTCGCCGTTCCCCGGCAACGGCGCCATTTGGTGAGCGCGAAATCCACCTCTTTAATAGTCGATAATTGTAGTATAGGAGGCGGATTTCGGTCGTCAAAATACCACAAGCCTTGAATGTTGTGGACTATTTTATACTTGGCAAGTTTACCAAGGTCGAACTCAGGGAACGGTGATTTTTAGTTGCGCGGTCTTAAATCAAATTTAATAATTGATTAATGCTCGATTAATTTCTGTGTTGCGAAAATTTACAAAGCTATGAGAATGCAATGTAGATGCAAGGAAATACACAAAGACAACTGTTCAGCACAGGATCTGTGATTAATGATTCAGCTCAAAAATAAAAAAATCAATAACCTCGACAATTATCACAGATCAAAAGCTAAAATTCAAGAGAAATGATCAGAGTGTCAATAAATAATCTCATATGTTCTGGGCTCTGATGCAAATTTCTTCTAAATTCCCTGTAGATTAATCTTTAATCGATAGACATTATCTTCGAAAAGATTCAAGGGAAATAAATATTCAATCTTCCTTTCCAAAGCCCCTGCATAAAATAAGTCCTCAATAATATCTCAACTCTAACAATTCCCTGTAAAATAAATCGTCAAGTTTTCTAAGGGAGATATGGCACAGATATGTCAAAATAAGCCTGTATAAGCCAATAGAGATCCTCAAATAATAATTGACAATAAATAAACTCAGATCTGATCACAAGCTATGCTAAATGATAGAGCACGAAATTAGCTTCGAAATGACGTATTACACGCTAAAATCGGAGTCCAGATGGAGAAGATATGCTAAAATGAAATTACAGGGACTAAAATGTAAATAAAATAAAGTTTTCTTCGCAAAAAGGTCCCTGGTAGGACTTATCTGTAATTAATGAAAACTTGAGGGGCACTTCTGAAAATTACCCCTGGCGGGGGTATTTCTGCAATATCTGGAAGCTGCAGGGACGTCCGAACAAATTACCCAGGCACGCACGTGCGTTGCACGTGCACCCCGAGGCTTGGTGGCGGGCGTGAGGCTCGGGTGGCCGAGCCTGAGGCTCGGGAGTCCGAGGCGGAGGTTAGGAGGTCCGGGCCTACGTGGCCGCAAGTGGAGGCTAGGTAATTCCGAGCCTAGGTTCGGGTAGCCCGAGCCTCTAGGCTGGGGCCTAGGCTCGGGTGGCTATCGTGGAGCGCTGGTGACCGTCAGATCAAGGGCAGCCTGCCCGATCCGACGGCATCTGTGCTTCGCGAGGTCGGGGCGGCGCAGCCCGTGGCGAGGGCGGAGCGGCGGTGGGCGCACGGCCGAAGCAGAGCCGCCGCGCGGGCGGTGGGTCAGAGCTTGGGCGGAGGCCTCGCGCGAAGGAGGAGGTGGCGCGTGGGCGCGGTGACCGGAGGGCGAGGATACCGCCCCTCGGCCGACACACGGCTCGAGGGCGGAGGTGGAGATGCCGCTGCGGCCGAGGCGATGGCGGAGGCGGCGGGGTCGCGGCTGAGAACCTGCAAGGTTAGAAAGATGGAGGCGGCGAGTGGAGGACGAGGGCGGCACGGTCGCGTGTGGAGAGGATGGAGACCGTCTGGAAGGCTTGCGCGGAGGAGAGGCGGGGAGGAGCTCGCAGCCGAAGCTTGAAGGTGATGTACCTGCAAGGTTAGAAGCAAGAGAAAACAACGGGGGATGGGGGGTTTCCAGAAGGAGATAGGAGCGGGGCTCCGGCCTGTGCGAGGCTGGAGGAGGGGATGTGCGATACGGAGGTACGGGAAAAAGGACGAGAAGGGGATACCTGAGCCGTGCTCAACGGCCACTGAACCGGTAGCTGGGGCAGCTTCTCTGAAGAAGGTTGCGACGAGGTGCCAAACACCTCGGATCTCGCCAAGCGGAGGGAGGTGTCGGTGCTGTCACCACCAGGGGAAGTCCTCAGCTGTCAAATGGCGGATGCCAAGAACTTCGGCAAGGGGAGGCTTTATAGGATTGGTGTGAGTGGGCGTTATGTGCGAGGGGAGTGGCCGAGAGGCGGCGAGGAGGAGCATTGGTGGTGGGTGGGCCGTTACGAAGGCCGCGCATGGCGGCGGCATTAATGGTGGGAGAGGGCAACGGCTGCGGGAAGAAGAGGGGGGCGGCGATGGGCGTTACAGGAGGAAGGTGGAGGAGGTCACGTGCTAGGCACGTGACCTGGGGGCAGTGAGAGAGAGCAAGTGGGGGTGCCACGTGGCACGCCCAGGGGCTGCCACGTGGCGCCCCCAAAAAAATTTCGAAATAAAATTAGAAAAGAAATAGCAGGAGGCCTCGGATCGAAAAATTTCCTTCACGAAAGTTGCTCGTCTCGACGAGATCTACAACTTTTATGAAGGACCGAGAGCAAAAGAGGTCACCTGCGAGAAGTGGTATTTTTGGCGGCTTTCCATGTGTACGAAAAACCGCATTTTTGGGATTTTGTATTTTTTTTGGTGGTTTTAGAGAGGATAAAAATTCTAAAAAAAATACGATAAAATAGAAGAAAATTATTTACACATTAATCTAATTTTTTTGGATTTTTAGAAGATAAGAAAATAGGAAAATAAAATAGAAGTGAGAAACGCACAACTTTTGTGCAGACCGACAACGGACACTTGGACTTGGTCAGTTTCTTTGATCTTAGTTTTGATCTGGATTTGGATTTTTACGTTTCTTATTAAAACTTTCATCAAAGGACATAAATGAAAAAGAAATAAAATTAAAAGAGTTAATTATGCACATAAAAACTCAGGTCAAAATTAGCAAAAAGTCAAAATGCGCAAAAGAGGCCCAAAACCCAACTTTCACATATGAGCTCCGAATTTTACGAAATTGGTCTTATTTTGAAGGTATTTGAAAATGGAGTACTTTAAAAGTGAGTAGACCAAAATCGGACATTGTATGTGAGAGATATGCTCATTTTAGTCCGTCAGATGTGAAATTTGACTTTGGGATTATTTGACACTTATTGGGGTTAGTAATTTTTTGTATTTTTTATTTAATAAGGTTAGTAATATCTACATAATGGAGGTGGTTTTAGGTCAATTGGAGTTAGGATGAATTAACTAAAATTGTGAGAAGTTAGCGGCTTTTTAGGCTAATTTACACTTGGGATTTTTAATGCAATTTATGCATGATGGAATGCAGATATTGTTTACACATGTATGATGACTAATAATGCTCTATTAATGTTTAAATGCAAGTGGATGATGGGGGACAGAGCCTAAATGACTGATTTTAGCATGATGAATACGAGATTCATCAACACGTGAGCTTGGCTTTTTGCAAAAGAGCCCTTGAGGCTTTGGGTATTTCTCCCTAGTACTGTAACTTTTTCTTTGCTTATTAAGTTTTTGAAGAAATTGCATGTTGGCCCTGGAATTTTAATTTATTTACATTAATACCCATACCGGCATTGTAGTTTCTCTTTGTTGTCTGTATTTATTTGAAATAGCTACATTTCTTAAATAAATCTCATAAAAATATGTAGACTCTTATTGCATCGTACTTTCATACCCAAGTATTCCTTCCATGTGAAGGCTCATGGGACTTTTCTTAACACTTCAACGGTGGTAATCGATGGATGAAGCTTTTGATTAATGGCTAGTAAGGCAACACATAGATGCTCTAGATGACTTGAATGAGATCTGATCAAGGGTTGAGGGTTTCTTTTGGGTCAACGGTTGGATTAGAGGTATGTCACTTGATCGATGGTGCTTGTAGCACAATAACTTCCTTCTTTCTCTTTAGTATGTTCTGCCCGACGAGAATCCAAATGACGAAGCTCCCGCTGATACGATGGACCTCTTTGATGTTCTCCTTGAGATGCAGGATCCGATCATGGTTCGGTTAAAGTTGGAGCTCCAACTTAAGTCTTCAGGATCTGCGGATGTGGTAGAGAATGAAGAGAGTCTACTTGAAGGTGGTGCTTCTGCATGGTGAAGTCATGCCACGATGGAAGAGTAAGATTCGCGAATGGGATCTTGATATGTGGCTCATGACAAGCTCCAAGAAGAGGATCCAAAGCTTCTAATCGAAGACGAGTTCTGCAGATGGGTGTTGGGTTCCTCAAGCTAGAAGTAACACGGCCACCCCTCTCTTTGAAGGATATGGAATTATCCTCAAGCGCATCACGGAAGCGTGATCGTCGTATCGGATACGACGTAGAACGACTAGTCGTACTAGTTGTTCTGTGCAGCGGAATTTAAAAAATTTTCATGCGATGAAACCACATGATCCAATAACGATTCTCGGATCGTTTCATCTATAACCACAACAAGTATAAAGGAATACCTCTTGGAGCGTGGTTGATCGAGTCTCTAAGAGAAGAGACCTCCTGTCTCAAGTCCGATCGTCGGAGAGATTGCTTGCGAGCGCGGGGATGAATCGCGTAGTCCTCGCAATCCAACAAGATGATCTAATAACGGTTGCTCCTAATCTCGTCGTACGAGATCGAACGTCTCCTTCGTGAGCGTAGTGCTCCAAGAAGATGGAGAATCGAAGAACGTCGAAGCGGCAGCTCGGTGGCGAAGGCGACGACGAGTCTCTCCACTCTAGGGTTGGTGACAGCCACCAAGAAATAGAGAGAGAAGTTGGCGTGTGAGAAGAAAGGAGAGCGAGAGAGTTTTGCTCCAATATTGCATAGCCCTAGAGAGCATGGTATGCCTCTCTATTTATAGGATTTTGGGATCCATGGATTTCTATCTATGGGACATATAAAATCAATGGATGAGATTGATTTATGTCTAATCCAATGGTCATGATTGTTGTTGGTGAAACCAACAAATTATGATCTAATTTAGATTAAAATGTATTTGACAAAATCAAATATAAATCAATCCTAAATTACACCAACAAATAAGGAGAGAATATACATGGAGATTACATCTCTCATATATATACATGGTGGACGACCACCCATTCCAAATAGGACATAGGTGCCGCCCACTTGTTTCCCAATGGAGGCAATCCCATGAGATTTCATGGGATTGCATATCTCCATGGAAATCTCTCATTATTTATTTCCAACAAATTTGTTGTGATATATTCTCCAAAAATTATTCACAATTAATTTTGAGAATATTGCAATCTTGCCATTGAAAAATTGTGAATCATATTCACAATCCAAAACAACATATAATTTACATTATCAATTAATTACACAATGTGTATCCAATACACATGATAATTAACCAACAAATATAAATTATAATTAGCTCTCTCTAATACATTATAAATCATATTTATAATATATTATGAATAATTGGATATCTCTATCCACATTATTCTTATCCATAATAATTAAATCACATTTAATTATGTTGGATAATTTCTACACACATTAAAATGATTCAACCACATTTAATCATTATTTCTTCATTGCTTAGATCTATGGAATTATTCTTGAACCCTTCAAGAATAATACGATTTCTCCGCAGATACTCGGAGATAAGGACAAGGCGATTGTATTGTTCCACGTATAGTGACATGGATGTTGAGATCATATCTCAAATCCAGATCCCATGGACCTCCCACAGATGCTTGATCAAATCAAGACCGTACACCTAATCTTCTCATTGCATCTGAATCTCATTCAAATCAATGTCCACTACATGGACTAAGATTAGGTTACTTCTCTAATGAGAGGAGTCACTAAAATCCAAACATGTTTCATCACTCCCTCGGAATGGAAGCGTCATGGTTATACAATCGTTTATGATCACATCACCCTCAGGTATTCCCAATACATGTACATCCTGCATGCTGGAAGACCTATGATCATTCTGAAGATAAAGATCACTTTTATACTGTCATCTTCAGGATTTGATCATTACGTTTCTCAATCTTGGTCACTGGGAATTGGTATAGATCATATGCTTTCCCAAAGCATATATCTTACCTTCGAATTCATGTCATGCTTCCAAAGCATGACGACCATGCATGGAATTTGATCAGTCCCAATACCTCATGAGTGAGCTCATGTCTCCCGGTTCATAAAGGAACCTGTATGATCCCTTTGAGAGATCGTATTACTCATATGCCCTTACATGAACACCAGCTCGCTGGTGTATAGACCTTGGTTAGGTCATCAACCTATTGGTCTGCTAAATGTACATACTCAGACATATAGCAACACATCTGTCTCTGGTCAGAGGATGCATGCCTATGCTGTGACAGCATTCAACATAGGTCTTTGGTTATCTCGATCTCGTTAAGTCAACCCATTGACTCAACTAATTTGACACCTCCGAATCACTATTCCCGTGCATAGGACCTGCATCAAGAGGTCTGTCAGATATCATCCATTTGAGAAAGGATTGCCATCTCCTACTCAGGCTGGAGATCATCACTTAACAATCATTTGATGATGCTTGATGAGTCCTCTATTTAACTCCTTAGATATTCATCCAAGCATCAACCTCTATGATTCATTCAGTGAATCAACAGCTGTATGATCATCAAGTTGGCCATGGTACATAACCCTTATTGTACAGAGGGACCTTATAGTGCATTTATTCATTCAATCTCATAAAGGGAGTGAAAATAATCAATAACTTTTATTGATAAATCATTTATTACAATAACATTTATTGTAGGAATGGTTCGCCCGGGGCTCACATTGCTAACACTCTTCCCCAGAGATATAAGGCAATACTACTACTGCAGAGTGGAGGAAGGTCCTTGAGTGTAGTGGGGTCATCACCCCTTCCTTGGTGTATTACAAGGCATAGAGGAGACTCGAATACTGGGTCTCGTGGAGTGTTGCGATTCTGGATCAGGCCACATCTAGATCGATGTTGTTTCCAATGAGAACATGGCTTCTCATTGTACATGGACTTCGATGACAATTAACTCAGTGGATGGGAAGACTCTCATGCTTTGAAATGGAGTGATTGCAGCTGATATATAGGAACTAAGGGTAGTAAAGCTCTGTTACTTAACGGGTGAGCGTCTAGGCTGTGATGAGAAATTATGTTGCGGTGCATCTGATTTGGGCTTGGTGCAGTGTTCCGTAGTTCTCGCACTTGCAAATGGAGACTAGCTCGAGCATTTGGCTCAGCTTTTTGGGTAACCTGGAGAAAGATGAATGGGGCGAAGAGTTTCTAGGTGGAATGAGAAGGAAGGAGCTCGAATCCTCTATCCACATCGAGGTCAGAAGTTGGAGGGTTGTGGAAGGAGAGAAAAATGTGAGGAGGTAGTTGAAGTGATAATAATTGATAGCGGATATGGTCGAAGTGACTCGGGAATGGAATGAGGTGGAGGTCTGAAGTGACGCGATGAGGGCAACAGACCTAGAAGCTTCGAGCTATATAAGGCGAAAGATGGGCTGTAGTGGAAGGTTATGCAAAAGGGACAATGCAGAGAAAAATTGAAAAGTTGCCTAAATGAAACTCGTAGATCCTAGAGAGATCTAAAACTCTCATTAAGACCTCAAACTGAAATACGAAGTATATACAAAATAAAATATTTTTAAAGGCATTTAAAATGTTTTTTTTAAAATGAAATTATCAGAGTTTTATATTTTTAGTTAATTCTTAATAAAAAAGTATATATAAAATAAAACATTATAAATACAATGAATCATAATTTTTTTATTTTTATTATTTAAGATAGATTGAAACAAAAGAAGGAATAAAATATATTTATATTATATATAAAGCTAGAAGGCATCGTTTTTTTATTTTTATATTTTGAGATTTAGTTTTTATACACTCTATTAAAACAAAAGTAATGGAATTAAATGGAAAATTAATAATTACAAAGGTTTATTCATGTACAAAAATGTAAAGTTAGTAAATGTATACATTATACAATTTAGTCCCATGACCTAATGAATTTTGATTTTATTGAACTTAGTCTTGATACGTAGAGAATTGAATATGCACTGATTCAAAAGTGAATGCGAGTTCATATGAGAATGCATGAGAAAATTTCTCTCTCCCCAACCTTAATTGCTGACCACGAATTTGTCTTTTAGGATATTATATCTCAATCTATTATGTACGTTTACACCCAATTTTCTCTTCTAGCAGTCTATGCAGCGGTATATATTATTCTATGATAGCACTTCATTTCAATGAATCATATTTTTAATTAATTACTATTTTATCATCACGATTCATTTCACTTTCTTTCTCATCTGAAATTATGTTCTCACCGTTAGAGGGTTTTTTTGTAATTACGCCGTATAAACCTTTCAGATTTGCATATATGAATTCCAACGAGAGAAGCGGCCACCGCATAACGGCCAAGAACACCCCGCAGTTCGTTTTTCCAGCGGTCGCACCATTCCCCGTGGTCTATTCGTTACTCGTATTCCACAGCTCCAACTTCCAACTCTCCTCCGCCCGCGGCCTTCCGCACGAGATCGAAAGCTTTCCTTCCCCCCCCCCCCCCCCCGCAATCCTCACCACTCGATCCCCTCCCTCGCGATCTCCTCGCGGTAGCTCGAAATCTAGGTCTCGGAGATGATGATGATGGAAGATCTAGGGATCGAGGCCAAGGAGGCCGCCGTCCGGGAGGTTGCGAAGCTGCTACCTCTTCCCGAGCAACTTGCCTCGATCGCTTCCATCAAGGCCGATTACCTGTCTCGGCAGCAGGTGAGCGATCAGAGACGATTTCCGCATCCTGCTTCGAAGTTTCGAGGGATCTCGCATTGTTTATTCAAGAATTCGAAGTGCAGGTCGTTTGAACAATGCCTGAGAACGATAATTTAACGTCCATTTTTTGTCACCTATAAGTTTTAACAACTGTCTATTTCTCGCATTTGATAATAAACCGTGTCACTGTTGTGACGAATGCTATTTTTTTCTCTGGCCCCGAGATCTCCTGAAGTTTTATTCTCGTTTGCCCTTCAGAGTTCTTTCATATTTTTTTCCTCATCAAAGTGCTAATTAGATGTATTGTCATTGTTTTTTTGCCATTATAATACTTTCCCATTTTACTTATACTGTTTTTTCTTTTGGCCAGGCAAATGATGCACAGCTCAGTACAATGGTCGCAGAGCAGGTGAGTTATCTTCAGAAGATAATATTTTGTACTTCTTAAATGAATTTTATCCGTGAAATTGTATTCTATTAACTGCAACCTTTTCTATATTGAATACTGTCATATAATCAGAGTTTTTGAGTTTGAGTCAAGATTGTTCCCTTACTCGCTGAAGAAGGCTAAGAAATCAAGCCTGTTTACAGTGCTGCTTGTCCAACAAAAGTTATGGTATATTTTGGCGTCTATACAATGAAGAAATGAAACATCTGAACATGCTCGGATTGTGCATTAAAAAATACGCTGATTGTAAGGGTGTTAAGTCAGTCATGCAAAAACCTTGTGGAAGCTTAACAGCAAAGGCGATTGTGATAAGTTCCTCCATACTGATATCAGAAACTCAGTTTGTAAGGGTGTTAAGTCAGTCATGCAAAAACCTTGTGGAAGTACCAACAAAGGAGATTGTGATAGGTTTACCCCATACTGATATCAGAAACTCAATCAGGGTCGAACTAATCAGATCTATTAGATGAGTTCGAGAGCTGGCAAGATTCCCATTGAAAAGACTTGAAACCAGAGCCTAAAAAAAAGACTTGAAACCATGAGCAAGGGCCTCCACATGATGTTTGCTAGTCAAGAGGAGCCATTGGATGGCATCTAAATTGACTTTCTTGCGGACTTCTCATTGAATATGGACTATTGGTTTTATTTTATATACCAACTTGGTATAGACATGAATGTGCAGACTAGAGCTTGTTCAAAAACATGCACCTATAAGAGTGTTGATGTTATTGGGCTAATATAGCCACTAACACTGGCGATCAAGGGAGCACCACTCATGCCAGACCTTCGAGGAGGCGGTGGCGGAAGCAGCGGGAGTGGTGCCTGTGCGGGGCTTCAAGGTGGTTACTAAATGAAGATTTTATCCTGGAATGTAAGGGGGTTGGGGGATGCGGCGAAGAGGAAAATATTGGGGTCCAGATTCAGAGAATGGGGATGCGACGCGGTTCTCCTGCAGGAAACCAAGTTGAGCTCTCTGGATGTTGATGTTTGGCGCTCTCTCGCGGCGGGGGATCTTGATGAGTTCTCCGATCTTCCCGCTTCTGGGTCTGCTGGCGGTTTGCTTGTCGCTTGGAAGTCAGCTCGGTTCTCCCTTGTCTCCATTGTGAAGGGCAGCCACTCCCTCTCCGTCCTGCTCACCAGAAAGGAGGACTCTCGGTCGTTCGCTTTATCTTGCGCATACGACCCTTGTGATGCTTCTTGCAGGAAGGAACTTTGGGAGGAGCTTCATAGCTTCTCGCTGGTCAACGTGGGTGTGCCTTGGCTCATTGGGGGAGATTTTAATGTCACGTTGCGATCGTCGAATAGGCCTCGGTACATGGGTGGCTCTGACCCGGGCTCGGCGGATTTCGCGGAATTCGTGAGCGAGCTGGCCATGCAAGACTTAACGGCTTCGGACATAAGGTTCACTTGGAGGAACTCTTCATCGAAATCTTGCATTGACAGGTTTCTCGCGTCGATGGCTTTTATGTCTCATTGACAGAATATGTATGCATTAAAGAGCAACAAGTAGGCTCACAAATCATGTCTCATTTAATCGTGAATTTTCAAAGCCAAATGACCAAAGAAGGTAGAGTAAGTCTTATCTCTCTTGCTCTTGGTTTAGAGTAAAGCATACCTAGAGGCCTTTATGATGCACTAGCATTCCCAATCTAAAAAAATCACAAAGCCAACTTGAAATTCCTCAGTTTAGACTAAAATGTTATATGCAGATTTGTATTAAGTCCCTTATGCATGCATTTGTTTTCTATACATTGTCTAATAACATTGTACCAATTGAAGGGAACCCAATTAGATTCTTTGCAACTTCACCTCTTTGGCTACTATTCTTGTCAAGGCATTGGGAAAAAAATCATGTACAATAATGCCAACAAGCTTTACAC
Organism: Ottelia alismoides; assembly: GCA_037367405.1. Taxonomy (NCBI): domain Eukaryota; kingdom Viridiplantae; phylum Streptophyta; class Magnoliopsida; order Alismatales; family Hydrocharitaceae; genus Ottelia; species Ottelia alismoides. The sequence goes on from JAZKJV010010088.1 coordinate 235,916, forward strand.
AGAGGTTGGTCCCATCTTGGGAGGTCACCCTTCTTTTTCTAAAAAATGCCAACAAGAAATCGTACCTAACCCCATTCTGCAAATGAAAGAAGTCTCCTTTCTGATTGCCATTTGACAACACAACATAAGACAGGGTTGTAATACATTCTCTTCATTTGGTCAATACATTTACTTGGAAAGCCCTTGCAATAAAGGGATGTCTAGATGAAAAAATCACCCTTCCAATGAAAGCCTTTGGTCTTCTTTCCTCTTCACTTCACAATAGATCTAAAGCTATTACCACCTGGTCCACCCTGTCCATCATGTGCTGGCCTGGGGTGAAGGCTGTCTATGCTTGATCAGTAATGGAGCCAAGAACCTCCCACATTCAATTATTAACACTTACACCACCATCTGATAGCTAGTGTTAGAAAGAGTAATATGGCGTAGATTCTCCGCCCCTTCAAACCACAAACTTCGTAGGTAGAAAGAACAAAAGCAAGCGGTTTATAGCATTAAAAGAGCAATATATGGCGGTCCGATATCATTAGAAAGAGCAATATTTGATCGTACCTCGCTTCATAACTGTTTTAATAAGAAATTCGAAAACCTCTTCGGTCTAGGTGATCGTTCCTTTATTCAACTCACCTATAATTTCCAAATCTCCCTATAAGAGAACTCCTTTATCAAAGAATCTGCTTTGTCCAAGGTAATTTAATAGCACCCTTGCTCGACCAATATTACCCTAATTCTTTGCTATGTCTAGTAAACCCTATGAAGTGATTCATTGTCACCTCGTCGACTTAATCATCTCCTGGAATTAGGACAACCAAAAAATTCTCAAGTTCAATATTCGCTCTGATTCAACTCTCTTAAAGTTCGATTCAGATTCAGTTCGAAAATAAACGAACCGAATTTGAACACAAGCTTAAGCTCAATTAAATAAACGAACTGAACCTAAAAATAATAGGTTCACTCAAGTTCGATTCCTTAAAAATTCGATATACATATATATGCACATATATTTCCAAATCCTTATCCGGATAAATGGACCTTATTTCAGGATAAGTGGACATTGTCTAGAGATAAGTGAATATTTACGGGATAAATGGACTTTATATTGATATAAACTATCTCAAGATAAATGGTCACAATCGTGGTTACAACATCCATTATTTACATGTCTACTTCTTTTTCCTTATCCCTTGAATCAACAAGACAAGTATAAACCTTATTTATCCTTTATCTACACCTTATTCCTTATCCATCATCAAAACGACTTTATATTACAATTATATTAATGTTCAAAGAGAAGGATCTTTATTAATCTATTTTCTCCAAAAAAGATAAAGAAGTGTTAGATAAAGAAAAAATGAATGAATATTTGTTCTAATTATATATATTTCCATTTTTTAAACTCAACCATGATCGATCCCAAGCTAGGATAAATTGTGGAGGGTTGCGCATTTGGTAGCTGACAACCATCGCAAGAGGGACACATTCCTAAATAGTGTTCTTTTTAAAAACACTATTTAGGAATTTATTTCAAAATAGTTCGGATCTTTTCAACATGGATTTTAGCAAACATTTAGATTTTGTTGGGGCATTCCCTACTAGTGACACGTTGCATCGCCCAATGTAATGAGGAGTTGGCAAGGGCCGCTACATCGCTGCCCGAATATAGTTCAAAATTTGCAAGGATTCTCGCATGAGGAACATATGTGAGTAAATAAGCTAGTTCTGATGCATTGTCGCATGGATACAGTGCAAAATTTGCAAGGGTTCTCGCATGATGGACACATGCAAATAAAGAAGTTAGTCCAAATGAAGTTGAAAAAAAATTTGCGGATATGTAGTTGGCATATTGGCAATTTGACTAGCAAATCGATGGAGATTATAGATACGATGGAAAAAAGGAATATTTAGATACTATGTCTCCAAGATACAAAATGGGTTGGTGAGAAAGAAAGGGAGCGTGAAAGACATGCTTTAAACTTTAATATTCATGTAAAGATAAGGACAGAAATGATGTTGGAGTCGTTGTTCATAAGGATTTGAAGGATTGTGTGGTTGAGGTGCAAAGATTCGAGGATCAGATTATTTCGCTAAAAGTGGTACTTGAAGACGAAATTCTGAATATCATCTCACTTTATGCACTGCAAATTGATTTAGACGAAAGGATTAAACAAGTTTTTTTAGGAGGATTTGGATAATATTATACAATGAATCCCACAAAAATAGATGATTTGCCCAGGTAGAGATATTAATGGACATGTGGGAAAGGATGCTTCATGGTATGCTGGTGTTCATGGAGGACATGGCTTCAGGGATAGAAATGAAGAGGGAAAAGTCATTCTGGATTTTGTAACAGCTTATAGTTTTTTCATAGAGAACACTCTCTTCAAGAAGGGGGAGGGACATTTTAATTACTTATGAGAGTGGCCCAACTAGAACACAGATAGGTTACTTTGCGTTGAAGAGACGGAATCAATTATGTTGTAAAGACTGCAAAATAATCTTAGGAGAGAGTTTGACAACCCAACATTGCTTGTTAGTCATGGATGTGCAAATAAAAGGGTTTGTAAAGAAAAGGATGGTTTCTAAAATCACTAAAACTAGATGGTGGAATCTTCAATTAAAGCAATCAAGCTTCATGGAGAAGGTTCTAGAAGACTTATCTTGAGATTCTAACGGAAGTACAAACGAGACGTGGGAGGCGGTGGCATCTTGTATTTGAAGGGTCACTAAAAAAAGGTTAGACGAATCAAAGGGAGGAGCTCTAGGACAAAAGGAGGCTTGGTGGTGGAGTGGATGAGTAAAAGAGAAGCTCAAAATTAAAGCGCATGCTTTAAAGCTATGTCTAAGTATAGGATAACGAATACTGTCACAAGCTACAAAATAGAGAAAAAGGTAGCAAAGAAGGCTATAAGTGAAGCTAAGTTAAAAGTTTATGATGTTTTGTACAAAAATCTTGATTTTAAGGAGGGTCAGAAGGATATGTTCATGTTGGTCAAAGCAAGAGAAAGAAAGATCAAAAACCTTTCTCAAGTGAGATGCATTAAGGTGAGGAAGGTCACATACTTGTCATTCAGAAGGATATAGAGATTGGATGGAAGCAATATTTCCATAAGCTTTTCATTGGGGAAGGAAATAAAGAAATCACATTGGGAGATCTAGCTAATAGTAAAAGTTACTTGAATCGTGCAAGCTATAAACGAATACGAAGGAAGTAGAGGAGACTTTAAAGGTTACGAGACATGGGAAATTTGTAGGGCTTGATTACATTCTTATAGAAGTTTGGAGAGTTCTAGACGAGGATGGTTTGACTTGGCTTACAAATTTATCAATGTTATTTGGCGAAACAAGGAAATGCCTGAAGGTTGGAGGAGAAGCATTGTGTTACCTCTTTATAAGAACAAAGGAGACATTCAAAATTGTTCATATTAGAGAGGTATCAAGCTGATGAGTTACACTATGAAAATTCGGGAACATGTGATCAAAAGAAGGCCGAGGTAAGTTTCCAACGTAAAGAAAACCTATTTTGGATTCATGTCAGTTCTCTCAACTATTGAAGCCATCCACTTGCCGAGGAGAACAATAGAGATTTATAGAGCTAAAAGGAAGAACATCCATACGCTTTTATTGATTTGATGAATGCTTACGATTATGTCCCACGGGCGATATCGTGCAGAGTTTTGAAGCAGAGACACATACTTATCCTATACATTAACCTCGTAAAATATATGTATGATAGGGTTTCATCTTGTGTACGGATATAGTCTGGGAAGACTGACTACTTTGATGTCAACATTATCTGCATCAAGTTCAACTTTGAGTCCATTCCTTTTTACTTTGATTATGGATGAGTTGATAAGTCACATTCAGGATGAGATACCTTGATTGATGAGACTAGAGATGGAGTAAATGAGAAGTGTTGAGATATTTGTATCTCGTATTATCTATTTCTAATATCTATATTCTTTATGTACTTCTTATGTAATTATCCTAGGGCTTTTATCCTATATAATAGAGCTTTATGGTCTTTTCAAATGCAGGTAATTCATTTCCTCCAATATGGTATTAGAGCAATGGTCCTAGACTGGGGTTAAGTATCCCCCAACCCTATACCCCCCACTGCGTGCCGTTGGCAGCCCCCCTCTCCCTCCCCGTGATGCCGGCAACCCCCCTTTCCTCCGGCGCCTCCGCACATCCGCTAGACTCGCAGAATCCCCCTCCCCCCCGTGCTGACCAACGACTGCCTACTAGTAACCATCCGCTCATCTGGTGACTCGGCTCCTCCCTGCGTCGGTCCGCTTCCCCATTCTCAAGCAGGCTGCAGTTTGGTCGTTTATACAAGGAGATAGGTCCGATTTTGTTCGATTTTCATGATTTTTGGCATATAAATCACATTTTCTGACTCGAGACTACAACAAGTGATGAGGATGGTTGTATAAGTCTACCGATACAACCGATCCTCCATATGATTGTGTATACTTACTCAGAGCAGTTTACCCCTCAGTTTTGTTCTGAATATCGGTATTCTTGTTACCATGTCAGAGAACAAAGTTGATGTTTTTTCATCATCTGGTGTCTTCAAGGGCCCGGCTCCCATCGTGAAGATGGATGAGACCAACTACGAGTTGTGGTCCATGTAGTTTCACACCCTTATGCAGTGCCATAACAAGGAGTACATTCTCACAGATTCAGAGCCGGCAGACAAAGCTGGGGCTAATGCTTCTTGGAAGCTAGACGATGCTAGTGCTTGCATTTTGGCTACACCACAAAGATTGCCAATGATATTGTTAATCAACCCACAATAAAGCTATGTGGGACATCTTAGCGGACATATATGAGCAAGCGAAGAATGGGTGCAAGATTTTACAGTTGCAGTATGGTATTTTTTCAACCAAGCAGAATGATCGACCTCTTCATGCACATTTCTCACATCTTAGAGGCATGTTTGAGCGTCTGCATAGTTTCATGCCTACTACTACCAACATTGAACAACAACATGCATATCGGAATGCCGCTATGATAGGAGTTTTTCTGTTATCTCTTGACTCCGAGTATGATGCAACATGTACTCAACTACTTACTAGAGAGACGATACCTCCAATGGAGGAGGTCTAGAAGAGGCTGATCGGGATCGTTACTTCTTCTACTAATGTGGCTCAGACTCCCTCTGCTATGGTAGCTTCTCGTGGAAGAGGTGATACTTCACAGTTTCGCTACTGAGGACCACATGGTTGAGGAGGAGGATGTAAACGTGGCCCATGTTCACATTACCATCATCCCGATCATTCTGAGGAGACATGCTATCAGAAGCATGGGTATCTTGTGTCTGCCCGTGTTGCTGAGCAGACCAAGCCTACTTTTGCTCTTGTTAATGATACGTGGTTTGAAGGTATTGTTTCCAGATTGAGAGAGATGATGACTACTCCTTCCACTTCGGTTGCAAGTTCTTCAGATGTCGCATCTACTGCCTCTTCGAGCTCATCATGTATTGCTTATGCAGTTATCCGTTTTAGCAGTTTAGATTTGTCTGATTGGATCATGGACTATGACGCATCTCATCACATGTGTGGCGATCGAGCACCGTTTAGTTCTTACAGGTCTAACCCTCCTGTTAAATCAATTATGATTACTAATGGGGTTCATCTACCCATTGTTGGTCTGGGGGAGATTGTTCTAGATCCCTTGATGTGTCTACATAATGTCTTCCATGCTTCAACATTTAAGTAGAATCTTTTATCTATTTGCTAGATTACAAAAGATTTACATCGTCGTGCCATATTTGATCCTTCTTCTCTTGTGTTTTAGGACATACTCATGGGCATAGTGATTGGATGTGGCCGTGCGAAGAGAGGACTTTACATACTTGTCTAGCTACCATGTGCTGGTGCTGCCACTATTCCTTCAGGATATGTTTCTCCTTTCATGTGGTATCTTTGTTTTGGATACCTTTCTCTGCAGATGTTGTGTCATGTTCTACCTTAGATATCTACTTGTGCTACCTTGGACTGTGAGGCTTGTCAGCTTGGAAAGCACCATCGTTCTTCTTTTTCGAGTAGTCAGGGTCGTCATAGTAGTCAGTCATTTGAGTTGTTTTATTTTAATATATAGGGTCCTAATCATGTTCCTGATTATCAGAGCCGTGGTTCCCTGCTACACACATTCATAGTATTACAATTCCAATCACATTTTTTCAGATAGCGACAGTACTCTGACTTGTCGCGAGTCCAGGGGGGGATTTGACATTCATAACCATAGATGTCACTAATTATCATAAATTTCCATATAATGTCCCAAGAAGAGAAAAACATGCAAGAAATGTCGGCAAACATTAGTTTTATTATTAATAATATTGGTTCTTGTGCAGAACCATGACGTCCAGACCAGACTAGGAGATGGATGAGCGATTGGAGCACATTATGACCGCTCTCACCGACCTCCAACAACAACATACTGCTATGAGAGTTCAACAAGATCAGATATTGGTCCAGCAAACGGAGATTGCTGATAGACAGACGAACATGGAGATGAGGTTCAAAGAGTTGACTGATTTCACATATCATCCATCTCAGGATGGGACACAGGACCAACTTCAGTCGATTGAGGTACATCAACCTCACTTTTATATGAGGAGATACCAACGCCTGGAGCAGAGGATGGTGACTCTGAAGATGGAGTTGGATGTGTGAAAAGATTGAGAAATTGATGCGAGAAAATGAATGGAACAATATTAGAATGGGTGAAGCTTTCAAAAGTGTCGTCTAGTCGGAACCACTAATCAAGTCAGGGGGATCCTTCTTCGAATAGGACTAAGGATTACTATTGGCCGACCCGACTAGTAGGATGACTTTTTTTAACAATTATTTATGTTTTTTTTTCTCTTTTTTAAAAGTTGGCTAAATCTAAGATGCTTGATGTTTGATTGTAATTCATTTGCTTTTTTATTTCATTATGATAATATTAAAAATATCCATGTAAATATATAAGATTATATGTATACAAAATAATTTATATGTTTAAAATAGTTTTAAAATAGTTTTATATGTTTAAAATAGTTTTAAAAATACAAATAGACTAAATTTGATTAGTTGCTAACTGCCGATTAATCCTTTTTCACCGACCCGACTGATTGAATACTGATTACCTACTTTTGCAACATTGAATGTACTCTTGATTCTTTTGGACTCATGTATAATTTTTTTTATTATTTACGCAATGTTGGTTTTTAAGTTGTTTGGCCTCATAATCAAATTATATCAAACTCTGTATGCATCAAAAGCTGAGTTGTCTACTGAATTTCTCTCCAACATATATTTAAAGAATTTTTCCAGCCCCTCTATAATTTATTAAACTTTTCAATCCACACCTCTTCAATCTTTACAACTCAGAGATGTTTTTCTGCCCTCAATTTGCTAAGATGATATGATTCGCTTGAATCTGTTTTAAGGGCTCCCTTTTAGGCTCAATGGATTTTCGTATGTAGGTGTCAGAGAATGGTGACATTGTGTGCGCAAAGGCCCTGGGACTTATTTAGCTTGCCAAGTTTTGTTGATCGTATTGACATAATAACAAAGATATTCCTTTGCACGTTTTTTCTTTAGAATTTCAAGTTCTTTTTCCGAATACATATTATTACACAGAGACATGCTTAAACATTGGTCAGTTTTTCATTATTGATGCCCTTTGTAGAGAATATTTTGAGGATGTTGATCGGTCATGGGAAACATTTGAGACAACATTATGGAGGCATATTTCAAATTTCTACAAGCTTGCCAAGGAAAGGTGCACATTTTTTAACTTTGACAAGTAAATATGCCAGGTCCACTTCTTATAATCCTGCTTTGTGTTTGTGCTGAAAATGCAAGGGGTTAACAACAACAAGCAATCAAAGGGTGTTTCCCACTTTTTTGGTTAAGAAAACGACAAGCAGTGCAAAGGGTTAACATCAACAAGCAATGCCCGTTCTCATTTCTTAGTGATGCATTTTAGGCTTAGCCTGATTCTTGATTGTCAGGAAAAAGAATGAGAATTGTTTATTCATGGGAACCTAATCCTTCCTGTTGAGATAAATATATCTCTTGATCTAGTTTTGTGTTTTATGGTTCTTCATGTACTTATCATGTAATTAATTCAAAGGGTTTTTTCCTATATAAGAGAGCCCTCGAACTATTCTAATAGCATGATTTCATTTTCTCCCAACATGGTATTGGAGCAATGGTCCTTGACCGGGTTTCCCATATCCCACTTAAAACCCTAACCCTACATGTGACCTACCCCCTCCCCCCCGCCGCCCACTACCTTGAGGGTTCCAGCCTTCTTGGCACAGTCAAACAACCTCCTCGTGCGGTCCCCGCGTCGCCAGGTCGCGCGATCCCGCGTTACCAAGCGCAGTTCCTGCACCGCCAAGCGCCACCTCGCCCCTCCAGGTGCCTCCTCGCGTCGTTGGTCTCTCCTCTTGCGCTGCAAGGCGCATCCCTGATCTGCCCTAGCGCCAAGGGCTCTGCGGGGGTCTCGCCCTACCAAGTCCAGTGATGCCACTGGTTGGGGACGTCATCTGTCCCATCGAGGAAGGGGTCCAAGCACCCCTTGTGGGTCGTCACGAGGGTGTTTTGTACTGAACAAATATCAATTCTCGTTTGAAGTTAGTGCTATCTTCTGATTTCCCTATTGCTGTATGGCTCTAGACCTCGCACGAGGATCTAGGGATGGTTGTATGAGTGTACAGATACAACTACTCCCTCCTATGGTTATGTAGACAGACTTTTATCCCCATGATATATCCTCAGTTGTTCCGTGTCTTGGCTTCTTGATACAATGTTAGAAATCAAGGGTGATGTTTTCTCTTCTTCCCGGTGCCTTCAAGGGCCCGACACCCATCGTGAAGATGGACGGGACCAACTGCGAGTTATGGTCCATGCAGTTTCGTACCCTAATACAGTGTCACAATAAGGATCATATTCTAACGTCAGAGCCGACGGACAAGACTGACAAAAATGCATCATGGAAGCAAGACGATGCCTATGCTCGTATTTGGCTCTCTAGGACACTTACCACAGAGATCGCCAATGATATTGTTTACCAGCCAACTACGAAGGCTATGTGGGATATATTGGCAGACACATATATGCAAGCAAAGAATGATAGCAAGATTCTTCAGCTGCAGTTAAACAAAATGGTCGACCGCTCCATGCATACTTCTCTCATTTGAGAGGTATGTTCGAACGATTACACAACTTTATGCCTATTACCACTAGCACGAAACAACAACAGGCATATCGAAATGCCACCATGACAGGAGTCTTCTTGTCCTCTCTTGACTCAGAGTACGATGCCGCTCGTACTCAACTTTCGACAGGAGAGACGATACCGCTGATGGAGGAAGTCTAAAAGTGACTGAGCAGGATCACTACTACTTCCACTACTATGGTCCAGCCGACTCCTTCTGCTATGGCAGCCACTCGTAGCGGGGGGGGGTGTAGCATCCGGTTTCTAATCAAACCCGAAGTCGTCCGATTTTGGGTCTAACGAACCCAAAAACGTTGTCGGTCAATACTAAACAACCTAAAACGACCAATTGATCATAAATCAAAAGTCGTTCGGACGAAATCGACCAAAAATCGGTCCCTTTGCAATGCGTGCCGTGAAAAGCCGCGACGCAAATTCGGAAACCGAACCGAGACCATCATGAGATCCGATTCGACGATACAAGACCAACGGAATCGACCGTTCGTCAATCGGAGGTCGTTTGATATTTTTAAATCGTAAAATTTAATCTTAAACAAAAATCCGTATCCGGAAATTTCGGGTATTCAAAACCCGATCGAAAATATATCAATATTATACTCATATTGACCGTCATTCAGAGACGGTCAAATTGAGATATTGTGCGTCGAAATCCAAGGTTCGACGCGTAAATACGGTCGATTTGTATGAATATAGTTTTGGTTTATATATATAAATAAATTTTCTGCTATTTAGAATAGCAGACAGACAGTAGCCGTAATATATATATATATATATATATATAAATAAAACAAAATTTTATTTTGTACAGTCGGCATGTCTAAACAGTAGGTGGCATTCACTCTCTCTCTCTTTGACTCCTTCTTCTATCCCCACTTGGATTATTGCTATCTCCACATGTCAAGATAAGAGCACATCCTTTCCCTTATAAATATCCCAACAAAACCTTTCCCCTTTCCCCATTTTCTCCCCCAATTCCACCGAAGAACCCCCTGGAACTGCTACTCCTTCATCGGGGCTGATCAAAACAGCCATCTTGCTGTTAAAACTACTACAACAGCCTTCTTCTGCAAGCTAATCTGGGAAGAACAGCTGGAAGATCTTCCTTGGAGAACTCCAATTTCAGCTGCTGCCCTCTTGCTGTACCAAAAATCTGCTACATGCCATCATCTTCCCTCCAATTTGAAGACTTTGGTACACTCCTTTTCCTCTCTCCATTTGCTGCCATACATGTACATTTCCCCCCTACCCTACCATGCATGTACCATTTATGATTATTTTTTTGGGCATTTTGCTTTTAAATTTTGAACCATTGTACCTATAATTCGTTAGATTTAAATCAACTACCATCTTTGTTACATATTGTAAAAAAAAAAAAAGAAGTTTCATCCTCATGTATTATGCTGTCACATGGAGCCATTTCGTGTTTATAAATTATATTATATAAATAACTTTCTTAAGGGTATGATATTATTAATGATGTAAAAAAAAAAATGTAAAGAATAGTAGCTTGTCCATTAATTGTTGTTTCTCCTAATCCTCACAATATAAATGAACTGTGAACAAAGGTGGTATGTAGACTGGTTTATAGTAGTTGAAGAAATCCAATTATTTGTTTAAAGGTACTGTTTGGGTGAAAAGAAAAGATGGTTAAATTGTGATGATACTGTATGTAAGGAGTGAAAGGAATAAGTTACAAGATGTATTATCATGATATTAAAATAGGTAAATGACATGATATATATACTGGAATTGGAAATTTTGATTTTTAATTCTGTTCATTGTAAATTCTGCTAATGCTAATATATATATATATCATAATTTTTATATGAATATAATAATTCTTTGATTATATATGTTTAAATTGAAACCTAAAAATTTTTAGTTTGAGTTGTCAGTTTGATGTTAGCCTTCTCGGTTCAAAATGATGTTCCCATTTAACCTTTACTCATAAATTTGGCTCACATCTAATCCTCTAAAAAGCCTCAATGGACCTTGCAAATTGTATTCTTTTAATTGGACGATAATTCAAGTGTTATCCTATTATATAGATGGCTGATCAGTAATGCATTTTCAACACATTACGAAATAGTTAAGATGAAAGTAGCATATATATTTTTAAATAAATAAATAAATATATAATATAAATTAGCTGTGGAGTTTCTTGAAATTCGTTCGAATATAATGTTGTAACTTAGTTGTACAGGAAGAGGTTATGTTACATAAGGTGTTAACATGGACTAACGCATCTATGTACATGATTTATAAATCACAAATTTTGTTCAGTAAACTGTGAAAATATGAATATACCGAGCTCTCTTGTAAAAACTTAAATTGAAAATGTGAAAATACAAGTATACTGAGGTCTCTTCGTAAAACTTAATTTGATTTAAAGAAGTCCAATAAGTGTATCTTGATCATAAGGAGTTTGGTGTTGATTTCAATGGAGTTAGGTTAGTGTTGAGGGGATAATGTTGACATAGATGTTCTATAATCTATATCATTACTCTGAGCTTAGAATTTTTCATAGAGCTCTTACAAAACCTTGGCATGGATCAATGGTATCATTAAGAATGTTGATCAAAGATCTAGAATCTCTAAAAGTTGACCACAGAAAAGTTAGAGAAAAGGAGTGGTCAAGTAAGCGAAGGTGGCAGTGAATGAATGATGATAATTAATAAATTATTATGCCGGTCATGGCGACCTTCACACCTGACCGTGCGAGGGCGCGGTGACCCTCAACTGGGCGGAGGAAAGGAAGCCCAGTTAGGGCAGCGGCCGCCAAGTGCGCGGGTCTAGGATCCCAATCTTTTACACGGTTTTACGCGAGCTCGCAGTGTTTTTACGCCTCGTTGGGATCCTGACTTTAGACCAGTTCCGTTGACCCTGTCTTTTAGGATACCCAGGCGGGGGATCCTTGGTTTTCAGTTTTACGTACGAGCTCGTCCGCCCGTACTAGTCGGGCAGTTTTCTAGAGCGACTTTTCTAGGGAGTCTCTCTCACCCGTCTCAGTGGTGTAGTTGGGGAGTAGACCTATCCCTCTATTGGACCGCGCTTCCAATTAGAGGGCGAGACGGAAGAGCCATTTGCAGGCTTCTTCACCGCTTGAGTTACTTCGCCAAACAGACTTGGCGATTCTATATCTAGATCATCCATATCTACATCTACAACATCTGGAGTTATATCTGAAACATTGAAGATTGAGGAATTGAGAAGTTAAGATCAAAAGACCATTCTCTCTACCCAAGAATTTAAATAAATTAATAGATCTCTACAATCTCAACTTTTCCATTCTTTCACTAACCAACATGATCTCTAAGGAAAATGATATATGCATTCCCCCTCACACACTCATGATTACGCAACTGCTATCGAAATAATGTTACATATGGGAAATGCCGGGTTCAGGGGAAAGTCATTAGAAATGCATTACGAACATTTGAGATGCTTACAAGTAACCTGAAAAACCGTTTTCATTTGCAAGTAGAATTAAATCTTAATTTGAGTTGCTCTCGCCTTTCTGCTTGTTTCTTTTGTAAATAATAAATGCCCGTTATTTTATATAAGTTTTTGGGAGGTACCAGCAACCGCTGACGCCTTTTCTTCCTATTGTGTGTGGCAGGCAAACAGCCTGCAGTTTAGTAGCCGCTCAGTATATACATGCTTCCAGGAGATATAGTGTACACCCGACGGTATGATTTACTTTGTCTTAGTTTTTGTACAGATGATGATGTAAATGCTATCTCTTTTGTCACATTTTGGGATATATGTTGTAACATGGAATATGCTTGCACATGTTGTAAATGGATATGAATATTAATGAAAAGAAATTTTGGTGATGTCTGTCTCTTTTACTTGTGGTCATGAGTTGAGAATGAATGTCATAGTCGCGAAAAAATTTTCCCTGTATTTTCACAACTTGTGCGATATAATTGTGAATGATATCTTGCAAATTGCGCGTAAACGGGTACCCGGATCCTGAGGGGTCGACAGTTTGGTATCAGAGCAGTGGTACCCCGATACGCACATTCGCAGTATTTCAATTCCGATCGCATTAAGTTCTCGAATAGCGACAGTCTTCCGACTTGTCGTGAGTTCGAGAAGGGAAATATGACATTCATATTCAATAACCACAGATGTCACCAAGTTCATTAATTTTCATATTATATCCCAAGAAGAGAAAAGCATTTATGATAAATATCGGTCTATGGCATTTTTATGACTAATTATGGTTCTCATGCAGAGCCATGGCATCTCGACCAGGTCAGGATACTTCTGATCAGTTGGCACGCATACTGAGCGCACTTACTGATCTTCAGCAGCAGCAGGCTGCTATGAGAGGCCAGCAGGAGCAGATATTGGCCCAGCAGACCGAGATTGCTGACAGGCAGACGGATATTGAGATGCGGTTTGAGGATCTATCAGATTTCACGTACCGTCCATCACAGGATGGGATACGGCAAGATCCGCACCAGTCCGTTGAGGTAGAGCAGCCTCACCCTGATGATGCACTAGAGGACATACCAGAGCATGGAGCTCAGGAGGATGCAGACTTGGACAGGGAGCAGGACCCTGTTGACTTTGCTGGCGAGGATGCACACGAGTATTCAGCCATTCACAGGCACCAGTCGGTCTTCACTTCTTATCAGCGGGCCAACATACCCTTGTTCGAGGGCACAGGTCCACCAGATGACGCTGAGCAGTGGCTGATGAGAGTAATGAAAGTGCTCAGGGCGATTAATGCGCCACGAAACACGTGGCTATCTTTCGTAGAGTACTCACTGATAGACTTCGCCGAGCGATGGTGGATGGCCGTAGTGTCCGAGTTAGGCCGAGAGCCTACTTGGAACGATTTTGTGACGAAGTTCAGAGCCCACTTCTTTTCTGCGAAGTGGAGGGAGTCCCAGCGCCGACTGTTTGCAGAGCTTCGTCAGGGACAGATGACAGCCCGGGATTACTTTATCCGATACACAGAGCTGTCACGACACACACGAGCAGCTGGCGCATTTCCCGAGGAAAATCTGGAGAAGTTCATTGGCGGCATGCGAGAGGAGGTACAGGAGAAGCTGGCTGGACTACACATCACTTCTATCTCCGAGGCTACCGATGCTGCGGAGAAGTTCGAGGACATCAGAGGGAGACGTTACGGGAGCTCGTCTGGAGCACCGCCTAGACCGCGGCGACATTTTGGGCCGATACGTCGACCGTTTCAGCAGCAGAGGTCAGCCAGACGGTTCCGACCTACAGGTTCGACATTCTCTGGCAGTGCTCGCTCTTCTCCATCAACTACTCTAGGAGGAGCACTTGCCGGACGAGGTACAGAGTTCACTCGACCATCTGGGTCGCAGCGAGCAGATAGACCACCTGCAGGACCAGCTCGGAGCACGGACACAGCTACTCCCTCTACTCGACCAGTCCGGTGCTACCGATGTCACGAGTGGGGACATTACCGTGCACAGTGTCCACAGGCTTCTGGCGAGCCACAGCCACAGCCTTCACAGCCACAGCCTCAGACACAGCGTTCAGGGAGTTTCCGTGGCAGGAACTCCAACTTTAGGCGACAGCAGCCGAGACAGACGCAGAGTGTGGCAGGTTCTAGTGCTGCATCAGCTAGGCAGGGACAGTTACATGCCGTTACTGAGGAGCAGGCACGTTCAGCGGCTACTGTAGTGAAAGGTATGGTCTCAGTCTTGGGCCGACCTTTCCATGTTTTATTTGATTCCGGCGCGACACACTCTTTCCTTGCTTCGAGATTGCTTGTTTCTTTAGATAGAGTTGCAGAGACGCTATCGTCTCCATATCACATCCGAGGGCCAGGTGGCCAGTTATTTGTCATATCTCTGATAGTCAGGCACTTGCCCATACTGATAGGAGGTCATGAGATGATCGCAGATTGCCTACTTCTGCAGCTTGATGAATTCGACTTGATATTGGGCATGGATTGGTTATCCACTCATCATGCACTTGTTGATTGCTTTAGGAAGACGGTTGTCTTCAGGATTCCAGATCTACCCGAGTTCACCTTTGAGGGTACTACACATGACTCCACCATGGAGTACATTTCAGTATTGCGAGCCCAGCGACTTGTTGATCAGGGTTGCGATTCTTACCTTGCTTTTGTTCGAGAGGTGTCTGATCAGGAGCCGATGATACAAGACATCCGAGTAGTCTCAGAATACCCTGATGTATTTCCTGATGAGCTACCAGCGCTACCTCCTGAGAGGGAGATTGAGTTCGAAATCACATTGTTGCCAGATACACAGCCGATCTCGATGGCACCTTATCGCATGGCACCAGCCGAGTTGAGGGAGCTGAAGGTGCAGTTGCAGGAGTTGCTAGATTTGGGATTCGTGAGACCGAGCACTTCACCTTGGGGTGCTCCGGTTCTATTTGTCAAGAAGAAGGATGGATCCATGAGACTGTGCATCGATTACAGGCAGCTGAACAAGAGAACGGTGAAAAACCGTTATCCTTTGCCGGCATCGATGATTTGTTTGACCAGCTCCAGGGATCTTCGGTTTTCTCGAAGATCGATCTTCGCTCAGGCTACCATCAGCTGAGGATTCGCGAGTCGGATATTCCGAAGACATCCTTCAGGACTCGCTATGGACACTACGAGTTTGTGGTGATGCCGTTTGGGCTCACCAATGCACCTGCGGCTTTCATGGATATGATGAACCGTATCTTCCGTCCATATTTGGACAAGTTTGTAGTGGTGTTCATCGATGATGTGCTCATCTATTCACGAAATGAATGGGATCATGCGAATGATCTACGGATTGTTTTGGACACATTGCGAGACCACAAGCTATATGCCAAGTTGAGCAAGTGTGAGTTCTGGTTATCCCAGGTCTCATTTTTGGGACACATCATTTCTGGAGCAGGTATCGCGGTTGATCCTGCGAAGATAGATGCAGTTATGTCTTGGGAGCAGCCCAAGACAGTCACTCAGATTCGGAGCTTCCTCGGATTAGCGGGCTATTACAGACGCTTTGTCAGCGGATTTTCACGCATCGTCCGTCCATTGACACGATTGACGCAGAAGGGAGTTCCATTCATTTGGGACGATTCATGTGAGCAGGCCTTCCAGACACTGAAGGAGAGGTTGACTACAACGCCTATTCTTGCTCTTCCTTCAGGCACTCAGGACTATGCAGTTTACATAGATGCATCTGGAGAAGGTCTAGGAGCAGTATTGATGCAAAGAGGACAGGTGATTGCTTATGCATCACGACAGTTGAGACCGCACGAGCGGAACTACCCCACACATGACTTAGAGTTGGCGGCAGTTGTCTTCGCCTTGAAAATCTGGCGCCACTATCTATATGGGGTGAACTTCGAGATTTTCACAGATCATAAGAGTCTAAAGTACATCTTTGATCAGAAGGAGTTGAATATGAGACAGCGTAGATGGCTCGAGCTGCTGAAGGATTATGATTGCACGATCTCTTACCATCCCGGTAAGGGAAACGTGGTGGCTGATGCACTTAGCAGGAGAGCGCATGCTGATGGTACGGCGAACTGGCTATACACGTGGGATACGCTTGCAGCTTTGACCGATTGGCACCCTCAGGAGAGCGCATCCATTTCTACCGCCGTGCCTCCACGATACAGCAGTCTTTGGGATAGTATTGTTGAGGGCCAGAAGACCGATCCTTGGATTCATGATAGATACATGCGCGCCGTCAAGGACGAATTTGATGACTTTGTTGTGATGGAGTCTATTTTATGGAAGGCAGGACGGGTCGTTGTACCCAATGATGAGCAGCTTCGCAGAGACATTCTCGATGAGGCACACAGTTCACGGTTATCTATCCATCCAGGCAGTACGAAGATGTACCGTGATCTGCGTCGACATTTCTGGTGGGATGGGATGAAGCGCGATGTGGCGCTACATGTTAGCAGATGCATGACCTGTCAGATGGTCAAGGCTGAGCACAGGAGACCGCCGGGATTACTGCAGTCTCTCCCTATTCCCGAGTGGAAGTGGGAGAGCATTTCTATGGATTTTGTCACAGGATTGCCGAAGACGCCAGGTGGCCATGATTCTATATGGGTCGTTGTTGATAGGTTGACCAAGTCAGCCCATTTCATACCTGTCCACACGACTTATACTCCATCCAGATTAGCCAAGCTCTATGTGCAGAACATTATCAGGCTGCATGGTATACCACGAGAAGTGGTGTCTGACAGGGATTCGAGATTTACATCTCACTATTGGCATCAGTTCATGTCAGCACTACAGACAGAGCTGAGGATGAGTTCTGCATATCATCCGCAGACAGATGGGCAGAGTGAGCGCACCATTCAGACGCTTGAGGATCTACTTCGCGCATGCACTTTGGAATGGAAAGGGTCCTGGAAGGATCATTTGCCTTTGGTGGAATTCACGTACAACAACAGCTATCACTCCAGTATTGGCATGGCACCATTCGAAGCCCTATACGGGCGGAGATGCCTCACACCTCTCAGTTGGCGTGAGGTAGGTGATCATGCTTTATATTCCGTGGATCTCTTGGAGGAGACCGCGAGAGCTGTTGATCTTGTGAGACGGAGGCTTCTGACGGCACAAAGCCGCCAGAAGAGCTATGCGGATCGTCGGAGGAGAGACTTAGAGTTCCAGGTAATCTAATTATTTCTTCTTCATCTATGACATATATATATGTCCAAAATTAATCTCATATTAATAACACTCCTATCGATTATAGGTTGGAGATTGGGTATTTTTGCGAGTATCTCCCATGAAAGGAGTGCAGAGATTCGGTGTTCGTGGCAAGTTGGCGCCGCGATATGTTGGACCTTTTGAGATTCTGGCTAGAGTGGGGAGAGTGGCATACCGAGTAGCCCTTCCTCCACATCTTTCAGCTATACATGATGTTTTCCACATATCCAATCTGAGGAAGTATGTTCATGACCCTCGCCACATCATCAGTTACGAGAATCTCGATGTAGAGCCGGATCTGACCTATGAGGAGAAGCCTGTCCGGATACTTGATCGTGCTGTGAAGAAGCTTCGCAGCAAAGAGATTTCATTGGTCAAGGTTTTGTGGCACCGACACGACGTCAAGGAAGCGACATGGGAGACTGAAGCCGACATGCGGGCACGATACCCACAGCTATTTTGATGTAATCGTCAAAACAAGTTTTTGTAATTAAACACATTATAAATATATGGCTTGTTTTCCCTTTGAGGTTTTTATGGGTTCAAAAACCCTTTGAGGTTTTTATGGACATATGAAATTCAAACAAGTCACCGAATAGCCTTAACTCGAGTCTCGAGGACGAGACTCCCTTTGAGGTTTTTATAATTGTAGCATCCGGTTTCTAATCAAACCCGAAGTCGTCCGATTTTGGGTCTAACGAACCCAAAAACGTTGTCGGTCAATACTAAACAACCTAAAACGACCAATTGATCATAAATCAAAAGTCGTTCGGACGAAATCGACCAAAAATCGGTCCCTTTGCAATGCGTGCCGTGAAAAGCCGCGACGCAAATTCGGAAACCGCAAAACGAACCGAGACCATCATGAGATCCGATTCGACGATACAAGACCAACGGAATCGACCGTTCGTCAATCGGAGGTCGTTTGATATTTTTAAATCGTAAAATTTAATCTTAAACAAAAATCCGTATCCGGAAATTTCGGGTATTCAAAACCCGATCGAAAATATATCAATATTATACTCATATTGACCGTCATTCAGAGACGGTCAAATTGAGATATTGTGCGTCGAAATCCAAGGTTCGACGCGTAAATACGGTCGATTTGTATGAATATAGTTTTGGTTTATATATATAAATAAATTTTCTGCTATTTAGAATAGCAGACAGACAGTAGCCGTAATATATATATATATATATATATAAATAAAACAAAATTTTATTTTGTACAGTCGGCATGTCTAAACAGTAGGTGGCATTCACTCTCTCTCTTTGACTCCTTCTTCTATCCCCACTTGGATTATTGCTATCTCCACATGTCAAGATAAGAGCACATCCTTTCCCTTATAAATATCCCAACAAAACCTTTCCCCTTTCCCCATTTTCTCCCCCAATTCCACCGAAGAACCCCCTGGAACTGCTACTCCTTCATCGGGGCTGATCAAAACAGCCATCTTGCTGTTAAAACTACTACAACAGCCTTCTTCTGCAAGCTAATCTGGGAAGAACAGCTGGAAGATCTTCCTTGGAGAACTCCAATTTCAGCTGCTGCCCTCTTGCTGTACCAAAAATCTGCTACATGCCATCATCTTCCCTCCAATTTGAAGACTTTGGTACACTCCTTTTCCTCTCTCCATTTGCTGCCATACATGTACATTTCCCCCCTACCCTACCATGCATGTACCATTTATGATTATTTTTTTGGGCATTTTGCTTTTAAATTTTGAACCATTGTACCTATAATTCGTTAGATTTAAATCAACTACCATCTTTGTTACATATTGTAAAAAAAAAAAGAAGTTTCATCCTCATGTATTATGCTGTCACATGGAGCCATTTCGTGTTTATAAATTATATTATATAAATAACTTTCTTAAGGGTATGATATTATTAATGATGTAAAAAAAAAAATGTAAAGAATAGTAGCTTGTCCATTAATTGTTGTTTCTCCTAATCCTCACAATATAAATGAACTGTGAACAAAGGTGGTATGTAGACTGGTTTATAGTAGTTGAAGAAATCCAATTATTTGTTTAAAGGTACTGTTTGGGTGAAAAGAAAAGATGGTTAAATTGTGATGATACTGTATGTAAGGAGTGAAAGGAATAAGTTACAAGATGTATTATCATGATATTAAAATAGGTAAATGACATGATATATATACTGGAATTGGAAATTTTGATTTTTAATTCTGTTCATTGTAAATTCTGCTAATGCTAATATATATATATATCATAATTTTTATATGAATATAATAATTCTTTGATTATATATGTTTAAATTGAAACCTAAAAATTTTTAGTTTGAGTTGTCAGTTTGATGTTAGCCTTCTCGGTTCAAAATGATGTTCCCATTTAACCTTTACTCATAAATTTGGCTCACATCTAATCCTCTAAAAAGCCTCAATGGACCTTGCAAATTGTATTCTTTTAATTGGACGATAATTCAAGTGTTATCCTATTATATAGATGGCTGATCAGTAATGCATTTTCAACACATTACGAAATAGTTAAGATGAAAGTAGCATATATATTTTTAAATAAATAAATAAATATATAATATAAATTAGCTGTGGAGTTTCTTGAAATTCGTTCGAATATAATGTTGTAACTTAGTTGTACAGGAAGAGGTTATGTTACATAAGGTGTTAACATGGACTAACGCATCTATGTACATGATTTATAAATCACAAATTTTGTTCAGTAAACTGTGAAAATATGAATATACCGAGCTCTCTTGTAAAAACTTAAATTGAAAATGTGAAAATACAAGTATACTGAGGTCTCTTCGTAAAACTTAATTTGATTTAAAGAAGTCCAATAAGTGTATCTTGATCATAAGGAGTTTGGTGTTGATTTCAATGGAGTTAGGTTAGTGTTGAGGGGATAATGTTGACATAGATGTTCTATAATCTATATCATTACTCTGAGCTTAGAATTTTTCATAGAGCTCTTACAAAACCTTGGCATGGATCAATGGTATCATTAAGAATGTTGATCAAAGATCTAGAATCTCTAAAAGTTGACCACAGAAAAGTTAGAGAAAAGGAGTGGTCAAGTAAGCGAAGGTGGCAGTGAATGAATGATGATAATTAATAAATTATTATGCCGGTCATGGCGACCTTCACACCTGACCGTGCGAGGGCGCGGTGACCCTCAACTGGGCGGAGGAAAGGAAGCCCAGTTAGGGCAGCGGCCGCCAAGTGCGCGGGTCTAGGATCCCAATCTTTTACACGGTTTTACGCGAGCTCGCAGTGTTTTTACGCCTCGTTGGGATCCTGACTTTAGACCAGTTCCGTTGACCCTGTCTTTTAGGATACCCAGGCGGGGGATCCTTGGTTTTCAGTTTTACGTACGAGCTCGTCCGCCCGTACTAGTCGGGCAGTTTTCTAGAGCGACTTTTCTAGGGAGTCTCTCTCACCCGTCTCAGTGGCGTAGTTGGGGAGTAGACCTATCCCTCTATTGGACCGCGCTTCCAATTAGAGGGCGAGACGGAAGAGCCATTTGCAGGCTTCTTCACCGCTTGAGTTACTTCGCCAAACAGACTTGGCGATTCTATATCTAGATCATCCATATCTACATCTACAACATCTGGAGTTATATCTGAAACATTGAAGATTGAGGAATTGAGAAGTTAAGATCAAAAGACCATTCTCTCTACCCAAGAATTTAAATAAATTAATAGATCTCTACAATCTCAACTTTTCCATTCTTTCACTAACCAACATGATCTCTAAGGAAAATGATATATGCATTCCCCCTCACACACTCATGATTACGCAACTGCTATCGAAATAATGTTACATATGGGAAATGCCGGGTTCAGGGGAAAGTCATTAGAAATGCATTACGAACATTTGAGATGCTTACAAGTAACCTGAAAAACCGTTTTCATTTGCAAGTAGAATTAAATCTTAATTTGAGTTGCTCTCGCCTTTCTGCTTGTTTCTTTTGTAAATAATAAATGCCCGTTATTTTATATAAGTTTTTGGGAGGTACCAGCAACCGCTGACGCCTTTTCTTCCTATTGTGTGTGGCAGGCAAACAGCCTGCAGTTTAGTAGCCGCTCAGTATATACATGCTTCCAGGAGATATAGTGTACACCCGACGGTATGATTTACTTTGTCTTAGTTTTTGTACAGATGATGATGTAAATGCTATCTCTTTTGTCACATTTTGGGATATATGTTGTAACATGGAATATGCTTGCACATGTTGTAAATGGATATGAATATTAATGAAAAGAAATTTTGGTGATGTCTGTCTCTTTTACTTGTGGTCATGAGTTGAGAATGAATGTCATAGTCGCGAAAAAATTTTCCCTGTATTTTCACAACTTGTGCGATATAATTGTGAATGATATCTTGCAAATTGCGCGTAAACGGGTACCCGGATCCTGAGGGGTCGACAGGGGGGGGGGGTCATCCCCGTTTCGTGGCCGTGGACCTCGAGGTCGAGGAGATGGACGACGACGTGGTCCTTGTTCCCATTGTCATCGTCCTGGTCACTCTGAGGAGACATGCTTTCAGAAGCATGGATATCCAGCATCTGCACATGTTGCTGAGCAGGCTGAGAATTCTAGTTCGACTAGTCCAGATCCATATTTCGATGAGATTGTCTCTAGATTTCGAGATATGATGACCACTCCTACGACTCCGACTCCAGGTGCTACAGATGCCGCAACCACTGCCAGAGCATCTTCTAGTTCATCAGGTACTCCTTCTGTGTTTACGAGTACTAGCAGTTCAGATTTGACTGACTGGATTATGGATTCTGGAGCGTCACATCATATGTGTGGGGATCGAATGCAGTTCAGTACATACAAATCTATCCCACCCGGCAGATCTGTGGTTATTGCCAATGGAGTTCATCTACCAATTGCTGGTCAGGGAGAGATTATTCTAGCTCCTTTTGTGCATCTTTCGAATATCTTATATGCTCTAGACTTTCAGATGAATCTTTTGTCCATTAGTCAACTTACAAAAGATTTACATCACTGTGCCATTTTTTATCCTTTTTCTTTTGTGTTTTAGGACATACTAACTGCCAGGGTGATTGGTCATGGCCGTGAGCAGAGAGGTTTGCATAAGCTTGTCATACCACCTTGTGCTGGCGTTGCTACTCTACCTTCATAATCTGTTTCTCCCCTCATGTAACATCTTTGATTTGGCCACCTTCCACTATAGAAGATGTGCCATGTGCTACCGCAAATATCTCCTCGTACTACATTGGATTGTGAAGCTTGTCAATTGGAGAAGCACCATCGCTCCTCTTTCTCGAGTCGTCCGAGTCGTCACAGTAGCCAGTCCTTTGATTTGTTTCATTTTGATATTTGGGGTCTGAGTCATGTACCTGATCATCAGGGACATCGTTTCTATATGGTTGCTGTAGATGATTTTTCTAGACTATCTTGGGCTTTCTTGTTAAAACACAAGTCTGAAGCTGGTGATATTATTAAAACCAAGGTTCAGGAAAGCGGTATACATATGCGTTTGGACTGGTCACCGAATACTGATTAAGCGGTACGCAGGGGCATATGCGGGGTATATGCGGTTCTAAGCGGTTTTCTAATTTTTAATTTAAAAATAAAAAAATCTATGAATAACATTACCACTGAAGTTATGTATCTAACTGGAGTTAAAGAAGATCTAAGAAAACGGTTCATGTTAGATGGGTGTGCATATATCCTTTTAATTGCCTTATATTTAATCACAAAAAAATATTTACCATAAAAACTTCACATTATATGATTCGTAATAACAAAACTTCAATACACATACATGCACTACATGAGCCAAACCTCAATCGACATATATAAAAAATATTCGATGATTTATTGCTTATACTCGTGAAAATAAGACATGATAAAAACATAAAACATTGCATAATGTCATACTCTAACAATTGAATGAAGAGGCAGAGTTACAGAATTAAGGACCTGAATGAGAATATTGAAAAGTTGGAGCTGCTAGAGCAGTATGCGAGGCATATGCGGGCCGCATATGTGGAGAGGGCGCATAATGCACTGATTCAAGTAATCAGTGCGGTCTGCACGCCGCACGGGCATATGCGGCCCGTGCGGCCGATTTAGTGAACACTGATTAAAACCTTTCTTATTGAAGTTAAAAACATATTCTCTGCTAATGTGAAGTTCAAACAAACTGACAATGATTTGGAGTTTTCCACATTACATTTATATGAATTTCTCAGGTCCCTCGGTATAGTTCATCAGACTTCTTGCAGTTATACGTCTCAGCAGAATAGCGTTGCTAAGCGTAAACATCATCACCTTTTTGATGCTAAGAGAACATTATTGATTCATTGCCGTACCCCTCATTCTTTCTGAGGGGTGCGGTTCTTACTGCTTGCTACTTGGTGAATCGTATGCCGTCAATTATTCTCGAGGAGAAGGTTCCCTTCTTGATTGCATTTCCCGAGAAGGAACTTTTCTCGCTCACTCCCAGAGTTTTTGGCTCTGTGGCCTTTGTCCATAATTTCACTCCTGGTCGTGACAAGCTCTCGCCTTGGGATGTCAAATGCGTCTTTGTTGGTTATTCTCGTACCCAAAAAGGGTATAGATGTTTTGATCCTGTTGGATGGAAATATTATGTGATTGCTGATGTTACTTTCTTTGAGTCAGTTATGTATTTCTCTCCTACAGATGACAGGTTATCCAATGCTACGAATAGAGGGGGTGTTGTGGTTCCTCCACCTCCGTCTCCTCCTCCATATGAACTCCAGGCTGCTCCTCAGTCCACACCACCTCCTCCACCTCCACCACCTCCACCGCCCCCACCACCTTTACGTCTATCCACCCAGTCCGAATTTTTACCCTGTGTTTATACTCGCCGGTCTTCTACTCGCTCCTCTGCTCATGCGTCATCCACATCATCCATCACACATCAGGTATGTCATGAACACATTGTTTCTACTGATGGCACTAGAGCTTTGTATGATATACAGGATGAGTTGATTTCAGAAGATAGAGAGACCGATGATTTGGAGATTCCTATTGCCCTACGGAAGTCTCGTCACCATTGTGCCGTGTATCCTCTTGCTTCCCATGTTTCTTTGGATCATCTTTCAGAGGAGTACATGAAGTTTGTAGTGGGACTTTCTGCTGTTACTATTCCACGTACATATCAGGAGGCACTCCAGGACAGTAGGTGGCGACTCGCAATGGAAGAGGAAATGACAGCCTTGAGGTTGCGTGGTACAATGAGCATTGTATCTGCTCCAAAAGATACCTCTGTTGTAAGCTGCAAATGGATATTTACGGTCAAGCAAAGAGCAGATGGCAGTGTCGACTGCTACAAGGCAAGGCTTGTGGCACGTGGGTCACCCAAACTTATGTGGTGGATTATCAGAATACATATTGTCAGAGGAAAAATTTGTTGTTGTGTTATTCCATAGAGCCCTAGGGTCTCTTATATAGAGAGAAAACCCTTGGGTAAATTAGATAGACGTCTATGAGGTAAATAAAAAAAACGTAGCGGTACATCATAACATAACGTAAACCTCTACACTCCCCCTCAAGATGGAGCATAGATATCGATCATGCTCAGCTTGGAAGAACATCTCTGGAAAGGTCCTTTGAGCAATGGCTTGGTGAATATATCGGCAGTCTGGTCCTCTGAATTGACGTGTGAAGTAAAAATCAAGCCCTTCTGGATCATGTCTCTAGTATAGTGACAATCTACCTCGATGTGCTTTGTTCTTTCATGAAAAGCTGGATTATTGGCAATGAACAATGCTGTCTGGTTGTCACATTGAAGCTGCATGGGTAAAGAGACATTTACATTCAAATTTTCCAAGACTGCTCGAACCCACATCATTTCTGTGCTTGCTTGTGCCATGGCTCTATATTCGGATTCAACACTGGATCTTGCCACAACAGTTTGTTTCTTGCTTTTCCAAGAAACCAAAGAGCTTCCTTTAAAGATAGCAAATCCTGAAGTAGACTTACGAACCTTTGGGCACCCTGCATAGTCTTATTTCTGCACAAGCGGAAATAGACAGATCTGTGTCCTTTCTAAATAACAAACCTGAGCCTGGGGAAGACTTTAGGTATCTCAATATCATATACATGGCTTCCATATGGACTTGCCTAGGCTGCTTCATAAATTGACTCACCCGGTTTACTGCAAAAGCAATATCTGGTTGAGTTGTGGTGATGTATAGAAGCTTACCCACCATCTCTCTGTATCTTCTTTTGTCCACCTCTTCAGTATCATTGTCGTACAGTTTCATACTCGGGTCCATAAAAGTGCTCGACGGTCTGCATCCAACCATTCCTGTTTCAACTAGCAAGTCTATAATATATTTTCTTTGAGTCATTACCATTCCTTGTGCATTTCTCGCAAACTCTATTCCCAGAAAGTATCGTATTGTACCTAGATCCTTCGTAATAAACTGACTTTCCAAAAGAGATTTAGTCATCTCGATTCCCTGAGCATCATTTCCTGTAACCAGAATATCATCAGCATATACCATGACGACAACTGTACCTCTGGGAGTCTTCTGGATAAACAGCGAGTGGTCCGCATTTGATCTTTTGAAACCCTGTCGTTCAATTAGCTGGGAGAGCTTCTGGAACCATGCCCTTGGGCTTTGTTTAAGGCCATAAATTGCCTTATGAAGTCTACACACCATGTGAGTCTCCCCCTCAACAGTAAAACCCGGTGGCTGCTGCATGTAGACTTCCTCCTGTAGATCACCATACAAGAATGTATTCTTGACATCAAGTTGGAAAATGGGCCAATCACGTACCACAGCAACAGATAGTAGAATGCGAAGCGTCGAGTGTCGAGCCACTGGTGAAAATGTATTCAAATAGTCGACCCCATAGGTTTGGGTGAAGCCCCGTGCAACAAGTCTGGCCTTGTACCGATCTAGACGGCTATCTGCATGATATTTAACTGTGAACACCCACTTGCTACTAACCACAGAAGCACCAGGAGGAATAGGAACTAAGGACCAAGTCCCTCGAGACTGTAAAGCACGCATCTCCTCCTCCATAGCTAAATGCCAGCAATCAATCTTCATGACATCTTGATAGGTCCGTGGGATCTCAACCGTCGATACAGCTGCTGCAAACCTCTGGAAATCACCAGTAAGATGATGAAAAGACACCTGAGACGTAAGAGGATAGGACACACATTGCCTCTTATGCTTCCTATGTGCAATGGGACGATCAAGATCATTATCCACTGTATTAACTGGCGGATCCTCCCCCTGTGGCAAAGATTCCTGCACCGGTACATTATCTAACCCATCATTAGTGATAGCATCGGAGCATACCTGAGGCGTGCTGGATGATTGACGTGTAGCTTGAGCAGGCCTTGATCGCCTTGTGTAGAACTTAGGAAATGGTGGAATGGGATGATATGGAGGAGGCGGCGGTGGTGGTGGTGTAGTGGACTCAGATTGACCCAGACTTGGAGGTAGAGGAACATAGACATTATCATCCGGAGATGTGGATGAAACCAACCTGTCACCTGCTGGGGAGAAGTACATAACTGGTTCAAAAAATGTAACGTCAGCACTAACATAGTACTTGTCATTAATAGGGACATAGCAGCGATATCCTTTTTGTGTCCGAGAGTAACCTACAAATACACACTTAACAGCTCTAGGAGAGAGCTTGTCAAGTCCTGGAGACAAGCAATGAACAAAGGCGACTGTTCCAAAGACACGAGGGATAAGTGAAAACAAGTCCTTATCAGGAAAGAGAATAGAGATTGGAGCTTTTTTCTTAAGAACGGGAGAGGGCATACGATTAACCAGATAGCATGCTGTAAGTATAGCATCTCCCCAAAAGGCTAATGGTGCACAACTTTGAATGAGTAATGTACGAGCAATATCAAGAAAGTGTCGATGTTTCCTCTCCGCGACACCATTTTGTTGAGATGTGTAAGCACATGTAGTTTGGTGAATAATGCCCTTAGAGGAAAGAAATTGAGCAAGAGAACGAGTGCAGAATTCCAATGCATTATCCGTGCGCACATATTTAACAGTAGAAGAAAAAACATTCTGCACTTCATTGATAAAATTTTTGATAACACTTCCTGCTTCAGATTTATTCTTAAGAAGAAAAGTCCAAGAGACAAGAGAGAAATCATCAACCACAACGAGATAGAACTTGTGTCCCTGATGATCAGGGACACGATTCGGACCCCAAATTATCTATATGAAATAACTCAAACGGGGAGCTACTACTCCGACTCTGACGACCAGGGAATCTAGAACAATGATGCTTCCCTAACTGACAAGCTTCACAACGAAATGAAGAATTCGGAGAGATCTGTGGCAGGAGGTGACGGATCTTCTGGAGCGGAAGGTGACCAGACTGTATATCCCTGTAGGACTGCAGTATATCTCTGTCACGATCCAACCTGATAGATCGTGGTTATGACGAAAGGCAGAAGTACTACCTAAGGTATTGGCAGTAGCAGAGGTACTAGCCGACGCAGAAGCCGCAACGTCAGATGTATCAGCAGCCTCTGATGATGACTGTGGCATAATGTCACGAAGCCGTGCCACAAGCTCCTCGAACCTGTGATCTGGAGTAGATGCTGACGGAGCCTGAACATGATCAGCTAATCGTGCCGAAGGAGGAAACCCATGCTTGGAATAACATGTATCCTCGGAATGACCAGTGCGACGATAAAAAGAGCACGTTGAACGCATACGACCTCCTCGGCCACGTGCAGAACCTCCACAGCCACAAAAAGAAGACGAACTACCTCGTCCTCTGGAAACCGCCATTGCCGAAGGAGGTGGAGTAGCTGCGCTAGAGGAAACAGAGATACGACTGAGTCTCCTGTAGACTTCCTCCATCGGAGGAATAGTTGCGTCAGCGAGGATCTGAGAGCGGGGAGCCTCGTACTCTGGATCAAGGGTAGTAAGTAATACTCCAACCATAGTAGCATTGCGAAATGTCTTCTGCTGCTCGGGGGTGGCTGTGAGTGGGATGGTGCTATATAATTTCTCGAACATCCCATGTAGGGATGTGTACAGAGAGTGAAGAGGCCGTCCATTTTGCTTCATTGTAAAAATATCATGCTGCAACTGCAGCATCTTAGTCTCGTTCCGTACTTGAGACTATGTCGTAGCCAAAATATCCCACATCGCTTTGGCGGTGGGCTGATGGAGGACGTCATTGGTAATCTCCATCGAAAGCATCCCTGATAGCCAGACCTTGGTGTAGGCATCATTGGCCTCCCAGGAGGCATATATCCCTGTCTTCTCTGCTGGCTCATCTTCGGTAAGAATGTGTTTCTTACCACATGACTTCATTAGGCTGAGGAACTACATCGTCCAGAGTTCGTAGTTCGTCCCATCCATTTTGACTATTGGCGCCGACCCTTTGAAGGCACCGATGGAGGGCATATCCACCTTTTGCTCTGACATGATGCTGGAGACGAAGACTTAGGATTGATAGACAAAGGAACTGATGTCTACAAAGACCTTATTGGATTCAAGTGCATATGTAGACTTTATGCACTTGAATCCATGGAGGAATAGGTGCCGGTCGACGGATGAAAGAGCCCGGGGGAGGGGGTTGGTCGGCAGCGGCGACGGTAGGTGCCTCGGCGAGAAGGAGGCTGCGGGAGGGGAGGTGGCGGTGGCGGGAGGTGAGGTGCCGACGGGAGAGGAGGTGGCGGCGGAAGAGAGAGAGAGAGCAGGTGGCGGCGGAAGAGAGAGCAGGTGGCGGCGGAAGAGAGAGAGAAGGTGGCTGCGGAAGAGAGAGAGAGAAGGTGGCGGTGGGAGAGGGGGGGGTGGTGGAAAACCCTAGGTTAGGGTTTTGGCTCTGATACCATGTCAGAGGAAAAATATGTTGTGTTATTCCATAGAGCCCTAGGGTCTCTTATATAGAGAGAAAACCCTTAGGTAAATTACATAGACGTCCATAAGATAAATAAGAAAAACGTAACGGTACATCATAATATAACGTAAACCTCTACACATATTCTCCTGTGGCTAGACATTCAACACTACACATTCTTCTTTCAGTTGTTTCACGGGACTGGCCTTTTTACCAACTTGATGTGAAGAATGCCTTTCTACACGGGGACCTTAAAGAGAAAGTTTACATGCAGCAGCCACCAGGATTTGCTACTGAGGGGGAGTCTCAGAAAGTGTGCAGGCTCCACAAGGCAATTTATGACATGAAGCAGCGTTCGAGAGCTTGGTATCAGAAGCTATCGGAGTTGATAGAGCACCGGGGATTTGCGCGGTCTACTGCAGACCACTTACTCTTTGTTTAGAAGACACATAGAGATACTGTTGCTATCCTTATTTATATGGATGATATTGTTGTAGGATGATATTGTTGTCACAGGGGATGATGACCAAGGCATCCAGACTGCCAAGGAGTTCCTAGGTCAAGAGTTTGTGACTAAGGACCTTGGCACCCTTCGATACTTTCTTGGGTTGGAATTCGCTAGGAACCAGCGTGGTTTGGTAATGACTCAGAGGAAGTTTGTGATGGATCTTCTTTCTGAGATAGGTATGACATGATGCAAGCCTGCTACTACTCCGATGGATCCGAGTATGAGGTTATATGATGATGATACCGAGTAGGTAGATAGCAGGAGATATAGAGAGCTGGTTAGGAAGCTTTTATATGCCACTATCATCAGGCCGGATATAATGTTTGCAGTAAGCAAGGTTAGCCAGTTTATGGAGCAGCCCAGGAAGGTATATATGGATGCTGTATATATGATATTGAGATATTTGAAGAACTCACCTGGCTCGGGTCTTATATTCAACAGGGATACATCCCTGAGGTGACAACTTATGTAGATGCTGATTATGCAGGTTGTCTAAAGAACAGAAAATCTACCTCGGGCTTTGCTGATTAAAATTTTTATCAGTGAAGCGCATAATCTTTTTTCTTCTTCTGTGAAATTTGTGAGGACCGATAATGCTTTGAAGTTTTGTACTCGTGCGTTATCATATTTCTCCTCCTCCCATGGTATAATACATCAAACATCATGTGCTTACACCTCTCAGCAAAATTGTGTTGCAAAGAGGAAACATCGACATTTACTTGACATCACTCGAATCCTTCTTATTCGGAGTCGTGCCCCACACTCGTTTTGGGTGATATTGTTCTCACGACATGTTATCTTGTGAATCACATTCCTTCATTTGTTTTGGGTGAGAAAATTCCTTTCACTATAGCCTTCTCTGAGAAGGAGATGTTCTCTCTTCCTCCCCGTGTCTTTGGCTCTATGGCATTTGTTCACCAGTTGGCTCTAGGTCTTCACAAGCTCTCTCCTAGAGCCGTCAAATGTGTGTTTGTTGGGTACTCCAGAACCCAGAAGGGATATCGGTGTTATGATCCATTACGCAGGAAATACTATATAAGCGTTGATGTCATATTTTTTGAGTCTATGATGTATTTCTCTCCTTCAGGTGACAGGTTGGCCTCTTCAGAGCCTGATACTGAAATCTACATGCCACCTCCTCCTCTGAGTCAGTTGTCTCCCCTACCTGTTACACCACCACCACCACCACCACTTCCACCACCACCATCACTACTTCCCTCGTCACAGCTGCTTGTAACCATTGTTCCACCACTATCCAAATTCTATACCCGTCATCCAGTTTCAACTCATGATCATCGCCCGTCATCCAGCATGCCCTAGGTTTGTTCTGATAACATGGTTTCTAACGATGGGTCTGGAGATATTTCCAAGCAGGAATCATTACAGGAGGAAGTTCTGGATGACCTGGATATGCCATTGCTGTTCGGAAGCAAAAGCGTACATGCGCATCATATCCTCTTGCTTCCCAGGTGTCTTTTCATCGCCTGACAGGGGATTTTCAGAAATTTGCAGTTGCTGTCTGCCGTGGACATTTCACGGACTTACCAGGAGGCCTTGAAAGATAGTCGTTGGAGTTTAGCGATGGAGGGAGAGATGGCTGCCTTGGAATTTCGTGATACATGGAGTTTAGTGTCTGCACCTCATGGTGCCTTTATTGTCAGTTGTAAATGGGTGTTCACTGTTAAACATCATGCAGATGGGAGCCTTGATCGTTACAAGGCAAGATTGGTGGCACGTGATTTTACCCAGACCTACGGTGTAGATTACATGGACATGTTCTCTCTTGTTGCTCACCACTCCACATTACATGTTCCTCTTTCAGTTGCAATGGTACGCGACTGGCCCTTATTTCATCTAGATATTAAAAATGCATTTTTTATGGAGATCTATAGGAGGAGATATACATGCAGCAACCTCCGAGGTTTAGTGCTGAGGGGGAGTGTCAACAGGTATGTAGACTCCATACAACAATATATGGCCTTAAACTAAGTCCAAGGACATGGTTTCAAAAGCTCTCGGATCTGATTGAACGACAGGACTTCAAGAGGTCAAATGCAGATCATTCTCCATTTGTGCAGACAACACCTAGAGGTAAAGTTGTCATCATGGTGTATGTTGTTGATATAGTTGTTACAGGAGATGATGTGCAGAGAATAATGACGGCAAAAGAATCTCTGGGTCGTCAATTTGTACCTAGGATCTGGGCACCCTAAGGTATTTCTTAGGGATGGAATTTGCTAGGAATGCGCAGCGTCTTGTGATGACCCAAAGAAAATATGTAACGAACATGCTTGTTGAGACGAGCATGATTGGGTGTCGACCTTCTACTACTCCTATGGATCCTAGCATGAAGCTATACAATGATGATACGGATGAGGACGATAAGAGGAGATACAGAGAGATGGTGGGAAAGCTCCTTCATATTACTATTACCAAACCAAATATCTCTTTTATTGTGAGTCGAGTGAGTCAGTTCATGGAGCAACTTCGACAAGTACATATGGATGCTATATACATGATATTGAAATATTTAAAATCTTCTCTAGGTGCAGGATTATTTTTTAAGGAAGGAGAAAATCTTTCTGTATCAGCGTGCGTTGACGCTGACTGTGCTGGGTATCCTAAGGATAGGAAGTTTACTTCGGGTTTCACAATGTTCATTGGCAGTTCTCTTGTTTCTTGGAAAAGCAAGAAACAAATAGTTGTAGCTAGATCAAGTGCTGAATTTGAATACAAGGCTATGATGCAAGTAAGCACAGAAATGATGTGGGTTCAAGCAGTGTTAGTGGATTTGCATATAGATGTTCCTCTACCCATGCAGTTACAAGGTGATAATCAGGCTGCCCTATTCATTGCAAACAACCTCGCGTTCCATGAAAGAATAAAACATATTGAGGTAGATTGCCATTACACTAGAGATATGATTCAGAAGGGTTTGATTTCTACCTCACATGTCAGTTCGGGAGAGCAAACGACAGATATCTTTACCAAGGCATTGCTGAGAGGACCATTCCAGAAGTGTTCATCCAAAATGAGCATGATTGACATCTATGCTCCATATTGAGGGGGAGTGTAGAGATATTTATATGTTTACGTATTCTATGTGTACCATTTTCTTATTTTTTTCTCTGTATCCATCTTATGTAATTTACCCATAGGACTCTCCTCTATATAGAGAGTCTAGGGTTCCCAGAAATAACAACGCACTCATTTCTTCCAACAATTAGAAAAAGCAGAATGATGATGCTTTCCCAACTGACATGCCTTGTATTGGAAGGACAAGCGAGGTGAGATCCACGGGAGGTGACCGAAACACAGATGCCAAGTGAAGGAAGTGACTGATCCTGTTGAATGAGAGGATATGCCTGCATATGGAGTTTGGACCAGGTGATAGAGACCACACTGCTCACAGCCACCACCAATCACCCTTCCTGTAAGAATGTACTGAAAAACAAGAGACGATGGGTCAAAAATGGCTCGACAATGAAAATCCTTTGTAATCTGACTAATAGATAATAAATCCATAGAAAATCATGAGCAAGTAACACATTCTGCAGACACATTGAGGGCGTCAAACTGATCTCCTCCTGTCATGTGATCGAGGAATGAGTCCCATCGCTATCACGACGGTTCTCCCTGGAGGAATCGGTCTATATGCTTCAAGCTGATCTCTGTCTTCACATATGCGATGTGTTGCCTTAGAGTCCATAATCCACTCTATAATCTCAGATCCATGATAAGAAGTAAAAGCATATGTACTACATGAGGTGCTGACAGAGTGGTAGGGTACTGGCAGAGGCTGAAGCAGTTACATCTGAGTGACCTCCTAGAGATGGTAAAGAATCAAGAGGCATAATATCGCTCTAGCTACGAGGTCATCAAACCTCTGATCTGAAGGAGCAACTAGAGACTTAACTTGCTTCACTACTCGGACCGATGCAGGAAAACCATGCTTGGAGTAGCATGTATACCCTGTATGTCTGGGACGATGACAATAAGTGTCGGGCTGACGAATACGACCTCCTCTACCATGTGGTCCACGTCCACGAAATTGAGAAGAGCCTCCTCTACCTCAGGAGGCTGCCATCACCGAAGAATTTTGACTAGAGGCGGTAGATGGGACAGTGATCCTGCTGCGTCTGCGGAAGATTTCCTCCATGGGAGGAATAGTAGCATCCGCTAAAATCTGAACGAGCAGCCTCATACTCAGGATCAAGGTTTGCAAGTAATACACCAACCATGGTGGCATTCCTATCTGTCTTTTGTTGCTCGGGAGTGGATATGAGGGGCATGAAGCTGTAGAGCTTCTCAAACATCCCACACAAGGATGTGTATAACGAGTGGAGGGGTCGTCCATTCTGCTTTATGTTAAAGATATCATGCTGAATCTTTGTCTCATTCCTCGCTTGAGAATAGGTGGCTGCGAGGATATTCCACATCACCTTGGTGGTAGGCTGATGTAGTACATCATTGACGATCTTTATTGTCAGTGTACTGGAAAGCCAAACCTTGGCATACACATCATCTGCCTCCCATGAGGTGTTGACCCCAGTTCTCTCAACCGGCTCTTCCTCAGTAAGAATGTGTTTCTTACCCGTAAACTTCATAAGGCTCATGAACTGCATGACCCAGAGCTCGTAGTTTGTCCCGTCCATCTTGACTATCGGCACTGGACTTCTGAAAGCGCCTGTGGCAGGGATATGTACTTTGCTCTCTGACATATTGCCGGATGAAGAAAAACTAGGGTTCTGTAGACTAATAAAGGTTTTTCTACACAGACATAAAGGGATTTGGTTGCATATGTAGACTCATGATGCAACCAATCCCATCAACATGAAGCGAGCGGAAGTGGGATTTGTAGAGGATGTATATGGATACTGCAAGTGACGGCTACAAATGCCGACGCCTGCACCTGTGGCATACGAAGGCCATCGATGATGTCGTCAGAGAGAGGAGGGTCCGATGGCGGTGCACGAAGGCCAATGATAGCGGTGGCAGTGGCGAAGAGAGAGAAGATTCGGTGGTGGTGGCACTGAGAGGAGCTAGAAGGTGGCAGTTAGGGTTAGGGTACAAGAGCTCTGGTTTAGGACCGCCACTCTGATACCATGTTGGGAAAAAGAATGAGAATTGTTTATTCATGATAACCTTAAGCTCTCTTATATAGAGGAGAGACCTATGGATAAATTACATAAGACGGACATAAAGAAATAAAATAAGAAAAAAGTATAGAAACATAAATATTTCTCTACATGGATCTTACAACAACCACTTATAGGAGTAAATCCCGAAACTAGTAGCAATTGTACGCGATTATGTTATGAATGTTCAATTATAGTGTTGCTTTCTTAATTTTATAAAACGTGGATAGTGATTGGAATGGTAAAATTCATTTCTTGTTAAAGAATTCTGCAACATTGGCAGTTTCTTTGAAACATTAAACATGCACAATTGATTGGTTGGAGATTTAGATTGACATTGTATTGCAGTTTTTTTTAAAGTAATCTGCTTGCTTTGTGATGGAAATCTACTCTTTTTGCAGTCCGCAGACACTCGTTCGTGCTATTAGGTACGGAAGTTTCTTTATTGTGTCTGAGCATCTTATTCTGCACTTCATCCAGTGTTAAGATTTTTTTGGGGGTAAATAATTTTTCTCCGCATTTCCATCTAATTGTCTTTTGCCCTGGGCCCTAGTTGACAAAACATAACGATGAATTTAAATCACCATGACCATCAGACAAATATTGGTTATCCAGTATCTTCTGTATATGTACCTCTGTCAACTCTTTTTTTCAGGATTTGCTCAAAGTTGATTCTGAGACATCTTAATGATGTTTCTGATTGTACTTCTTCCAAATTTGTTAGAGTAATAGAAATGCAGGAAATACTTGATCAACAACTTGCTGAGGAGGCTGCAGAGGCAGAGGGAGGTGGTACGATGGCTGTGGTCAGTAATCCCCGAAGAACAGCAAAGTTAGTTGATAATAATCTTTTTAGTGCTCCTTCAGTGCTTGAATCATCCATCTTAATGCATTTGATATGAGATGCTATTGACTTTGATGAATACATGACCGGTGTATCTTTTATATTCTTTATTCTGCACATGCTTGTGAGTTGGGAGTTGATATTTAATCATTCTCTCTTTTCGATTCTTCCCATTTTATGATATGAGACTTTAGTTGTAAATCATATATAGTCTGCTGTGATGATTGCAAAGTGAAATTTTCTATTTAAATCCATTAAATAAGTTTTAAATAAATGATTTTTGCATTTTTTGTGAACTTGTTATGGACAATGTTTCCTCTATATGTCCATTTATCAGAAAAGGTGCTGCCGTAGCTTCTCCTAGAAGCATTCAGCCAGAAAAGAACAAAGGAAAGGGGAAAGGCTACAAGGACAAATGCTATGAACATATAAGAAAAGCTGTTGAAGCACGGTTTGATAAGTTGCTGACAGAGGTACGATTATACAATATCTACTGTGTCATGTATCGAAGAGCTTACGTAAATATACTCATTTTTCTGCAGTATTAAATAGTTATTTTACATTTTATTGTTAGCTTGTTTTTGAGGATTTGAAAGCTGCTTTGGAGGAAGCTCGAGCAGTATGTGATTCTTTCTTTTCTGATTCTCCCTACCTGTCCCCCCCATCTCTGTTAAGATTGCATATTTAATTAGTGGCATCTCATTTCCCGACTTATATGTTTTTCTTTTTAGCCTTGTGCTTTCTTTGTTGAATGTTTTTTCGTAGTTCTTAGCAAGTAATCATGGTTATTGTGATTATTGTGTTTATTGATGTAAATTGTTATATCAAACCATGTTTGATGTTTTAGATTGGGGAAGAGCTTGGAGATACGTATGATCATGTTGCTCCATGTTTTCCTCCAAGGTTTGTTGTCTCCACCACTATTGTCTGCAATTTGTACAATTATTTCTTAAAAACCAAAGCCCCAAGACTTTCTAGCCAGGTACAGATTGTCTTTCATATATATTGTATACATATGGTCCATTGTAAAGGCACTTGATACCATAAAACACCATCAAATAATCCACAATACCGTGAGACTCGAATTCTAATACACACAAGACTAGGCTGCAATAGCTCTTCAGCTGGTTTTGTAATGATGTCATTTTGAGTTTATCTTTGGAAGGATTGCTAATAATGGAGTACTTTTACACACATCATGTCTTTCTTTGGATGCAATTGGTTATCGAGGGACACTAGTTTTCACCCAATTGACCAAACACCATCACGTGAAATGCTTAATCCTATGTTTAGTCGTTGCCCTTGCCTCCTATATTACACTCTCACATTTTGTGAATTTTCAATATAGGGCCATGTTTAGGTGCTACAAGCTCCTCAGCTTATATTCGTAACCATTTTTTGATATGACTCATACGTAGGAAAGGAGGAGGACCACCACCCTGACTTCATGCTCTGGAGAAGTCATCTTCCTCTACCCCTTGGCATCCCTTGCACCACTCTAATATTGTTTATAGTGTTTCAAGTCCAGACTCAAGCTATTATAGAGGGATGCATGTTCTCACAATGTACAGAGATTGTTCCTACATTAGCCTAAAATGCTTCGAAGATTTAGCTTTATCTGCTCCTTTTATGGACAACTGACATTGTGAGTTTATTGTTGGGAAAAATGAAAGAGAGAGATGTTTATTCCATCAGTCCTAGGCTCTCTTATATAGGAGAGTAGCCTATGGGTAAATTACATAAAGCATACGGCTGAAAATAAAAATAACTAAGAGATACAACGGAAACTAATATATATGTTAACACTCCCCCTCAAGATGGAGCATAGATATCGATCATGCTCAGCTTGGACGCACACTTCTGGAATGGGCCTCGTAGTAATGCCTTGGTGAATATATCTGCAGTTTGATTTTCTGAAGTAACATGAGATGTAGCAATGAATCCCTTCTGAATCATGTCACGTATGAAGTGACAGTCGGCCTCAATGTGCTTGGTTCGCTCATGGAATGTGGATTGTTTGCAATGAACAGGGATGCCTGATTGTCACATTGTAAGCTCATGGAATGTGCTTGGTTCGCTCATTGTAAGTTCATAGATCTGTAAGCACAGCCTTTACCCACATCATTTCTGTGCTAGCCTGGGCCATAGCCCTATATTCAGATTCGGCACTAGACCTGGCTACCACCGTCTGTTTCTTGCTCCTCCATGAGATTAGAGAATCTCCAACGTAGACTGCAAACCCAAAGGTGGACTTCCTGTCCTTGGGACAACCTGCATAGTCTGCATCTGCACATGCTGAAATAGAAATCCCCTTGCCTTTCTTGAATAGCAAACCTGCACCAGGAGATGATTTGAGGTACCTGAGTATCATATGTATAGCATCCATATGGACCTGACGTGGTTGCTCCATGAACTGGCTCACACGACTCACTGCAAAGGATATATCGGGCCTAGTGATCATGACATACAACAATTTGCCTGTAACATCCATATCCTAACAAACCCGAACTCGTCCGATTTTGGGTCTAATGAACTCAATAACATTGACGGTCAATACTAAACAACCTAAAACGACCAATTAGTAGTGAATCAAAAGTCGTTCGGACGAAATCGACCAAAAATCGGTCCCTTCGTAACGCGCGCCGTGAAAAGCCGCGACGCAAATTCGGAAACCGCGAAACGAACCGAGACCGTCATTAGATCCGATTCGATGACACGAGACCAACGGAATCGACCGTTCGTCAATCGGAGGTCATATGATATGTTAAATTACAAAATTTAGTCTTAGACAAAAGCCGTATCCGAAAATTTCGGGTATTCAAAACTCGACCGAAAGTATATCAACATTATACTCAAATTGATCGTCGTCTCGAGACGATCAAAATGAGATATTATGCGTTGAAATCCGAGACCCGAAGCGTGAACGCGGTCAACTTTTGTATATCAAGCAAAAAGATTAGTAAAAAAAAAGATAATAAAATTTATTATATTGTTTTTCTGCTACAGCGACAGCCAGCAAAGCCATATGGCTTCTCAATTTTTTTCCATTTGGCCTTCTAATTACCCTCCACATGGGGTTTCTTCCACTCCCACTTGGCAACTAATTAAGTCTCACCTCTTTCTATATAATCCGACCATTCTTTCTCGTTTCATTCCCACTTTCTCTCCAGTCTCACCCGTTGAAGAGCCTCTCCAGTCCTTCTCTTTCCTCTGCAGCTGTTGTGCAGTAGCCTGGGGCTGCTAATCCTCAAATTAGGGCAACTGCTGCTCCATTTAGAAGTCTAAATTGTAGTTTCAACCGCTACTCCAAAAGCTTGAAGCAACAGTTGTTTCCTCTCAATTGGAGCTTCCAAGTGCAGCCCCCAATCTGGAGTTGTGGTCCTGCAACCTTAGAAGTTTCTGCATGCAGTCCTTCCTCCAAAAATTTGATCCAAATAGGTACCTCCCTATATCCCCTATTTGCTGCCATTCATGTGCATTCCCTCTATCTTTTGCTGCCTGCATGAGTTTTGTAGATCAAAATGTACAATCAAGCCTTCTTCTTGCTGCCATGCATGTTAATTGCATATCTTAGAAGTCTTTTCCAGAATACAACATAAGATCGTGTTCATATTGGCTTTCATATGTTTCTGACGAAGATGTGGGATTTTAGGTTCTGTTGGATGGAGTTTCCAACTCGGATTGACATCATACAAAAAAAAAGGAGAGACAAAACCTTCTCTTTCCAAATAATTTATTTGACCTATAGCTAGTTGTTTCCTATTAATGGGTATTATACATCTGCATCTTTATATCATCCCTTGCTACCCATTTGTCTGAATTTCATACAATACAATGCCAAATTCAAGTTTAAGAACTGTTCTTTAACTCCAGTTTTTACCAACTTGAGGTGCATTAATATACAAGTAAAGTAGAGAGATGAACATGTACACATGATATTAATGAGATCTTCTCACAACGTTTATATATCCAGAACAGTCTCTGATCTTCTTTATCCATACTACACTCTCTTGTAACTTCGTACACAAGGGAAACCCATCCTGATAATTATGCTTATCTAAAATGCTATTTACCAGAAGACCCTTTTGATTCACGTATACCAACCCATTCGGTCTCCTTCATGTGTTCAAGTGGTATACCCATTTAAATTTTCATGTCCATTATCCATTGCCTGCGTAATCTTATTGGTAGTCTTACCAATACTCCATACCTCATTATGCAAGATACTCTACTGGGATTGCTTCACTGAGCCTTATATCTGCCCATTAAAACATAAAGAACCTCGCCTTATTCAAGCTACACCTTGAAGTTGATATAGCAAGATTATTATTATTATTATTATTATTTTACTCGAATATATCTTCCATTTACACTGTTGTAAACCTTTTCACAATACCAGTTGACAAAGTGCTCCTTGCCATTTTTTTTTTGGAAATGGATAAATTGACTAATAGGCATGTCCCTTTAAATCATAAGTTAAATAAGTTCTAAAAAAAATCTGGTTGTTGGATTATCTAAAACTCATCTGATGCTCAAACACCAGAACCATGAAACCTTCCCTTTAAATTGATAATACTGTCCTGACCATGAGAAAGATCTGGATTGTGTGCCCTTTTCCAAAATCCAATTATCCAAGTCAAGAGAACTTAGATCTTAACAGGGACTTGGAATTAATCAAAACATACTAAGATAGTCTCTACAACTCCATGAATAATAGGAAACGATCAAAGTGGAAATGGAAACTCAAGTTTTGTCACATGTAGCTGCAGTCTAACAAATTTTAAGCATAACCGTCCATTTGAAGAAAGTTTTATCTTGAACATCCAACTGCATTTCTTAAGTAGGAAGGGTAAATGATGTATTTCAATTGTTTATAATTATTTTGACGTTATGTTTTATGAAAAAAAAAAGATCTGAACCAAGTCATTACTTGTTTACAAACAGCCTACTTATTATACCTAACTTCAAGAAATAGATATATTATTTATCTTATAGTCACAACACGTATCTATGGTACTGTCAAGAATTCAGGGATGAGAAATAGAGAAGAAGATTGTCCGATGAGTTTTATGGGATGAGGAAGGAACATAGATGAGTAACTTCTAATCACATTGTAGAAATGATAACCTATAATCAAGGTCTGATCTTCTTCATGAGTTAATTCTTTAAGAATACTCTAGTAACTATAAATCATTATTAACAAAAGGCTTTAATTTGTACAGTTAGACTACAAAAAGGATTGAGGAAGAATTGAGTAATCAAGAAAATGAGAAGGTTGAGAATATATGCGGACTAATGTTTATGCCGGTCATGGTGGCCTTTACGCCTGACTGTGCGAGGGCGCGGTGACCCTCACCTGGGCGGAAGATAGGAAGCCCAGTTTGGGCAGCGGCCGCCAAGCGCGCGGGTCTAGGATCCCAGTCCCATTTCGGTTTTTACGTGAGCTCACAGTGTTTTTACGCCTCGTTGGGATCCCGACTTTAGACCAGTTCCGCTGACCCTGTTTTAGGATACCCAGGCGGGGGATCCTTGGTTTTCAGTTTTACGTGCGAGCTCGGTTGCCCGTTACCGGTCGGGCTGTTTTCTAGAGCGACTTTTCCGGGAAGTCCCTCTCACCCGTCTCAGTGGCGTAGTTTGGGAGTAGACCTATCCCTCTATTGGACCGTCCTTCCAATTAGGGGGCGAGACGGAAGAGCCCTTTTGTTGGCTTCTTCACCGCTTGAGTTTTTCTTCGCCAACAGACTTGGCGATGTTACGTCCAGATCATTCATATCTATATCTATATCATTTAGAGTTACATTTGAGACTGTTGCACTAAGATTTGAAGGGATTGATTCTACATCCAGATCATCCATCTCTATATCCATACCATCTAGAGTTACATCTGAGACTGTTGCACTTAAGGTTTTAAGGGATTATAATTAAAATTGAGTAACTGGAAAAGATACTAGTCTGATTCAAAATCCCTTTGAGTTAGTGGACGTGTTGGGAACTTAGTTAGGATGCATTACACAACACCGCATGCCTACGGAGGCCCCCCCAACCCTAAGACATTCCCCAAGTCTTAGAGTCATAGTGTGAGGTTTCACAAGAACCAAGACCACAGACTATCCACTAACTTAAAGGAGTAACTAGGCTTCAGAATTAAATAAACCATTATATCTTCTCATCTTATCTTTCCCATCATCAAAATCCAAAAATATGATCTCTGAGTAATATGAGAATAAAATATCATACTTATGATCAATTAGTCACCATAGAAATATACTCATGTGGGAAATGTTGGGATAATGGCTGATCATAAGAGGTGCTTGCTAGAAATTTGGAAACCTTTTACATTTGCAAGTAGAAATAAATTTTAAATTTGAGTTGCTCATGCCTCTCTACTTGCTTTCTTTTGTAAATAATAAATGCCTGTGATTTTTATATAAGTTTTTGGGAGGTACCAGCAACCGCTGACGCCTTTTCTTCCTTGCACGCTTGGCAGGCAAACAACCTGCAGTTCAGTAGCTATACATGGATTCAGAAGATAAATTTTATACCCAACGGTATGGTTTATTTTGTGCTAGTTTCTGTTCAATGTATAATGTATTATGTTTCTTTCTCTTCAGTCAGATTTTGGGATATAATGTATGTACTGTCAGACTTTGTACATGTAAAATATATGGAAGTTAATGAAATGAAATAAGATTTTGGTGACCATTGTTCTATGTGTTTGTGGTTATAAATGTTGATTGTGAATGTCAGATGAAATTGTTTCATTCGCGAAAAATTTCCCCGTACTTTCAGTTGCTTAATGCGATAGAAATGAATGTTGTAATGCAAAATGTGTGATTAACGGGTACCCAGATCCTAGGGGGTTCACAGTTTGGTATCAGAGCAGTGGTACCCCGATACGCACATCCGCGGTATTATAATTCCGATCGCATTAAGTTCTCGGATAGCGACAGTCTTCCGACTTGTCGTGAGTCCGAGAAGGGAAATATGACATTCAGATTCAATTACCACAACTGTCACCAATTTCATTAATTTTCATATTATATCCCAAGAAGAGAAAAACATATATCATATTATCTGCGAACCATTGATTTTATGACTAAAAATGGTTCTCATGCAGAGCCATGTCATTCCGACCGGACCAGGAGATGACTAACCCACTGGCACACATACTGACTATTCTTATCAACATTTCCTTGTTCTATTTGATTTTGTTGGACTCATTCTTTCCTAGCTTTGAGACTACTAGTTTCCTTAGGTAGAGTCGCATATACTCTTTCTTCTCCATATCACCTCCGAGGGCCAGGTGGCCAGTTATTTATCATTTCTCTGATAGTCAGGCACTTGCCCATACTGATTGGCGGACACGAGATGCTCGCAGATTGTCTACTTCTACAGCTTGATGAGTTCGACTTGATTTTTGGGCATGGATTGGCTATATACTCATCATGCACTGGTTGATTGTTTTAAGACAGTTGTCTTCAGAATTCCAGATTTACCCGAGTTCACCTTTGAGGGTACCATACACGACTCCACCGTGGAGTACATTTCAGTGTTGCGAGCCCAACGACTTGTCGATCAAGGTTGCGATTCCTACCTTGCATTTGTTCGGAAGGTGTCTGATCAAGAGCAGATGATACAGGACATCCGAGTAGTATCAGAATATCCAGATGTCTTTCCTTATGAGCTACCAAGACTACCTCCTGAGAGAGAGAGATCGAGTTCAAGATCGCATTGTTACCAGATACACAGCCGATCTCTATGGCACCTTATCGCATGGCACCAGCTGAATTGCGGGAGCTGAACGTGCAGTTACATGAGTAACTTGATTTGGGATTAGTGAGGCCGAGCACTTCACCTTGGGGTGCTCCGGTTCTATTTGTCAAGAAGAAGGATGGATCCATGAGGTTATGCATCGATTACAGGCAGTTGAACAAGAGGACGGTGAAGAACCGTTATCCTTTGCCACGTATCGATGATTTATTTGACCAGCTCCCGGGG
The DNA here is from genome assembly GCA_037367405.1 of Ottelia alismoides. NCBI lineage: Eukaryota > Viridiplantae > Streptophyta > Magnoliopsida > Alismatales > Hydrocharitaceae > Ottelia > Ottelia alismoides. Next base: position 280,126 of record JAZKJV010010088.1, read on the forward strand.
ATCTTCGGTTTTCTCGAAGATCGATCTTCGCTCAGGCTACCATTAGCTGAGGATTCGTGAGTCAGATATTCCGAAGACAGCTTTCAGGACTCGCTATGGGCATTACGAGTTTGTGATGATGCCGTTTGGGCTCACCAATGCACCTGCGGCTTTCATGGATATGATGAACAGGATTTTCCGTCCATATTTGGACAAATTTGTGGTAGTATTCATTGACGATGTGCTCATCTATTCGCGGAATGAAAGGGATCATGCGAATGATCTACGGATTGTTTTGGAAACATTGCGGGAGCACAAGCTATATGCCAAGTTGAGCAAATGCGAGTTCTGGTTATCCCAGGTCTCATTTCTTGGGCATGTCATTTCTGGAGCAGGCATTGCGGTTGATCCTGCGAAGATAGAAGCAGTCATGTCTTGGGAGCAGCCCAAAACTGTTACGAAGATTCGGAGCTTCCTTGGGCATGCAGGTTATTACGGACGCTTTGTCAACGGATTTTCGCATCGTTCGTCCTCTGACACGGTTAACGCAGAAGGGAGTTCCATTTATTTGGGACGATTCTTGTGAGCAGGCCTTCCAGACACTGAAGGAGAGGTTGACTACAGCGCCTATTCTTGCTCTTCCTTCAGGCACTCAGGACTATGCAGTCTATACAAATACATCTGGAGAAGGCCTAGGAACAGTGTGATGCAGAAAGGACAGGTGATTGCTTACGCATCACGGCAGTTGAGACCGCACGAGCGGAACTACCCCACACATGACTTGGAATTGGCGGTAGTTGTATTCGTCTTGAAGATATGGCGCCACTATTTATATGGGGTGAATTTTGAAAATTTTCACGGATCACAAGAGCCTAAAGTATATCTTTAATTAGAAGGAACTGAACATGAGACAACGAAGATGGCTCGAGCTACTGAAGGATTATTATTGCACAATCTCTTACCAACCCGGTAAGGGAAACGTGGTGGCTGATGCACTTAGCAGGAGAACGCGTGCTGATGGTACGACGAACTGGCCATATACATGGGATACGCTAGCCGTTTTGACCGATTGGCATCCTCAGGAGAGCGCATCCATTTCTACTGCCGTGCCTCCATGATACAGTCTTTGGGATCGTATTGTAGAAGGCCAGAAGACAGATCCTTGGATCCGAGATAGATACATGCGCGCCGTCAAGGATGAATTTGATGACTTTGTTGTGATGGAGTCTATTTTATGGAAGGTAGGACGGGTTGTTCTACCCAATGACGAGCAGCTACGCAGAGATATTCTTGATGAGGCACACAGTTCACGATTATCTATCCATCCAGACAACACAAAGATGTATCGTGATCTATGCCGACATTTCTGGTGGGATGGAATGAAGAATGATGTGGCGCGGTATATCAGCAGATGCATGACCTGTCAGATGGTCAAGGCCGAGCACATGAGACCACCAGGATTACTGCAGTCTCTCCCCATTCTCGAGTGGAAGTGGGAGAGCATTTCTATGGATTTTGTTACAGGATTGCCGGAAACACCAGGTGGCCATGATTCCGTTTGGGTCGTTGTTGATAGGTTGACCAAGTCAACCCATTTCATACCCGTCAACACGACTTACACTCCATCCAAATTGGCCAAGCTCTATGTGCAGAACATTATCAGGCTGCATGGTATACCACGAGAGGTGGTGTCTGACAGGGATTCGAGATTTACATCTCACTATTGGCATCGGTTCATGTCAGCACTACAGACAGAGCTGAAGATGAGTTCTGCTTATCATCCGCAGACAGACGGGCAGAGTGAGCGCACCATTCAAACGCTTAAGGACCTACTTCGCGCATGCACTTTGGAGTGAAAAGGGTCCTGGAAGGACCATCTGCCATTAATAGAATTCACGTACAACAACAACTATCACTCCAAGTATTGGTATGACACCATTCGAAGCCCTATACGGGCGGAGATGTCTTACACCTCTCAGTTGGCGGGAGGTAGGTGACCATGCTCTCTACTCCGTAGATCTCTTGGAGGAGACTGCGAGAGCTATTGATCTCGTGAGACGAAGGCTTCTGAGGGCGCAAAGCCATCAAAAGAGCTATGCAGACCGTCGAAGAAGAGATTTGGAGTTCCAAGTAATCCAATCTTTCCTCTTCATCCATTCAATTATAACATATGTATGACATCTAAATAATCACATACTAATGACATCCCTGTAAATTACAGGTGGGAGATTGGGTATTTTTGCGAATATCTCCCATGATAGGAGTACAGAGATTCAGTGTTCGTGGCAAGTTAGCGCCACGATATGTTGGACCGTTTGAGATTCTTGCAAGAGTGGGGAAAGTGGCATATCGAGTAGCCCTTCCTCCACATCTTTCAGTTATCCATGATGTTTTCCACATATCCAATCTGAGGAAGTATGTCCACGACCCTCGGCACATCATCAGTTACGAGAATCTTGACATAGAGCCTGACTTAACGTACGAGGAGAGGCCAGTACAGATACTTGACCGTGATGTGAAGAAGCTTCGCAGTAAGGAGATTCCATTGGTCAACGTGTTGTGGTATCGACACGACGTCGAAGAGGCGACGTGGGAGACCGAAGCCGACATGCGGGTACGATACCCGCAACTTTTCTGATGTAATCATCGAAACAAGCCTTTGTAATTAGATATATGTTACAATATATGGCTTGTTTTCTCTTTGAGGTTTTTATGGGTTCAAAACCCTTTGAGGTTTTTATGGACATATAAAATTCAAACAAGGTACCTAATAGCCTTGACTCGAGTCTCGAGGACGAGACTCCCTTTGAGGTTTTTATATTTGTAACATCCATATCCTAACAAACCCGAACTCGTCCGATTTTGGGTCTAATGAACTCAATAACATTGACGGTCAATACTAAACAACCTAAAACGACCAATTAGTAGTGAATCAAAAGTCGTTCGGACGAAATCGACCAAAAATCGGTCCCTTCGTAACGCGCGCCGTGAAAAGCCGCGACGCAAATTCGGAAACCGCGAAACGAACCGAGACCGTCATTAGATCCGATTCGATGACACGAGACCAACGGAATCGACCGTTCGTCAATCGGAGGTCATATGATATTTTAAATTACAAAATTTAGTCTTAAACAAAAGCCGTATCCGAAAATTTCGGGTATTCAAAACTCGACCGAAAGTATATCAACATTATACTCAAATTGATCGTCGTCTCGAGACGATCAAAATGAGATATTATGCGTTGAAATCCGAGACCCGAAGCGTGAACGCGGTCAACTTTTGTATATCAAGCAAAAAGATTAGTAAAAAAAAAGATAATAAAATTTATTATATTGTTTTTCTGCTACAGCGACAGCCAGCAAAGCCATATGGCTTCTCAATTTTTTTCCATTTGGCCTTCTAATTACCCTCCACATGGGGTTTCTTCCACTCCCACTTGGCAACTAATTAAGTCTCACCTCTTTCTATATAATCCGACCATTCTTTCTCGTTTCATTCCCACTTTCTCTCCAGTCTCACCCGTTGAAGAGCCTCTCCAGTCCTTCTCTTTCCTCTGCAGCTGTTGTGCAGTAGCCTGGGGCTGCTAATCCTCAAATTAGGGCAACTGCTGCTCCATTTAGAAGTCTAAATTGCAGTTTCAACCGCTACTCCAAAAGCTTGAAGCAACAGTTGTTTCCTCTCAATTGGAGCTTCCAAGTGCAGCCCCCAATCTGGAGTTGTGGTCCTGCAACCTTAGAAGTTTCTGCATGCAGTCCTTCCTCCAAAAATTTGATCCAAATAGGTACCTCCCTATATCCCCTATTTGCTGCCATTCATGTGCATTCCCTCTATCTTTTGCTGCCTGCATGAGTTTTGTAGATCAAAATGTACAATCAAGCCTTCTTCTTGCTGCCATGCATGTTAATTGCATATCTTAGAAGTCTTTTCCAGAATACAACATAAGATCGCGTTCATATTGGCTTTCATATGTTTCTGACGAAGATGTGGGATTTTAGGTTCTGTTGGATGGAGTTTCCAACTCGGATTGACATCATACAAAAAAAAAGGAGAGACAAAACCTTCTCTTTCCAAATAATTTATTTGACCTATAGCTAGTTGTTTCCTATTAATGGGTATTATACATCTGCATCTTTATATCATCCCTTGCTACCCATTTGTCTGAATTTCATACAATACAATGCCAAATTCAAGTTTAAGAACTGTTCTTTAACTCCAGTTTTTACCAACTTGAGGTGCATTAATATACAAGTAAAGTAGAGAGATGAACATGTACACATGATATTAATGAGATCTTCTCACAACGTTTATATATCCAGAACAGTCTCTGATCTTCTTTATCCATACTACACTCTCTTGTAACTTCGTACACAAGGGAAACCCATCCTGATAATTATGCTTATCTAAAATGCTATTTACCAGAAGACCCTTTTGATTCACGTATACCAACCCATTCGGTCTCCTTCATGTGTTCAAGTGGTATACCCATTTAAATTTTCATGTCCATTATCCATTGCCTGCGTAATCTTATTGGTAGTCTTACCAATACTCCATACCTCATTATGCAAGATACTCTACTGGGATTGCTTCACTAAGCCTTATATCTGCCCATTAAAACATAAAGAACCTCGCCTTATTCAAGCTACACCTTGAAGTTGATATAGCAAGATTATTATTATTATTATTATTATTTTACTCGAATATATCTTCCATTTACACTGTTGTAAACCTTTTCACAATACCAGTTGACAAAGTGCTCCTTGCCATTTTTTTTTTGGAAATGGATAAATTGACTAATAGGCATGTCCCTTTAAATCATAAGTTAAATAAGTTCTAAAAAAAATCTGGTTGTTGGATTATCTAAAACTCATCTGATGCTCAAACACCAGAACCATGAAACCTTCCCTTTAAATTGATAATACTGTCCTGACCATGAGAAAGATCTGGATTGTGTGCCCTTTTCCAAAATCCAATTATCCAAGTCAAGAGAACTTAGATCTTAACAGGGACTTGGAATTAATCAAAACATACTAAGATAGTCTCTACAACTCCATGAATAATAGGAAACGATCAAAGTGGAAATGGAAACTCAAGTTTTGTCACATGTAGCTGCAGTCTAACAAATTTTAAGCATAACCGTCCATTTGAAGAAAGTTTTATCTTGAACATCCAACTGCATTTCTTAAGTAGGAAGGGTAAATGATGTATTTCAATTGTTTATAATTATTTTGACGTTATGTTTTATGAAAAAAAGAAAGATCTGAACCAAGTCATTACTTGTTTACAAACAGCCTACTTATTATACCTAACTTCAAGAAATAGATATATTATTTATCTTATAGTCACAACACGTATCTATGGTACTGTCAAGAATTCAGGGATGAGAAATAGAGAAGAAGATTGTCCGATGAGTTTTATGGGATGAGGAAGGAACATAGATGAGTAACTTCTAATCACATTGTAGAAATGATAACCTATAATCAAGGTCTGATCTTCTTCATGAGTTAATTCTTTAAGAATACTCTAGTAACTATAAATCATTATTAACAAAAGGCTTTAATTTGTACAGTTAGACTACAAAAAGGATTGAGGAAGAATTGAGTAATCAAGAAAATGAGAAGGTTGAGAATATATGCGGACTAATGTTTATGCCGGTCATGGTGGCCTTTACGCCTGACTGTGCGAGGGCGCGGTGACCCTCACCTGGGCGGAAGATAGGAAGCCCAGTTTGGGCAGCGGCCGCCAAGCGCGCAGGTCTAGGATCCCAGTCCCATTTCGGTTTTTACGTGAGCTCACAGTGTTTTTACGCCTCGTTGGGATCCCGACTTTAGACCAGTTCCGCTGACCCTGTTTTAGGATACCCAGGCGGGGGATCCTTGGTTTTCAGTTTTACGTGCGAGCTCGGTTGCCCGTTACCGGTCGGGCTGTTTTCTAGAGCGACTTTTCCGGGAAGTCCCTCTCACCCGTCTCAGTGGCGTAGTTTGGGAGTAGACCTATCCCTCTATTGGACCGTCCTTCCAATTAGGGGGCGAGACGGAAGAGCCCTTTTGTTGGCTTCTTCACCGCTTGAGTTTTTCTTCGCCAACAGACTTGGCGATGTTACGTCCAGATCATTCATATCTATATCTATATCATTTAGAGTTACATTTGAGACTGTTGCACTAAGATTTGAAGGGATTGATTCTACATCCAGATCATCCATCTCTATATCCATACCATCTAGAGTTACATCTGAGACTGTTGCACTTAAGGTTTTAAGGGATTATAATTAAAATTGAGTAACTGGAAAAGATACTAGTCTGATTCAAAATCCCTTTGAGTTAGTGGACGTGTTGGGAACTTAGTTAGGATGCATTACACAACACCGCATGCCTACGGAGGCCCCCCCAACCCTAAGACATTCCCCAAGTCTTAGAGTCATAGTGTGAGGTTTCACAAGAACCAAGACCACAGACTATCCACTAACTTAAAGGAGTAACTAGGCTTCAGAATTAAATAAACCATTATATCTTCTCATCTTATCTTTCCCATCATCAAAATCCAAAAATATGATCTCTGAGTAATATGAGAATAAAATATCATACTTATGATCAATTAGTCACCATAGAAATATACTCATGTGGGAAATGTTGGGATAATGGCTGATCATAAGAGGTGCTTGCTAGAAATTTGGAAACCTTTTACATTTGCAAGTAGAAATAAATTTTAAATTTGAGTTGCTCATGCCTCTCTACTTGCTTTCTTTTGTAAATAATAAATGCCTGTGATTTTTATATAAGTTTTTGGGAGGTACCAGCAACCGCTGATGCCTTTTCTTCCTTGCACGCTTGGCAGGCAAACAACCTGCAGTTCAGTAGCTATACATGGATTCAGAAGATAAATTTTATACCCAACGGTATGGTTTATTTTGTGCTAGTTTCTGTTCAATGTATAATGTATTATGTTTCTTTCTCTTCAGTCAGATTTTGGGATATAATGTATGTACTGTCAGACTTTGTACATGTAAAATATATGGAAGTTAATGAAATGAAATAAGATTTTGGTGACCATTGTTCTATGTGTTTGTGGTTATAAATGTTGATTGTGAATGTCAGATGAAATTGTTTCATTCGCGAAAAATTTCCCCGTACTTTCAGTTGCTTAATACGATAGAAATGAATGTTGTAATGCAAAATGTGTGATTAACGGGTACCCAGATCCTAGGGGGTTCACATTGCCTACCAGTTCTCTGTATCTTCTTTTGTCCACCTCCTCTGTATCATCATCATATAGCTTCATGTTAGGGTCCATTGGTGTTGTAGCAGGCCGGCACCCAAGCATACATGTTTCACTCAACAGGTCCGTAACATATTTTCTCTGCGACATTACTAGCCCATACGGATTTCTGGCGAATTCCAGCCCCTGAAAATATCTAAGGACTCCAAAATCCTTAGTGACAAATTCGCTACCCAGCTTTTCTTTCGCCTGCTTTATTCCTTGTTCATCATCTCCTGTAATCAAGATGTCATCTACATAAACCATAATTGCAATGATACCTCTCAAAGTCTTCTGTACAAAGAATGATCGGTATTGGAGCGTTTGTATCCTTGGCTTTCAAAGTGGTCTGAAAGCTTCTGAAACTATGCTCTGGGGCTCTGCTTAAGGCCATAGATAGCCTTATGAAGTCTACACACCTTCGAACACTCCCCCTCAACAGCAAAACCGGGAGGCTGTTGCATGTAGACTTCCTCCTGTAGGTCTCCATATAAGAACGCATTATTCACATCCAACTGATATAGCGGCCACTCTCGACTAATCGCAATTGACAGCAAGATCCGTAGGGTAGAATGACGGGCTACTGGCGAGAACGTATCAAGATAATCCACCCCGTATGTCTGTGTAAAGCCACATGCAACCAGGCGGGCCTTGTATCTGTCAATACTGCCATCTGCATTCTGCTTGACTGTAAATACCCACTTGCAGCTCACTGGAGTCACATCCGCAGGGATAGGAACTAGACTCCAAGTTCCCCTAGATTGAAGTGCTGCCATTTCTTCCTCCATTGCTAGACGCCATCTAGTATCCTTCAGAGCATCTTCATAATTCCGTGGAATATCTACAGCTGACAAGGCAACCACAAAGTTCCTGAAATCCACAGATAGTCGCTCAAATGACACAGAAGCTGCTAAAGGATATTTGGCGCAACCCCTCTTCGATTTGCGTATAGCAATAGGAACATCTAAATCGGTTGTTTCCTCATCTGGCCTCTGCAACATATCCTGCTCAGAAATATCATTAGATCCATCAAGAGTAATATCTTCAGTACATACCTTAGGCGAGCTAGGAGATGAGTCATGACCATGAGCTGGAGTAGGCCTGCGGGTATAATGAAATGGTAGTGGTGAAACATGGATAGTACTTGGAGGTGCGGATGATGGTAAAGGAGCTGGTGGTGGTGGTGGTGTTACTGGTGGTGGTGGTGTCATATAGATGGCATCGGTAGGAACTGGAGGTAGCTGTTGATCACCTGGGGATGAAAAATACATTACGGATTCAAAAAATGTAACATCTGCACTAACAATATACTGCCTATGCAATGGATCAAAACACTTGTACCCCTTTTGAGTTCTGGAGTACCCAACAAACACACACTTGACAGCCCTAGGAGAGAGCTTGTCAGTACCAGGAGACAACTGGTGAACAAAGGCAACTGAGCCAAACACACAAGGAGTAAGGGAAAACAGATCCTTACCAGGAAAGATAAGGGAGAAAGGAATATGTTCACCCAGAACAGAGGATGACATACGATTAATTAGGTAGCATGCTGTGAGAACTGCGTCACCCCAGTAAGAATAAGGAGCATGACTCTATATAAGAAGTGATCTTGTGACATCTAGTAGGTGGCGATGTTTCCTTTCAGCAATCCGGTTTTGTTGAGAGGTATAAGCACATGATGTTTGATGGATATGTTGGAAATGCGAGCCCACGGCGAGCCATTATGCAATAAATATTATTGCAAATATCATTCCCTGATCTGAAATGAAGATTAATTAATTTGCATAAAAGGTCCCTTAGTACAATTAGGGTTATGTACCATGGCCATCATAATAATCATACAGCTGTTGATTCAACTATTGATTCAACTATTTCTTGGCGGTGCGTGGATTGCCGAAGGGGGTTCGGGTGCGCTTAAAGAAATGCATGCGGGGCTTTCTTTGGGGTAAGAATGGCGGTGGGCGGGGGGGGGGGTCCATTTGGTGGGTTGGGAGGATGTTACGCGTCCCAAGCGCGAGGGAGGCCTGGACGTTCGGCGGTTGGAGGTGGTGCGCGAAGCTTTGCTTCTCAAATGGGTGGCTAAGCTGTTGGGGCGGGATGATGATTTCTTGTTGCGGTGCCTTCGCGAGGCGGCTGGACGTGCTCTGGCTAGCGCTTTTGGAGGGCGTGCCCATGGGCATGCTCCCTCCTTTTGGCGCGAGGTGATGTCTGCCTTCGATCGCAACCGATCTTTCTTCAAGCCTTCTCTCGGTGATGGGACTTCTTTCCGCTTCTGGTCGGAGGATTGGTCCGGTAGGGTCGTCTTCCGGACTTTGTTTCCGCGATTATATGCGTTGGCGGGTGACAAGCTTGCCTCTGTGGCTGCATGCTGGGCCGATGGTTGCTGGAGCCCTTTGTTGGTGGGTAATCTTTCTGATCAACGGCTGCTCGACTTCGCTGCCTTGATGGCTATCCTTTCTGATGCTCCCGCGCCCGCCGGGGGACGTGATCATTTCGCCTGGAAGGAGGGGTCCTTTTCTACGCGGAAGGCGTACTTCTCTATTCTCCCCTCCGCCGAGGGGATGGATGCATCCCTCCGCAATCACTGCAAGCTCATTTGTAGTCTCAAGCTTCCAGAGCGGGTGGGTGTTTTCCTTTGGATTCTTAAGCGTGGAAGGCTTCTTACTCGCGATCGCTGTGCCTTGATGTTCCCTAATGTTTCTCGATTGTGCGGTCTGTGTGGTTCGGAGGAGGAATCTGCCGGTCATCTTTTCCTTCACTGTGACCGTGTTCGAGCCATTTGGGGCGACGTGGGGTGGCTGAATCTGGACGGTATTGTATCGTTCTTTGAGAGCTTGTCTAACGTCGGGAGTAGGTCGCGGGTTGACAGGCTGGTTCCCATTGCGCGCCTTTGGAGTATTTGGTTGGGAAGAAACGAGTCTATATTTTCTCAACAGAGGTTCTATTTGGAAAATATTTGTATCACAACATCTCGATTTTGTATAAATTGGTCTGCCTTGTAACGTTATGCGGGTGCGGGGATGACTTCCCTATTGGAATCATCCCCCATTCTGTTTTGCTTTTCCTCTTCCGCATTGTACTCTTTCGCATTGTAAGTACTCATCTCTTTACTTTTTAATATATTGGGGCGAACACCGCTGAGTGTTTCCCCCTTTTTTGAGCGTCAAAAAAAAAACTATTGAATCATAGAGGCTGGTGCTTGGATGAATATTTAAAGGGTTAAATTGAGGGCTCATCAAGCACCGTCAATTGATTGTTAAGAGATGATCTCCAGCCTGAGTAGGAGATGGAAATCCTTATCTCTTTAGGCTGATATCTGACCGACCTCTTGATGCAGGTCCTCTGCATAGGAATAGAGATTCGGAGGTGTCAGATTAGTTAGGTCAAAGAGTTGACTTAACGAGATCGAGATAACCAAAGTCCTATATCGTATGCTGTCATGATTTGGGCACGCATCCTCTGATCGGAGACAGATGTGTTGCTATATGTCTAAGTATGTACATTTGGCAGACCAATAGGTTGATGACCTAATCAAGGTCTATACACCGACGCGCTGGTGTGCATATAAGGGCATATGAGTAATACGATCTCTCAAAGGGATCATACAGGTTCAGTTACTGAACCGGAAGACATGAGCTCACTCATGAGATATTGGGAAGAATCAAATTCCATGCGCATGGTCGTCTCGCTTTGGAAGCTTGACTAAATTTGTAGGTTTGATATATACTTTTAGTATATGATCAAGACCTAGGTATGATATACGCTTTTGGAAAGTGTATGATCGATACCAACTCCCAATGATCGAATGAGAAACTTACTGATAAAACCATGAAGTAGACAGTATAAAGTTGATCCAATACTTCGGGTTTATTCTGAGTCTTCCAGTATGCAGGATGTACATGTATTGGGAATACTTAAGGGTGATTTGATCATAAACGGTTGTATAACCATGACGCTTCCATTCCTAGGGAGTGATGAAACGGTTCTGGATTTTAGTGACTCCTCTCAGTAGAGAAGTGATCTGATCTTGGTCCAAGTGTTGGACATTGATCTGAATGTGATTCAGATACAATGAGAAGATTAGATTTACGGTCTTGATTTAATCAAGCATCTATGAGAGGCCCGCGATCTGTATTTGAGATATGATCTCAATATCCATGTCACTATACGTGGAACAATACAATCGTCCTGTCCTTATCTCCAAGTATCTGCGGAGAGATTGCATTATTCTTGAAGGGTTCAAGAATAATTTCATAAGATCTAAGCATTGAAGAAATGATGATTAAATGTGATTTAATCATATTGATGTGTAAAGAAATCATCCAATGTACTTAAATGTGATTTAATTATTATAGATAATAATAATGTGGATAGAAATATCCAATCATTCATAATATATTATAAATGTGATTTATAATGTATTAGAGAGAGCTAATTATAATTTATATGTTGATTAATTATTATGTGTATTGGATACACATTGTGTAATTAATTGACAATGTAAATTATATGTTGTTTTGGGTTGTGAATATGATTCACAATTTTTTCCATGGCAAGATTGCAATATTCTCAAATATAATTGTGAATTATTTTTGAAGAATAAAAGCCAACAAAAGTTGTTGGAAAATAAATAAAGAGATTTCCATGAAGATATGCAATCTCATGACATGTCATGAGATTGCTCTCCTCATGGAAAGCTTGGGCGGCACCCAATTCCAAATAGGAATGGGTGGCCGTCCATACGGAATGTACGTGGAGATGTAATCTCCATGTATATTCTATCCTTATTTATTTGGTGTGATTTAGGACTAATTTATATTTGATTTTGTCAAATATATTTTAACCTAAATTTGTTGGTTTTACCAACAACAATCTTAGCCATTGGATTGACATAAATCAATCTCATCCATTGATTTTATATGTCACATGGATTGAGATCCATGGATCCCAAAACCCTATAAATAGAGAGGCATACCATGCTCTCTTCACACATGTGATATTGAGGCTCTCTCTCTCTCTCTTTCTTCTCTACACACGTCAGCCCTCTCTCTCTCTATTATTGGTGGCTGACCACCGTGCCATAGAGGAGACAACCGTCGACGCCCTCGCCACCGCGCCGCTGCTTCGACGTTCTTCGGTTCTCCGTCTTCTTGGTGTGCTACGCCCACGAAGGAGACGTTCGATCTCGTGTGACGAGATCAGGAGCAACCATGCTTGGATCATCTTCTTGGATTGCGAGGACAACGCGGTTCATCTCCGCGCTCGCAAGCGGTCTCGCCGACGATCGGACTTGAGACAGGAGGTCTCTTCCTTTAGAGACTCGATCAACCACGCTTCAAGAGGTATTGCATTATACTTGTTGTGGTTATAGATGAAACGATCTGAGAATGGTTCTCGGATCATGTGGTTTCATCGAATAAAAATTTTAAATTCCGCTGCACCGAACAACTAGTATGACTAGTCGTTCTTCGTCGTATCCGATACGACGATCACGCTTCCGTGATGCGCTTAAGGATAATTTCCATATCCTTCAAGTGGTATCAGAGCCTTAGGTCGACGGTTTCGAATATGATTTTAAAAACCGAGGACGACTTGGGTTCGTTAAGGTCGCGAAAGTTTTTATCGCATTTGATTTCGCAGATCTGTTTAGTAAATAAATTCGGCACTGTTTAAATTGTTTAAACACGAATTTAATACTTGGATTTTGTTCCCCATTAAATAAGGAAACCATAGGATCTGAGTTTACGTAAATCGAATTTCGTATGCTCTAGATATGGTTGTTTTAATGAACATGTATGCACTGTTGCGGGAACTGTAGATCTGAACGTGATTAAAATGTTAATTACTGTTTAGATTTGCCTCGAAATGCGTGTAACATCACTTGGGTTCTGTCCTAAATCAAATTAGCAATCTATGAAAATTGATTTTGTCTAATTTGGATTTAATATGATTGAGATATGCTAATTTTAGTAAGTAGGGGTCACTGCTGAAATTACAGTCCTAATCTAGAACCAAGTGATTGTCAATTAGTGAAATTAATTGTTAATTTCGTGAAATAATCATGAAAAATATTTGTAAAATATTAGAAGTTGATTATTTACATAATTGACATGGCCTCAACCAATTAATTGATTAGATTTGATCTAAATCTTAATTGGAAACACAATCATCAAAATTGATGCTTGTATAGTGACTGTCATTTAATAAATTAGTGAAATTAAAATTTTTAATTTCCTAGAATAATTGTACATAAATATTTGTGAAATATTTGATGATAATTATTCCCTTAAATGACATTGCCTTAACCAATAATTGATTAGATGTGATCTAGATCACTAATTGGTTACATGATCTACATGATCAACATTCCAACAAACATGTTGCTTGAATAGGACTTGGGATTTGTTTAGCGAATCTCATTATAATGTTAATCAAAATTGTTTTGATTATTATTATATGGTATAATTTCAGTTGAAGAACCGATGATCATCTCAAATACAAAATGATCTATTTTGCATTATCCTTTCCCGAGGTGGATATGGTGTCTAGTCGGAGAGCATTGGGGTTGCGGGTTGCAACGTATGTGGTCTGTCCCACTCTCGTCGGTACTGGCCATGACAACGGGTAGGGTTAGTATAATGCTTAAGAAATCATGATGTATTTCTAATTATTAAAATTCGAAATAATACGTATTTGAGATAATACCATAATTCAAGCAACAATAAAATGTTTGTTGGATATTAATTGGATCATTAATTTAATATGATTAGATTGATTGGAATCCAATTAAAATTAAAACACTTTATTATGAATAGAGATGTTATTTCCCTTGGAAGAATTAATCATAATGAATATGATTCATAGCGATTAATTAGAATTTGAATATGATATGGAGTATCACATAAGTGACATCCATGGTCTCAAGGCGAAGAGTTTCGTCGCCAGGGATTGCATGTGGGAGACGCCCGTCCGAAGTGACAGCTCCTGTATGCAAGCGCATCTGGATCGGGCTCTTTGCTTCTCGAAAGAGTAAGGCCGTATGCGTAGTGACCCCAATATCGGATCCTCGTATTATTGGGGCGATATTGGATTGCGCATAGCGAGTACTATTCCTGTTGACGGTTGGTTCAATTAACGACGGGTCAACATCGCCTTAGGGGTGGTGGGCCCGGGTGTTAAAGACCGAATTGGGAAATGCAAGTTGGACTTGCAAGGCGGAATGTGTTCCCGCTTCTTTTTATCTGTGTTGCAGATTCTCATATTATTGGGATGTAACAAAGATAAGGAAGGAGATCCCAGATCTTGTTGAGATATAATGGTAAATATATCTCTTACATTGAAAGTGATTAAGGGAATGAACTTTCAATGTTGACAAGGCAAGACAACTTTGATATAAAAATCCTAAATCAAAGTAAAATATATATATACATATATATTTATATATATTTATGCAAATTTCTTATTTCAGATAATCCTTCATTAAAACCTACTCAATGATGTACTCAATAATAACCAGTGAAATATCATGGATTGGACTCATGATCCAGATATTGTACTTGCAGTTGGACACATAATGTATGTGGTTGCGATGTGCAAGTTTCCTCATAATAATGAGGAATGACAATTAAATGGATAATAGGACTACAACCCTAGGGTTTGTATGTCTCTATAGTCTTGATCTCATCGGATGTACTTTGGAAGTAACATGTCGATGATGATCGCAATTGTCAAATAATCCTTATAAAATCAATGAAGATATTCTGGCATGCATATGTGCTCTTGACATTTAATCATGAGTGACATGGTTCTCTGCATCATGCAGAATGGCAGCTCTATAAGAGATGATGTATTCAAATTGTTTGAGTACCTACCCGAACCTATGTTTTAAGAGTTTAGATGGATGTAGATGATGAGTGTCATTATTCTACTATCTATACTCTAGTCATTCATGAAGCTTCATAATATTCATATTGTATGAATTTAATGAAGCATGTATAAATGTTGAAATGATCTTACATTGAATTCTTTTGAATTTAACGTAAGAGATCCTTAGTCTTAAGCAATGGTTGCTCATAGATAAAGGGAGCACAGTGGAAGCATGGGTTGGACCCAAGTAAGAAGTGTAGTCAAAGAGTTGACTGTACCTCTATGACTTCCATATGACATCCAAAGAGTTGGATGAATGCCAACACTGCAATAAGTTGATGTGTTGATAGTATGACTATCAAGTCTGTCTAGAATCCTTAGAGAAGGACTCAGATAGAGCATCAAAATAATCTACATAAGTCATTGAAATTGACTTTCTTATTTGATAAGATAGAGTCTTATAATTGTATCTCAGTCTTCTGACAACACTTGCAATGTGTTGCATATGTTTTAGAAGACTGGAAAACTTGATCTTAAGGTTTATAGTTATCCACATGGATATTGATGCAATTGTTGCAACAATCTCTGTTGGATTGATAGACTTGTTAATTTCAGTGGGAGAGCCCTCAGTCGTAGAGAATGTCTCTATGACCTAGATATAAGAATACACTCATTGTTTGTTTCTAAATGTTGGAAATAAACATGAATTCTGAGATAGAACTATCATAAAGAGTTATGATGGATATATTTCATATAGTAATCTAAAATCTAGAGGACTCCACTAAATTAGAAAATTAATGAATGGTTCATTAACATTTCTAAATACTGAAATTAAACCTCAAGATCAATAGGAGGATGAAGATCATTTGACAATGATCGAACATCAAGCCTTGGACATTTGTCTATTGATTTGTTCAATAGACTAGTAAGAGATGAAACTTTAGAATGTCTAAAATTTCAAAACTTACATACTTATGAATATTGTATTCAAAGTAAAATGTCCTATACACCCTTTCTTTGGGAATGGTGTAAGATGTCAAGGTATTCAGGATCTCATACATATTGATATATGCAGATCATCTATATCATAGTAAACATTATGGATATGTGATATCTGTTGATTATTATGTATGATATGAAATTTCTTCTCTTCATCAAAGAAACCTTTGAAACGTTCAAAGATTTCATTAATTTTGGTTTAGAACCAAAGTTTGAAGGAAGATAAAATGAATTTGATCTAATCTAGGTAGCAAGTACCTACTAGATAAATTCAAAGAATACCTTATAGAGATATGAATATCATTTCTATCTCAATCCTCCTAACACACCTTAAGTCAATAGAGTTATAGGTAGATACAATTGTATCATATGTAACATGATCTTATCAATGATGAATTTTTAGCATAATTATCCCTTAGTTTCCAGGTATATATGTGTAGTAGAGACTACAATGTATATCTGTTGGGAAACGTGAATGAGATGATCTATTCCATAGCCCTAGGCTCTCTTATATAGGAGAGTAGCCTATAGGTAAATTACATAAAGAGAATAACAAGAAAATAAAATAACAAAGAGATACAAAATAGCCTATGCGTCAACACTCCCCCTCAAGATGGAGCATAGATATCAATCATGCTCAGCTTGGACGCACACTTATGGAATGGGCCTTTAAATAATGCCTTGGTGAAAATATCAGCAGTCTGATTCTCTGATGTGACGTGAGATGTAGCAATGAACCCCTTCTGAATCATGTCACGTATGTAGTGACAGTCGACCTCAATATGCTTGGTCCTCTCATGAAAAGCTGGGTTATTTGCAATGAACAAGGCTGCCTGATTGTCACATTCCAACCTCATAGGAAGAGGTATGTCAATACATAGGTCTGCAAGTAAGGATTTTACCCACATCATTTCTGTGCTCGCCTGGGCCATAGCCCTATATTCTGATTCAGCACTGGATCTAGCTACTACTGTCTGCTTCTTGCTCTTCCACGAAACTAGAGCATCTCCAACATAGACTGCAAACCCTGATGTTGACTTCCTGTCCTTGGGGCATCCTGCATAGTCTGCATCCGCACATCCTGTAACAGAAATCTCCTTTCCTTTCTTAAATATCAAGCCTGCACCTGGAGATGATTTTAGATATCTCAGAATCATGTGTATGGCATCCATATGGACCTGGCGTGGTTGCTCCATGAACTGGCTCACACGACTCACTGCAAACTGTATATCAGGTCTAGTGATAGTGACATACAGTAATTTGCCCACCAGTTCTCTGTACCTTCTCTGATCCACCTCTTCTGTGTCATCATCATACAACTTCATGCTAGGGTCCATTGGTGTCGTAGCAGGTCGACACCCTAGCATACCTGTCTCACTCAGTAGATCTGTGACATACTTCCTCTGTGTCATGACTAATCCATATGGATTTCTAGCAAATTCCAGCCCCAGGAAATATCTAAGGACTCCCAAGTCCTTGGTGACAAACTCGGTCCCCAGTCTTTCCTTTGCTTGCTTAATGCCTTGGTCATCATCACCTGTAATCAAGATATCATCAACATAAACCATGATTACAATGATACCTCTCGCCGTCTTCTGCACGAACAAGGAATGATCAGCATTGGAGCGTTTATATCCTTGTTTCTCAAAGAGGTCTGAAAGCTTCTGAAACCATGCTCTGGGGCTCTGCTTAAGACCATAGATGGCCTTATGCAATCTGCAAACCTTGGAACACTCCCCCTCAACAGCAAAACCAGGTGGCTGTTGCATATAGACTTCCTCCTGCAAGTCTCCATACAAAAATGCATTCTTTACGTCCAGTTGATAGAGTGGCCAGTCTTTAGCAACCGCAACAGATAGCAGGATCCGTAAAGTGGAATGACGTGCCACAGGGGAGAAGGTGTCTAGGTAATCTACCCCATATGTCTGCGTGAAGCCCCGAGCAACAAGGCGTGCCTTGTACCTGTCAATGGAACCATCTGCATTGTGCTTAACTGTAAACACCCATTTGCAACTCACCGGGCTAATATCTGGAGGTATAGGAACCAAACTCCAGGTTCCTCTAGACTGAAGTGCCTCCATCTCCTCTTCCATTGCTAGTCGCCATCTAGCATCCTGCATAGCATCATGATGGTTCCGTGGAATGGCTGTAGCTGAAAGTGCCAATGCAAACGTCCTGAATGGTCCAGATAGCCTCTCAAACGACACCACTGCTGATACTGGATACTGGACACAGCTTCTCTTCGGCTTCCGTAGAGCGATTGGAATATCTAGGTCCTCTGTGGTATCACCATGCTCCTGTAATGCACCCTGCTGAGAAATGTCGTCAGATCCATCAACATTAATATTCTCATTACATACCATAGGCGAGCTAGTTGACTGGTCAGGACCATGAGCTTGATTCGGCCTCCGGGTGTAATGGAATGGTAACGGAGGTACTATTGATGGCGGTGGCGGTGGTGGTGGTGGTTCAGATGTTGGTGGCGGTTGTGATGTTGGTGGTGCCATGAATACAATGTCAGGGGATATAGGTGGCGGCTGCATCTTCCCAGAATCTGAGAAATACATGATGGATTCAAAGAATGTAACATCTGCACTGATCATATACCGCTGACGCACAGGGTCAAAACACTTGTACCCCTTTTGAGTTCTGGAGTACCCCACAAAGACACACTTGACAGCTCTAGGAGAGAGCTTGTCAGAACCGGGCGACAACTGATGGACAAACGCGACTGACCCAAACACACGAGGGGTAAGAGTGAACAGATCCTTGTCAGGATAAATCAGTGAGAAAGGAATCTGTTCATTCAAGACAGACGAGGGCATACGATTTATAAGATAACATGCAGTAAGGACTGCATCACCCCAGTATGAATACGGAACATGACTCTGAATGAGAAGTGACCTTGTGACATCAAGTAGGTGACGGTGTTTTCTTTCTGCAACCCCATTTTGTTGAGACGTATGGGCACAGGAAGTTTGGTGAACAATTCCTTTAGAGGAGTAGTAGTTGGCTAGATTATTGGTGCATAACTCTAAGGCATTGTCACTTCTCATCATTTTGACAGTTGTGGAAAAAACATTCTGAATCTCATTTAGAAATTGAATAATAATATTTCCAGCTTCAGACTTATTTTTCATTAGAAAAACCCATGATGCTCTTGAGAAATCATCCACAAAAACAATATAAAACCTGTGCCCCTGATGATCGGGAACACGACTTGGACCCCAGACATCAACATGAAACAACTCAAATTTGGAGTTACTACTCCGACCTTGACTACTGGGAAATGATGACCTGTGATGTTTTCCCAACTGACACGCCTCACACTGGATAGGTGTGTGAGAAAAACTATAAGGTAAGACAAGACGCAACTTCTGAAGCGGTAGATGACCAAAACGCAGATGCCACAGGAGAGAAGATACTTGTCCAGCGGGAGAAGATGTGATTCCGGCAAATGGGGTCTGGTTCAGACGATAGAGGCCTCCTTGCTCATAGCCATGACCAATCACGTTGCCCGTACGGATGTCCTGAAAAATCAAAGAAGATGGATCAAAAATAGCTCGACATTGGAGATCCTTCGTAATCTGACTGATTGACAAAAGATTCATAGAAAAAATGCGGTGCATGTAAAACATTCTTGAGCTGCATAGAGGATGTCAATCTAATCTCCCCCTGACCCGTGATGGGGGAATGTGTGCCATTGGCAATCACTACTGTCCGTCCTGGAGGGATCTGAGTATATCCTGAAAGTAGACTCTGGTCGCCACATAGATGATGTGTAGCGCCTGAGTCCATGATCCATGGCAATGTATCCGATCTACTACTATGAAGTGCAAGTGTACTACCTGAAGTACTCGTAGAGGCAGACGCAGAAGCAGAAGCAGCAACATCAGTATGACTCTCTGTCATCGGTGCTGGGCCAGATGGTGGGATAATGCCCCTGAGGCGGGCAACCAGATCATCAAAACGCTGATCCAGTGAAGCAGCAGAAGGAGGCTCTATCTGCTCAGCGACTCGTGCAGATGCAGGAAATCCATGCTTTGAGTAGCATGTGTCCTCAGTATGTCCGATGCGGTGACAATATGAGCATGTAGGCCTAGTGCGACCACCCCTTCCACGGGGAGTACGTCCACGGCCCTGGTAATGAGAACCACGGCCCCTGTTGGCCGCCATGGCTGAGGGATTCTGACTAGCAGCTGCTGAAGGTACAGTTATCCTACTCAATCTGTGAAAAGCCTCCTCCATGGGAGGAATTGTCGAGTCCGCCAAGATCTGTGAACGTGCGGCCTCATACTCTGGATCAAGTGCAGCGAGAAACACACCCACCATCGTTGCATTCCTGTATGTTTTCTGCTGCTCTGGTGTGGCGGTAAGAGGCATGAAGCTATAAAGCTTCTCAAACATTCCTCTCAAAGATGTATAGAGAGAATGTAACGGACGACCATTCTGCTTTATCGTGAATATATCATGTTGTAGTTGCAGAATCTTCGTCTCATTCTTTGCCTGAGAATAGGTCGCTGCGAGGATATCCCACATGTCTTTGGCTGTGGGTTGATGTAGAATGTCATTGGCGATTTCAATAGCCAATGTGCCAGATAGCCACACCTTGGCATATGCGTCGTCTGCCTCCCATGAGGCATGAACTCCAGTCTTCTCTGCAGGCTCGGGCTCTGTGAGAATATGCTTCTTGCCCGTGGACTTCATCATACTCATGAACTGCATTGCCCACAGTTCATAGTTCGTACCATCCATCTTGACGATGGGCGCTGGACCACGAAATGCGCCCATAGATGGGGTATCTGCCTTGCTTTCTGACATACTGGAGATGGAAGACTGGAGTGACTAAGAGAAGATAATCTTTGTCTACAATGACATAGACGGGATTAGTTGCTTGTGTAGACGTCAAGCAACTACCCCCATGATTATGTGCGCGCTACGGTCTGGATATGGTCTGGATACGCGAGCACAAAGGTCACACGCAAGGGCAACAAGAAGCCGCTACCCGCGTGTGCAACTGTGGCGAAAAGAGCGCACAGTGCGTTACTTCAACACGCACCAATGCACGCAGATGTGCTACTGCAATACGCACCAATGCGCGCGGATCTAGCGCACCAGTGCGCACAGATGCGCACAGATGCGCACGGTTCTAGCGCACCAGTGCACAGATGCACACAGGAAGGGCGCAGGCGCTAAGGCTGTAGCGCACAGGCGCCAAGGATCGCGCGCAGATGCAAGGGCTGTAGCGCACAGGCGCTAGGGCTGCAGATCGTGAGGGCTGCAGCGCGCCAGGGAAGCGCTGGTGATGCGCACAAGCACGCACAGCAGAGGCGACGGCGTTGGATGGCGCGCCGATCGAGAGAGAGAGAGAGAGAAGAGAAGAGGGCCGGCGGGTGGGGTTTAGGGTTAGGGTTTCAAGAACTCCGGTCTAGGACCGTCACTCTGATACCATGTTGGGAAACGTGAATGAGATGATCTATTCCATAGCCCTAGGCTCTCTTATATAGGAGAGTAGCCTATGGGTAAATTACATAAAGAGAATAACAAGAAAATAAAATAACAAAGAGATACAAAATAGCCTATGCGTCAACAATATCCTTAATAAGGTTCCCTGTATGTTGGAATCTAGCACTTGAAAGTGCTGCTTCATTAGGAAAATAAAGGATGGTATTGGATACCTACTTTATGACCTTGAGATTCTAAGTATCTCATCACTGAGAATATGATTCTTAGAGGTTGAGACTCTTGAGAATCAAGATAAAAATGAAGTGTAGGAACTCATTTATCTTGAGAAGATAATGAGGCTCCTGAAATTGAAAACTAAAAGGACAATTAAAGATGAAACAGTAATACCTCTTCAAATGAGTTTGAGGATGGATTCCATGTGCCAGAGAAATCTGACAATGATCGAACTTCATGTGATGAAGCTTCTGAAGATCATAGCATGGATAGATGGATAGCAATAAAATTCTAATGTAGACTTCATATACAAGTATTGTATATGGACCCTCGAGGATCCACCTATATGGGTAATACCTGTAGAGGTGTAAATGGATCTTCAAGAGAAAGGAAACCTGATGAGAAGGTAGAGATCTTCAAAGCACGGTTAGTAGCCATGAGCTACACACTGGAAGAGAAGACATTGCTTGCGATGAGACTTGCTCTTCGGTGACCATGCTTAAAATCATCAGAATATAGCTAACCTTAGCTACACAACTTGACTATTGCATCTTCAAGATGTAAGTCAATATTGCATTCCTCTACGAATACCTCTCTAAGGATATTCACATGAAGTAGCCCCAGGGCTTCATGGTTGAGGAAAACAAGATGTGCAAGCTAAGGAATCCATCTAAGGACTCAAATAAGCTTCTTGAAGTTGGACCATAAGATTTGATGAAATTATAAGTGTTATGATTTCAGATAGAATCTTGATGAGCCCTGTGAAGCTTAGTGGGAGTGCCTTTGTGTTCATCATGCTAAATGTAGATGATATCCTAATCATTTGGAATGATATAAGGATAATAATGAGTGTTTTATAGACTGGCTATTCCATATCTTGAAATATGATTTCAAAGATACCTCTTAGATCTTAGTTCTGAAGTTGTTCATAAGCAAAGAGAAGAGGATATTGGGACTGTCACATTTATAGTACACCTTGGACATATTCTATTCTTAGAAATTCCAAGAAAGGCTTCCATCCCTTAAGATATGGTACTGACCTATCTAAAGGGATAGCACCTCAAAGAGTTGAGGAAGTGAATGCTAGAACTACTTGCCCTTGGGCATCAGTTCTGAGAAGCTGGGTGTGTGCTAGATATGTACAAAAGCCAGATGGTTACCATGCAGTGGGAGTAGTAAACTGTTACTAATCCTACTATGGAAATAAAACACTTGGTTGCAGTAATAACAAAATCTTCATAGATGACAAGATTTTTGAGATAGTGATCTCGAAGTCTTATCTTCAAAAACTTAAGACTTTATAGATAGAGATCTAAAAAGGTCTTAATTGTGGATACCTTAAGAGATAGTGATCTCCAGGAATAAGGGTATTCTGATAAGGATTATGGAAATACTGGTTATGATAATTGTTAAGCTGTAGTGTCAAAGACACTGTAACTAACTAGATTGAGTATTGATTGCATAAGATGCAACATTCGCATTAGATGCGAGCACTGTTACTAGGGATATGCAAGTGCCGTAAAAGGACTTGGCGTAGTCTCGTAGGAACAGAGTGACTGATCAGCTTACCTAGCTATTTTCTAAATAGCCTATGATTGTCACATGAATGCGGGTTTAAATGATTAGCCCATTAATGGCTCTTTGGGCTAGTGGGAGATTGATGGAAATGCGAGCCCACGGCGAGCCATTATGCAATAAATATCGTTGCAAATATCATTCCCTGATCTGAAATGAAGATTAATTAATTTGCATAATAGGTCCCTTAGTACAATTAGGGTTATATACCATGGCCATCTTAATAATCATACAGCTGTTGATTCAACTATTGAATCATAGAGGTTGGTGCTTGGATGAATATCTAAAGGGTTAGATTGAGGACTCATCAAGCACCGTCAAATGATTGTTAAGAGATGATCTCCAGCCTGAGTAGGATATGGCAATCCTTATCTCTTTAGGCTGATATCTGACCGACCTCTTGATGCAGGTCCTTTGCATAGGAATAGAGATTCGAAGGTGTCAGATTAGTTAGGTCAAAGAGTTGACTT
The DNA here is from genome assembly GCA_037367405.1 of Ottelia alismoides. Taxonomy (NCBI): domain Eukaryota; kingdom Viridiplantae; phylum Streptophyta; class Magnoliopsida; order Alismatales; family Hydrocharitaceae; genus Ottelia; species Ottelia alismoides. The sequence continues at coordinate 303,945 of JAZKJV010010088.1, forward strand.
AACGAGATCGAGATAACCAAAGTCCTATATCGTATGCTGTCATGATTTGGGCACGCATCCTCTGACCGGAGACAGATGTGTTGCTATATGTCTAAGTATGTACATTTGGCAGACCAATAGGTTGATGACCTAATCAAGGTCTATACACCGGCGCGCTGGTGTGCATATAAGGGCATATGAGTAATACGATCTCTCAAAGGGATCATACAGGTTCAGTTACTGAACCGGAAGACATGAGCTCACTCATGAGATATTGGGAAGAATCAAATTCTATGCGCATGGTCGTCTCGCTTTGGAAGCTTGACTGAATTTGTAGGTTTGATATATACTTTTAGTATATGATCAAGACCTAGGTATGATATACGCTTTTGGAAAGTGTATGATCGATACCAACTCCCAATGATCGAATGAGAAACTTACTGATAAAACCATGAAGTAGACAGTATAAAGTTGATCCAATACTTCGGGTTTATTCTGAGTCTTCCAGTATGCAGGATGTACAGGTATTGGGAATACCTGAGGGTGATTTGATCATAAACGGTTGTATAACCATGACGCTTCCATTCCTAGGGAGTGATGAAACGGGTTTGGATTTTAGTGACTCCTCTCAGTAGAGAAGTGATCTGATCTTGGTCCAAGTGTTGGACATTGATCTGAATGTGATTCAGATACAATGAGAAGATTAGATTTACGGTCTTGATTTAATCAAGCATCTATGAGAGGCCAGCGATCTGGATTTGAGATATGATCTCAATATCCATGTCACTATACGTGGAACAATACAATCGCCCTGTCCTTATCTCCAAGTATCTGCGGAGAGATTGCATTATTCTTGAAGGGTTCAAGAATAATTCCATAAGATCTAAGCATTGAAGAAATGATGATTAAATGTGATTTAATCATATTGATGTGTAAAGAAATCATCCAATGTAATTAAATGTGATTTAATTATTATGGATAAGAATAATGTGGATAGATATATCCAATCATTCATAATATATTATAAATGTGATTTATAATGTATTAGAGAGAGCTAATTATAATTTATATGTGTTGATTAATTATTATATGTACTGGATACACATTGTGTAATTAATTGACAATGTTATGTTGTTTTGGGTTGTGAATATGATTCACAATTTTTTCCATGACAAGATTGCAATATTCTCAAATATAATTGTGAATTATTTTTGAAGAATAAAAGCCAACAAAAGTTGTTGGAAAATAAATAAAGAGATTTCCATGAAGATATGCAATCTCATGACATGTCATGAGATTGCTCTCCTCATGGAAAGCTTGGGCGGCACCCAATTCCAAATAGGAATGGGTGGCCGTCCATATGGAATGTACATGGAGATGTAATCTCCATGTATATTCTATCCTTATTTATTTGGTGTGATTTAGGACTAATTTATATTTGATTTTGTCAAATATATTTTAACCTAAATTTGTTGGTTTTACCAACAACAATCTTAGCCATTGGATTGACATAAATCAATCTCATCCATTGATTTTATATGTCACATGGATTGAGATCCATGGATCCCAAAACCCTATAAATAGAGAGGCATACCATGCTCTCTTCACACAGGTGATATTGAGGCTCTCTCTCTCTCTTTCTTCTCTACACACGTCAGCCCTCTCTCTCTCTATTGTTGGTGGCCGACCACCATGCCATAGAGGAGACAACCGTCGACGCCCTCGCCACCGCGTCGCTGCTTCGACGTTCTTCGGTTCTCCGTCTTCTTGGTGTGCTACGCCCACGAAGGAGACGTTCGATCTCGTGTGACGAGATCAGGAGAAACCATGCTTGGATCATCTTCTTGGATTGCGAGGACAACACGGTTCATCCCCGCGCTCGCAAGCGGTCTCGCCGACGATCGGAATTGAGACAGGAGGTCTCTTCCTTTAGAGACTCGATCAACCACGCTTCAAGAGGTATTGCATTATACTTGTTGTGGTTATATAGGAAACGATCTGAGAATGGTTCTCGGATCATGTGGTTTCATCGAATAAAAATTTTAAATTCCGCTGCACCGATCAACTAGTACGACTAGTCGTTCTTCGTCGTATCCAATACGACGATCACGCTTCCGTGATGCGCTTAAGGATAATTTCCATATCCTTCAAGATAATCCCTTTGGATGAGTAGTAATTGGTTAGGACATGAGTACACAATTCTAAGGCATTATCACTTCTCACAATTTTAACAGATGTGGAGAAAACATTACGAATTTCATTAAGAAAATGGATAATAACATTCCCTGCTTCAGATTTATTCTTCAACAAAAATACCCATGACACACGAGAGAAGTCATCCACAATAACTACATAAAATCTGCGTCCCTGATGATCAGGTACACGACTCGGACCCCAGATATCAATATGAAATAACTCAAACTTGGAGGTACTACTCCGACCTGGACGACTGGGAAAGGTAGACCGGTGATGCTTTCCCAACTGACAAGCCTCACATTGGATGGATGTGTGAGGCAGACCCTGGGGTAACACACGACGTAACTTCTGAAGCGGTAGATGTCCAAAGCGCAGATGCCACAACAGAGGAGATACGGGTCCAATAGGTAGGGATGAGGTTCCAGCAAAAGGAGTCTGATTGAGGCGATAGAGGCCTCCTTGCTCATAGCCACGACCAATCACGTTGCCCGTAAGGATGTCCTGAAAAATAAGAGAAGATGGATCAAAAATTGCCCGACATTGTAAATCTTTTGTAATCTGACTGATTGATAGTAAATTCATTGAAAAATCAAGCGCATGTAACACATTCTTGAGCTGCATGGAAGCTGTCAGTCTAATCTCCCCCTGACCAGTAATTGGGGAATGTGTACCATTGGCAATGACCACTGTTCGGCCTGGAGGAATATGAGGATATCCTGTAAGTAAACTCTGATCTACACATAGATGATGTGTAGCGCCCGAGTCCATAATCCAAGGTAATGTATCTGATCTACTACTTGTAAATGCACGTATGCTACCTGATGCACTGGTAGACGCAGAGGCAGATGCAACAACATCAAATTGATTCTCAGTAGTGGGTGTTGGGCCAGATGGGGGAATAATGCCCCTTAGACGGGAAACTAGATCATCGAACCGTTGATCCAAGGTGGCAGCAGATGAAGGCTCTATCTGTTCAGCGACTCGTGCAGATGCAGGAAATCCATGCTTAGAGTAGCATGTGTCTTCATTATGGCTGACGCGATGGCAGTAGGTACATGTTGGTCGAGTGCGACCTCCCCTGCCACGCGGTCCACATCCATGGGTCTGATGATGAAAACACGACCCCTGTTGGTGGCAATGGCTGAAGCATTCTGATTCGTGGTCGTAGAAGGGACGGTGATGCGGCTCAATCTATGAAAGGCTTCCTCCATAGGAGGGATAGTAGAATCGGCCAAGATCTGGGATCGTACCGCCTCATACTCTGGATCAAGTGCAGCAAGGAAAACGCCCACCATAGTCGCATTCCGATATGTCTTCTGTTGCTTTGGCGTAGCTGTCAGGGGCATGAAGCTGTATAGCTTCTCAAACATCCCTCGCAGGGATGTGTAAAGTGAGTGTAGAAGGCGACCATTCTGCTTTATAGTGAATATATCATGCTGGAGTTGCAGAATCTTTGTCTCATTCTTCGCCTGAGAGTATGTGGTCGCCAGAATGTCCCACATGTCTTTGGCCGTGGGCTGATGTAGAATGTCATTGGCAATCTCGATCGCCAACGTTCCAGATAACCAGACTTTGGCGTATGCGTCATCGGCCTCCCATGAGGCATTGGCTCCAGTCTTCTCAGCAGGCTCTCCTCCGGTAAGAATGTGCTTCTTACCAGTTGACTTCATCATACTTATGAACTGCATCGCCCACATTTCATAGTTCGTACCATCCATCTTTACAATAGGCGCTGGACCACGAAAGGCGCCAATGGATGGAATATCTGCCTTGCTTTCTGACATACTGGAAACTGAAGACTGGAGCAATTGTCTGAAGATAAGATTCGTCTACACAGACATAGACGGGTTTAGTCGCATGTGTAGACCTCAAGCAACTAAACCCATTTAGTTGACGGTGTGCGCTTTAGGGCTGATTCAAGAGCACATGCTTAGGGCTCTACGGTGCCCGTTGGATCACGCAGGCACGCAAGAGCACAGGAGCGCGAGGGTAAGCGCTTAGTCGGGCAGCACGAGGGCGAGCACGCAGTTGCGCGCAGGTGCGCAGTCGTGCGCAGGTGCGCAGTCGCGAGAGCACGCAGGTGCGCAGTCGTGCGCAAGGGCGAGCGCGCGAGGGATAGAGCGCTAGGCGCATGCGTGAAGGGCGGAGCGCACGCGCGGCGGAGGCGGTCGCGCGTATGCGCCGGCGGCGGTGAGAGAGAGAGGCACACGGGTGGGGTAGGGATAGGGTTAGGGTTTCGAGAACTCCGGTCTAGGACCGTCGCTCTGATACCATGTTGGGAAAAATGAAAGAGAGAGATGTTTATTCCATCAGCCCTAGGCTCTCTTATATAGGAGAGTAGCCTATGGGTAAATTACATAAAGCATACGACTGAAAATAAAAATAACCGAGAGATACAACGGAAACTAATATATATGTTAACATTAATCATAAGGAATTTTTATTGGGAATGCTTCACATGATATAGATTCTCATAAATATGCGCACAACTTTTTTTTTGAAGAAAAATGCGATCATGATGAGGCATGAGACAAAAAAACTCTATATCAAGAGGTTTCAACACCACAAAAGTTAAAAAGACCAAGACTTAGAGCCATGACAAGTTTAAGCACAATCACCGCTTATGCCCTAACAAATAAGACTAGGCTGCAATAGCTCTTCAGTTGGTTTTGTAATGATGTCATATTGAGCTTATCTTTGGAAGGATTGCTAATAATGGAGTACTTTTACACACATCATGTCTTTGTTTGGATGCAAGTGGTTATCGAGGGACACTAGTTTTCACCCAATTGACCAAAAACCATCACGTGAAATGCTTAATCCTAAGTTTAGTCGTTACCCGTGCATCCTATAGTACACTCTCACATTTTATGTATTTTCAATATAGGGCCATGTTTAGGTGCTACAAGCTCCTTAGCTTGTATTCGTAGCACCTTTTCTGGTATGACTCATACAAAGGAAAGGAGGACCACCACCCTGACTTCATGCTCTGGAGAAGTCATCTTCCTCTACCCCTTGGCAGCCCTTGCACCGCTCTAATATTGTTTATAGTGTTTCAAGTCCAGACTCAAGCTATTATAGAGGGATGCATGTTCTTACAATGTACCGAGATTGTTCATACATTAGCCTAAAATGCTTCGAAGATTAAGCTGTAAAACAATTATCTGCTCCTTTTATGGAAAACTGACATTTGTGAGTTTATCATGATGAATTTTTATTGGGAATGCTTCACATGATATAGATTCTCGTACTTATGCGCATAAATTTATTTTTTGAAGAAATAGGCAATCACGATGAGGCACGAGCCAAAAAACTCTATATCAAGAGGTTTCAACACCACAAAAGTTACAAAGACCAAGACTTAGAGCCATGACAAGTATAAGCACAATCTCCACTTAAGCCCTAACAAACAAATATTACAAGGAGTTTACAAAGTCCAATACTCTGAAAAAGCCTTGGCATGTTCGAGCATATTTTCATAAAATCTCTACTGACGGTAGGCTTCACCATTCTTTGGTAATGAAAGGATCCTCGGAAGATCCAAAACCAAACACGCTATCACTGTCAGTTTCATTCCCTAGAAGGTTGACGAGCTCCCGCAGTCGACCTCCTTGTTATGGGTTTAATCCCAAGTCTCTTGGGAACTATAACAAGTAGAAATCAGGTGGCCTGTATCAAAAACATAAACATATACATGCATACATATGTGTGTTTATATAATATACAATCACTTTTATTTTGCTTATAGTTTAACTTGCACTTGAATATGTTACTATCTAGTTTTTTAATGGAAAAAGGTACGCAACCAAGATGGTGCATGTCCTATGATATATTGCTAATCACAACTGGACTCAAAAAAATCTTGGCATGTTCGAGTATATTTTCTACATAATATCTTCCTTGTTTGAATATCAACTCGTTGCATGCCAACTATATTATCCATAAGAGAGAAAGTGGTCTCAGATAGTTTGCATGTGGGTTTTGGCACACGGATCTCATCGAGGTCCAGAACCTTTCGCTACAAATGGTATCAAGCCGACACATCTTAGATTCAACCCATACTTCCTTTAACTGTGCTTGCAAGTAACAAATTATTTGTATCTTAATGAGCATCTGGCATGACGCATCTTCAATATGTAGGATTTTCGCCCGATATATCTTCATCATCATGTAATTTCTTATTTGAGCTAAATGGAGACCTTTACCCTCATTGATAGAGTAGAAGTCCAAATTAGTTTGTAGTCTCGCATCAAATCCCCATTATTTAATGACAAAAAGGAAGCCGGTACCTTGTAGCCCTTCTTTACTGAGAATGTACCATTGAACCATGTCCAATAATCACAACATTCTAACAGACCCTCTATAACATCTAATAGATTCACAAGTCCAAGGAAATCATGCGACCTCTGCTCAAATCAACCATCACTGAAGAAAAACCACTGCAAAAAATAAGGGCCTAAGAGCAATACGACCAAGCCTTCATCACATTAATGTTTTGGTTAGATGCCATGGAATATAACCTTAGGAAAGGCTTGCAATTATTCCTCATCCGAGCATTTCTTTATTCATTGGAAGATTTGTAATTTCCCATTATCAGTCTTAGAAGTTGCACGATATCAGGTAAAACACATCAAATTCCCCATCAGATCTTGGAAGGAGACATGACCTGCTGAACTGTTGGATTTACCTTAATCTAATAGATAGATTGCAACAAACGTTAAAGTTGACAATCACCTTTCCCCTATATTCTCTGCATTTTTTGTTAGGAGTGCTCTCTTGTTCTTTTTCAGCTGCAGAACATCTAAGCCCCCTTCCTCCAATGGCCACATCGCAATTTCCTAGCCAACTAAGGTGATATCTTTATTTTCTATGCTAGTGCCAACCCAAAAAAATTGCCTCATAATCAATTCAAATTTCATTCGCATTCAAACTGATAATAAGGATATCGAGAGGAAGAAGATAGGAATGGCCGCCAACACAGACTTGACCGGAACCATACATCGTCCCCTCAAGCGGCATATCACCTTCCACCTTGCTAGTTTCTTCTCCAATTCTTCCATGAGGGGTATCATGTTGCATTGATAATGTCCTATCAATGAGTGACTACCCATGCAACTGAGTGGATGGAAAACTGTTGGGAGAAATGAAAGAGATGTTTATTCCATGAACCCTAGGCTCTCTTATATAGGGGAGTAGCCTATGGGTAAATTACAGAAGTCATACATAAGAAGAGAAAATTACGGAACAGTACATAAAACATAAATATATCTCTACACTCCCCCTCAAGGTGGAACATAGATGTAGATCTTGCTCAGCTTCGACGAGCATTTCTGAAAAGATCATCTGAGTAAGGCCTTGGTGAAGATATCTGCAGTCTGGTCCCCTGAGCTGACTTGAGATCTAGAAATAAAACCCTTCTGAATCATATCTCGTATATAGTGGCAATCAACCTCAATGTGCTTGGTGCATTCATGAAATGTTGGATTATTTGCAATGAATATAGCAACGTAATTGTCACATTCCAGTGCCATGGGAAGAGGAACCTCTATATGTAAATATGGAAGTAAGGCTCTAATCCACATCATTTCTGTACTAACCTGGGACATTGCCCTATATTCAGACTCAGCACTAGATCTAGCTATAACAGTTTGCTTCTTGCTTCTCCATGAGACAAGAGAATCTCCAATGTATACAACAAATCCAGTTGTAGACTTCCTATCCTTTAGGCACCCAGCATAATCTGCATCCACGCATGATGAGATGGTGACCTCCTTGCCTTTGTTAAACAGTAGACCTGCACCTGGAGATGATTTAAGATACCTGAGTATCATTTGTATAGCATCCATATGGACCTGACGTGGTTGCTCCATGAACTGGCTCACACGACTAACAACGAATGAGATGCCGGGTCTGGTTATGGTAACATAAAGGAGCTTCCCTACCAACTCTCTGTATCTCCTCCTGTCAACCTCATCAATGTCATCATCATATAGTTTCATGCTTGGATCCATAGGTGTAGTGGTCGGTCGACATCCAAGCATTCCAGTGTCACTTAGTAAATCAGTAACATATTTTCTCTGGGTCATCACAAGCCCCTGTTGATTTCTGGAAAACTCCAGTCTCAGAAAATATCTAAGTGTTCCAAGATCCTTGGTGAGAAATTCACGACCAGAAGTTCTTTTGCCCTCTTGATTCCTTGTATGTCGTCTCCTGTAATGAGAATATCATCAACATACACCATGATAACAATCATACCTCTGATGTTCTCTGTACAAAGAGAGAATGATCTGCATTCGAGCGTCTGTATCCATGTTTAAGTCCGAAAGCTTCTGGAACCAAGCTCTTGAGCTCTGCTTAAGGCCATAGATCGCCTTATGAAGTATACACACCTATGAACACTCCCCCTCAACAGCAAATCTGGGTAGCTGTTGCATGTAGACCTCTTCTTTAAGATCACCATAAAGGAATGCATTCTTGACGTCTAATTGAAACAACGGCCATTCTCAAATCACAACAACAGAGAGAAGAACCCATAAGGTGGAATGACGAGCTACAGGAGAAAATGTATCAAGTGAATCCACTCCATAAGTCTAAGTAAATCCATGTGCAATTAGGCGAGCCTTATATTGGTCAATGCTACCATCTACATTTTGCTTAACTGTAAACACCCATTTACAACTAACAGTGAAGGCACCAGTAGGAGCTGGCACAAGACTCCAAGTGCCTCTTGACTGAAGAGCAACCATCTCTTCTTCCATAGCTAAGCGTCAACGACTGTCCCTCAAAGCAACCTGATAATTTCGTGGAATGCCCACGACCAATAATGTAATTGCAGACAAGGTGGGCTGACGTTGGAGATAGATGGGGAGCGGGGTTCGTGGGGCGAACGAAGTGCGGAGGGTTGGTCGGGGGTTTTTGGCTGATGGGACTCGCGCGTCTGGTCGCGAGCGACGTGTGGATGGTTATCGCAGGCCTTTTGGAGCTAGGTGGGTTCCTGAGATGCGGTGGGCGTGGCGTCCTAAGGCGCGGGGTGCTGCGGGTCCTTTTTTCGGGGAACGCCGTGCTTCCTCGCGGTCTCATGGTTCTATGGCTGAGGTCGGCGATGACGGATGGACCAGGGTTTCTCGCGCTAAGCCGGGTAAGCGGTGCTTCCGCTGTGATTCTCGGGGTCATTCTGCGTCCGAGTGTCTTGCTCCCCCGCGGTGTTTTCTTTGTGGGAAACTTGGTCATCGTCGGGCTTCCTGCCGGTCTTTTTCCTCTGCTCCGGGGTTGCGGGTTGGTGCCAAGCCCGTACGTGTTGGTGTAAATCCCATCCCCGTGCGCGTTGGTGCAACTCCCCAGCTTTGGGGCCGTGATTCTCGCTCGTTCGCCCAAGTGGTGGCGGCTGCTGGGTCTTCCCCTCCCTTGCATGGGGCTGCTGGTGATGCTCAGGTTGGGGGTCCTTCGGCTCTTCCTTCTTTTTCCTCAGGTTCGGCCTTGCATGGCTCCTCGGAGGTTGGGGCTGCGTCTCCTGCTGATCCGGAGGTCGTGGTCATGGGCGCGGAGCCTGTTTTGCTGGGTGGTGCGGTGTGTTCGCAGTTGCCGGAGCCTTCGGTTTCTTTGGTAGGGGGGGTTCCTGCGGTTGGCTCGGAGGAGGAGGCTGGGCTTGCTGAGGAGTTTTTCGTGTCTGGGATGGCGGGGGTGGAAGGTTCGTCTGCCCGTTCGGGCCCGGCCTCTGCCCTCTCGGTCCTGGTTGGGGTGCTTCAGAGTCGTGACGCTGACTGGGAGTCTATTCGTGCTGCTACGTTGGTTTTCCTGGGCGATGGTTTTGGGGGGGATTTCCTCTCTCTCGATGCCATGCGGTGCTGCGTTAGAGGTCTCTCCCCGGAGCAACGGGAGAGGCTCGTTCATTGCCAAGGTGTTGCAGGGGTTAAATGGCGTAGCTTGCGGGTCTCTGACGGTGGTGTTTTCTCGACGGAGGTCCGGGTTGTTGTGGTGAGGGGGGTGCCTTTCCTTTCTCGGACGGTGCACGCTCTCTCGAAGGCTTTCTCCAGCTGGGGGCAAGTTCTCCAGATCCTTGATGACGGCCTCGCCCCTGGAGCTGACTGGCGGTGCTGCCGTGTGCTGGTCGAGGCTCCGTCAGCTTTTTTCGTTGATTTGGCGGGTAAGTCCCGTTTTGATCAGATGTTTTTGGGACGCTGGATCTTTTCTCTGGAGCTTTCTCTTATTCCTTCGCCGGCGAGGTCGGTTCCGCCTTCTCCGGAGGTGGGTCGGCAGGGATTTTCTGTCGCGCTTCCGGCAGGCCGGGGCCAGATGCTTGCGGCTGTCGGTTCATCTCCTTCTTGCCACGTGGTCCTCTCAGGGGCCTTTTCCAAAGCGGCGCCTTGCATGGCTCATTCATCACGTGCGGGTGTGGAGGCCCTTCGTTTTCCGCGACCAAGGGGGCCCCTCCAAGATATGGTGGCGGTTCAGTTCCAGGAAATCCCTTCGTCTGCTGATGCAGTTCCCCTGGATACTGATTCGTCCTCCCATGATGTTTCCTTTATGCCGGACAATTTATTGCAGGTGGCCCCACCCCAGGTCATGTCATTTATCCCTTATGACCCTTTGGAAAATTCTATTTGGGCCCCCCTTCAGGTTTCTTCGAAGCAGTTCTTCTCGGATCCGCATTCGGGCTCGGGCCTCCGTTCGGATCTCCTTATTACGGCTCCCGAAATTCTATGCCCTCTCCCTATTAGCGCGGTGCCTTTCGACGGTCGCCTGGACGATCCGTTTTCGCCTTCATCTCCGGTGTCTCAGCCGCTGCTTCTTTGCTCGGAATCTGCTTCCTTTTCAGGAGCTGAAGGGGAGGATGTGGTCCTCCATCCGGTTGCTGTGGGTCAGCCTCCTAATCCGGCGTCTTGGGATTCGCTTTTCTCTGATTATGACGCGGCGTCGTCCCCTATCTGTGATTCTGCTGTGGTGGTGGGTGTTTCTCCTGCGTCCCGGTATGGGCGAAGTTACTCACGGAGGCGTCATCTTTTCTCCAGTCCCTCTGTGGTTTCTACTTGCCAATCTTTACGCGAAGCGGTTGCGGAGGCGGCAGGCCTTGCTCAGTTGGCTGACCAGCGCCACCCTGGTTTTTTATTGCACCTCTCTTTTCTGGTGTTTTCGTTGGGGCTTTTCCGTTTTTGGGCTTTCTTCTCTGTTTCTGATGAAGATTGTATCTTGGAACGTTCGTGGATTGGGTGATGCGGATCGTAGGCGCATTTTGGGCGCGCGCCTTGTTGAATGGTCTTGTGATATCGCGTTCATTCAGGAGACGAAACTGCTGGCTTTGGACGATGCTATGTGGCGTTCTTTTGGGGCTGGTCAGTTTAACGAGTTCCGTGCGCTGGATGCTTTGGGTGCTCTAGGAGGTGCTTTTTTGGCTTGGCGATCGTCGCGTTTCTCCTTTTCATCTTGTAGGGTGGGCTGTCACTCTATTTCGGTGCTGTTATTTTGCGCTCGGACTAATATTTGTATGGCCTTCTCTTGTGCTTATGCCCCAAATTGTCATGTTGCCCGTCGTGAACTGTGGGAGGACCTTCGGGAGGATGCTGCTGTTTTTGGAGACATTCCATGGCTGATTGGCGGGGATTTTAATGTAACTTTGCACGCTCAGGATCGCCCTCGGGGTCGCGGTGGTCTCGATCCGGGATCCTCGGATTTTTTGGAGTTCATCAACGAATTGGCTTTTGAATCTTTGGTTCCAAACGACATTTCCTTCACATGGAGGAATAGCTCCTCGCGGTCGCAGATTGATCGTTTTTTGGCAAATAACTCTATGATGGATTGTTTCCCATTATGTTTTGTGTCCTCGAAACCGCGCGCTTTCTCAGATCACAATCCTATTTTTTGGTCGAACGGGGAGGAGATCTGATGAATCTGTGATTCATCACATCAAAAGTCAAAAATAGAGCCTTGTTCCCGAGAAAATAGAGGCATATTTCCTTTTATCTTGCATAGATAACATTCATGCATACATCCATAATTCATGCATTATAGCAGCTCATCTGCATTTAAATAAGAAGCCACAAATCCCTTGTAAAATTCTTCTTCATCAAATAACTTCCTCTCTATAATATATGTATATATTCATTAATAATATAGAGAAGAATGCCAAAAACCACCCTTGTAAAATAGCCCAAATACCCTGAGAACCCTTGTACATTAAAACACACATAAAGGCCGCATACAAACCCCTACTTAGGTCTACTCACTCTTAGATTATTACATATCAAAAGACCTTCAAAATGAGACTAATTTCATTGAAATTGGAGCTTGTATGAAGAACTTGGGTTTTTGGGCCATGTTGTATACTACATATGTATATTTATGTATCTTTGTATTTATGTACCATATTTGACCTCATCTCCGTCTTTGGTCAACATGAAACTTGTAGATCTCATCAAGATCTACAACTTTCATGTTTTGAGTTTTTCCAAATTCGGCCTTCTCTTCTCTCTACACGTGTTTTCCCTTCCAGCCACTCACAGCAGGCCACGTGGCGCCCTCTGATTGCGCCACGCGGCCCGCTGCCCTTCGCCTCGTCCGCCCGCGCCCTCCGCCGTTGGATCTCGTCTCAGATCCAACGGCCCAGGCCTTTCCACACGCTTCCCTTCTCCTTGCCGTCCGATCCTCACCTCGCTTCATCTGATCCCTCCATTAGCGCCGCGCTCTCAGCCCTCCACGTGGCGGCATCTACGCCACTCGATCGCGCCCCCGATCCTCTCATCACAGCCGCCCATCTTCCAGCGAGTCTCGACCCTCCGATCTAAACCCTAATCTCATCCACACCGCTCGCACACGCTTCGCTCACATCACGCCACGTGGTGGCTCCACGACCCTCAGATCGCCTCCCCTCGATCTAATCACACCCGCTCACCACGATCCAATCTCCACCGTTGGATCACACGATCCAACGGAGGAGACTTCGTCTCCTACCTCGGGCACCCCCTCTCTCCCACGATCTCCGCCTTGCGGGAGGGGCTGCCCCTTCCTATTCTTGGCCGCACTCCAGCCACCTTCTCCAGCCGCTGACCTCACCACGACGCTCCCCACTCGTCCCTCTCCCTCGCCAGCACCCTCAATCGCCACCACCTCCACCATATTCGCCCCACGACAGCCTCCAACTTCGCCACTTACCCACTCCAGCCGTCACCTCCATCTTATAAATACGCCACCTCCGGCCACCTTCATCGGCATCCGCCACTCCAGGAGAAACCCACGAGCTCAGAGCTCTCAATTGGTGACAGCAATTGGCCCTATCTTCGAGCGAAGACCGGCGTCTTCTCCGGCGAGATCCTCGGCCCACCGCCGTGCCGCAGCCACTCCTCCGAGCAGCTGCACGAGCTCGGGACCTTACCGATCCCTCGAGCGACGACCCTGGAACTCAAATCCGAGCTCCAATCCCCAGGTAACTTCCTCCATCGATCTCCGATCTTCTTCTTCTTTTTCTTGTTTTTTTTCTCTGTTTTTATTCGCTGCCATTGATCCCCCTCGCACCTTCCAATCACCTCGCCGAGCTCCGCGTCGGAGCCCCGATCCTCGCTGACCCCTCCGCACCTTCCGACGACGCATACCACCTTCCTCCGACTGTAGCTCCGCCATTTGGCCGGAGCTTATTCGCCAGACCACCGCACTCCACCGTAGGCCTCGCCGCTCACTCACCCCACCTCCACGAACACCTGCACGCCTCGGCTATCCTTCTAACCTTTTGCAGGGACTCAATTCGTCACTGGCCGGAGCCTCGTCGGAGCTGTCCTCGAGCTTCATCGACTCAGAGCTCCAGCCCTCCTCCAGTCATCCAGAGACCACCGGAGGCTCCGCCGTGAACTCCCGTTTCTTCCGAGCTACTTGGGAGCTGAAGAAGCTCCTCACCGACGCCTGGTACCCGAGGCGGAGCCAGCCCAGCTTCACCGGAGCGCAGCCATCTCCTCCGCAGGCGGCGGAGGCCCGTTGAAGGAGAAGAAGCAGCAGCCGTTCGATCCTCTGATCGAACGGACCTCGCCTCGCCACGCGTCACTTCGCCCCCCTCGTCCTCGACCGTTCATCGCACTTCAGATCGGACGATCCTCGCCTTGCCACGCGCCTTCACCGACACCCCTTGGATCCATCTTGATCCAAGGGCCTTCAGGCTGCCACGTAGACACATCCAAGCCTCGGCCTCCCAAGCCTAGGCTCGGGTGAACCGAAGCTGCACCGAGGCTAGCCCGAGCCTCCAGAAGACCCGAGCCTCCGAAGGCCTCCGAACCTAGGCCGCCCCACGTGAGGAGCACGTGCGGCCTGGGTTATTTGCACCGACGCCCCTGGAGCTTTCACAAATTGCAAAAAGGTCCCTGTGAAGCAGACATCACGTGAGGAGCACGTGATTCGTGGAGAAATTGCATCCAAGTCCTGCATACTATTGGTAATTGCATTTTAGTCCCTGTCAGCACGTTTACTTATTGAAATTTTATTTTTCCAGTATTGCATTTATACCCTTGTGTTTGCACGTGTCCATAGCATGCATTTTTCATCATTTTGAAATTCCAAAAATTGCAAGTTGTTGAGAATTTTGTCCTCTATCTTTCTGTACACGTGTTTGATTTTTGTTGGCTTAATTGAATTATCAATGAATTAATTGGTTCATTTGTGTCATATTTTGCCCAGTGATGCCATTTGATTTTTAATTAAATATCAGTGCCTTCAAAAATCACCAAAAATTCACAGTAGCTTAAGGACACTATTTTCAACACTCCATAAAAATTTCATATCATTTGCATGCATAACGAGGCCTCAATAAATAGTTTAGTGATTTTCTTTAAATAATTTTAATTAATTCATTTCACAAGGAATTTAAGTTCTGTCAATTTTCCTAGGTCCCTGATCATTAGACCTTCCTAGGATAATTTTGGTTCTTGGAGAAATTGTGGTTTGATATTTATTAAAAATTAAACACTGAAAATCACTTTGTCTGTTTGTTTAATTCACAGAAAATTCATTTTGAGTCGAAAAATTCCAAAAAAATTAGTGTAGCTGAATTTCATTCCATATCATAATCTGACCAAGTTTCATAATTTTTGGACTTCATTTGATATCTTAAATTGATTTAATCTCAACTTGGCTGGATTTTTGTATGTGTCTGCATTGAAAATTAAAAATACCAAAAAAAAAAATTGTTCCCCGAATATCAAACACTTGTAAATTGTTGTAATCAACCTAAGGAGACAGTTGCCTCCCTGAGATCGACCTTGGACTCTCCCAAGTAAAAAAAAATATATCACTGCTTAAAATTGACCCAAAATCTGTCTTAAGTGGTTTTTGATCAACCTCCCGTATCCGACTGCAACGAACACTTAAAATTGATTTGGAACATTAATTTGCCCGAATTAACTAAGGGTGCGGGAGCGCTCATCAAAATGGCGCCGTTGCCGGGGAGGCACGGCTTAGGATAATTTGCATCATATTTTTGAGTGTTTGATCTTCTAATCCCCGGGTAGTCTGACCCCCGGTTTTTCTTGTAATTATTTCTCTCATTTATTTCCTTTGCATTATTTTATTGTTGTGTCACTCTCTGACCTCTATTTCATTTTCTGTGCGAGGACCGCGAGGAGTCGGCGACGCTTCGAGGACTTAGCATTTAGATTGTGTGGAAAGAAAGAGAGGCATTGTATTCTTTTTCATTATTTTCATTTTGCATTATTTCCAGCGGTTCCCGGTTGGGATCTCGCGCGTGTAAATATAGTGGAAAACCGTGTCCCGTGTGCTGTGTGGTTGATTGGTAATTTAGCTTGCACTAGCGGCTCCTCGAGCCACTCTAGGACTTGTTTGTGCTCGTAATCAATAGGACCACACAACACACTTAAAAGACGCACCTAGACCGCAGGACTTAGTGCAAATTAAACTGTTCTTCACGCTAATAGAACTGCCTGTCTAGGAGCGGCTTTCATCGCCTGCATTTGCATGTAGGGTAGAGTTTTCAATTCTGTATAGCATCCTGCATCAAGAAGCGAAGGACCACTGTAAGTATTCTCTACTTGGCATAAGCATCATAGATTTCAACTTGCATCGGCTTTTCTCGATTTCCCCCCCCTCTGATTTTCTCACTTAATTAAAAAGGAAATTGGGACTGTCCGATAGACGTGCTTTGTGGTGACTAATTACAGTGATAACCTAATTTTAAAACTGGGACTGCTAACAGTATTGACCATAAAAAGGGAATAAAAGCTGAAAATTGTTTGCGGGAGACTAATCCCCGACCTTGTTTTCAGGCTGAGTGAGGGTACCTGAGTGTGTGTGAACACCCTAAGGTAGAGCCCAAATCCCCGTCTTCCATATCACGTTCTAACTGATCCTAGCAAATATCACTAGCTGAATATTTTCAGATTCTTTGACTAGTACCAAGTAGCCTCCGCCTGTCTCAGGTAGATAGGGGTGAAATTGCGGTACTTCGCGACAAGTTGCTAGTAACCCTCCGGGGCGAAGTTCCAGCCTTGTCAGCCTCCGCCTGCTTGCAGGTAGATAGGGGCATGGTCACTGAGTCCATCAGCTTGGGATAGGAGCGAAGAAAGGAAGGAGCGGCGGTATCTTAGACGACAGGATAGACAGGGAAGACGCATCCGGCTCTGAGCCGACTTCCCTCTAGGCCGCGTAATCCTTGCTAGATTTGCTTGAAAATCACACTTAAAAACTACAAGATAAATTGGACTCAACTTTGAATTCTTCATTGTGTTGAGTGTGAATCCAGGGTCTTGGATTGATTTTGTGCTTGCTTCAGGTAGGAGAAAAATCCTATCTTCTTCTTGCTTCACCAAGATGAGTGACTGGGGAGATCTCGACGCACCGTTCACTGATCTTTCTATGAGTCCCCCAAGTAACTCGTCTTTTCCGGTCCGAGCGCACCTTGGACCACCCAGGACTCATGACCCTCTTGAGTCCTGGTTCCCTCTTGCTCAGGGTGGTTACCCTCAAACCGACCCTTCTATCTCCTCTGAGATTACCAAGGAAGATCATTGCCTCGGTAGTCCCTTACTTGAGGACATAGCACACGCTAAGTATAGGGGGGCGTGTATATATTACATATATACTTTACCCATAGCTCGTACTTTAGCGTATTTTTGTATATATTTTACAATAATTACGGGTGGGTAAAAATCGATAAATAAAAAAAATCCAAAAAGATGACCCTGAGATGGCTGAGTTTTGTAACAAACATATCAAGGTCACAATCCCCTTTGACAAGTCGTGGCTACTGATAGAACGTGTTTCTCAACACGGCTTTTGTTCTTCCTGCTAACCCTAGTAGGTGTGCATCGCACCTTAAGGTATTTTTGGAATGCAGGAGTCATTTCCACGAACTTGTCAAAGGGGATTGTGACCTTGATATGTTTGTTACAAAACTCAGCCATCTCAGGGTCATCTTTTTGGATTTTTTTGTTTTTCTTCTTCCCACCCTTGAGAGCTTGGGGGAAAGGGATTATTAACTCAGGTTCTGGAACTGAAATATCTTCATTAGCTGCTGAAACTGAGTTCTGAACAAGACTCTGACTCGGACTTTTATACAGACTCTGACTCTGACTTTGACGAAAAGGGAAATGCTTGGGCGAAACCGGTGATGCTTCTTCCGCTTCTTCTGGCTGGTCCTCCTCAGATGGAGGTGCGGGCTCATCGGTGCCGTCGGACTCGGGATGACTACGGGGCTGGTGCTTCGAGGACTCAGATGTCCTCTTCTTCCGCTGGCGGTGGTGGTGCTCATCCTCTTCCTCCTCCGAATTCTCCTCAGGTCGAATTTCGGAGGTTCCTTCCTGTGGTGCCCGTGCCCGATCAGGTATGGTCACGGTCCTTCCGCTCCTGAGGGACATATGGTTAACATTATCATACGAGAGGATCTCATGTTCAGATAAATAATTATCTGAATAGTATACCTGATCTCGGGGTCGGTTCTGGCCTTGATGTATGCTATTTGGGTTGGCCTGAACCTGTGCGGGAATTGGAGTCCTTGGCGCCATTTGTTGGTCCTGAGCCCGAGAGACCCGATTGATGTCGGTTCTCATGTCCAGGTAATCGTTCTGCATCTGCTGGACCCTATCAGACAGGGTCTGGATCGCCAAGGTGAGGGACTCCAATTCGGTGGGCTGGGCTGGCTGCTGAGTGGATGCGGTCCTGAACTGGCCCTGCTGGCCGTGCCGGTATTGCTGCTGATGGGGCGGTGCTGGCCCTTGCTGGTAGGTGCGCTGCTGCGGCTGGTACCCCTGTTCTGGCCTGGACTGATATCGCGGGATTGTGACGGGCCTGGTCTCCTGGTAGACTGGGGTTGGGCGGTGTGGCTGGATCCTGTTCTGCAGCGGCTGCCACCAAGCTCGGCTCTGGAGTCGGATCGTCAAAGGTCTCCATGCAATCGGCAAACGCCTCGTCCGACTCGTCATCCTCATCTTTCGATTGTCCTAAGGATGTAAGGACCGACAGGCCCACTTGGGCCTCTGTGTCATCGAAGATGTAGGGCGATGCAGGCTCAGAGCTGTACTCGTTCCGGAATATCTCGCAGACTGACTGATGCACTGGATCATCTTCAAAGGAGATGGACACATCGGTGCTGGCTGGGTTCTGTCGCCATGGCCCAGCTAAGTCTACATGTTCACGGTCTGTTTCGATAGAAGAGTACTCGGTGCTGGATTCGGAGTCTGGTCTCTGCCATCTCGTCTGTCTTGATGAGATCTACAAGTTTCATGTTGACCAAAGACGGAGATGAGGTCAAATATGGTACATAAATACAAAGATACATAAATATACATATGTAGTATACAACATGGCCCAAAAACCCAAGTTCTTCATACAAGCTCCAATTTCAATGAAATTAGTCTCATTTTGAAGGTCTTTTGATATGTAATAATCTAAGAGTGAGTAGACCTAAGTAGGGGTTTGTATGCGGCCTTTATGTGTGTTTTAATGTACAAGGGTTCTCAGGGTATTTGGGCTATTTTACAAGGGTGGTTTTTTGGCATTCTTCTCTATATTATTAATGAATATATACATATATTATAGAGAGGAAATTATTTGATGAAGAAGAATTTTACAAGGGATTTGTGGCTTCTTATTTAAATGCAGATGAGCTGCTATAATGCATGAATTATGGATGTATGCATGAATGTTATCTATGCAAGATAAAAGGAAATATGCCTCTATTTTCTCGGGAACAAGGCTCTATTTTTGACTTTTGATGTGATGAATCCCAAGTAAAATCCAAAAAGATGACCCTGAGATGGCTGAGTTTTGTAACAAACATATCAAGGTCACAATCCCCTTTGACAAGTTCGTGGAAATGACTCCTGCATTCCAAAAATACCTTAAGGTGCGATGCACACCTACTAGGGTTAGCAGGAAGAACAAAAGCCGTGTTGAGAAACACGTTCTATCAGTAGCCACGACTTGTGCAATAAAGAACTCGTTTCCTCGGAAACGAAGAGACATGGGTGCACACTATGTAGTGAGTCATGTTGATGACATCGCGTTTGCACGCACTCTCCTGGACAATGGTTCCTCGATCAACTTGATACCCACAGCCCTCTATGAGCGGCTCAATCTCGGACCTCTTAGGAAATCTAGAGCTATTCTTCAGTTCGCGGACAAATCCACTAAGAAGTCCCAAGGAGAGTTAAGGAACATTGTGATCAAAGTCGAGGGGCAAAAATACATGGTGGACTTTACTGTCCTCGATATGGAAACCCCTCGTAATTGGAGAGATTCCCAGATCATTTTGGGTAGGCCCTTCCTCAGAACAGCAGGGGCCCTATTCGATTATAAGAATGGGAAAATTCAGTTCCAAACTCCAGGCGGAGATGAGGAATTAGAGATGAAGCAGACGAGATGGCAGAGACCAGACTCCGAATCCAGCACCGAGTACTCTTCTATCGAAACAGACCGTGAACATGTAGACTTAGTTGGGCCATGGCGACAGAACCCAGCCAGCACCGATGTGTCCATCTCCTTTGAAGATGATCCAGTGCATCAGTCAGTCTGCGAGATATTCCGGAACGAGTACAGCTCTGAGCCTGCATCGCCCTACATCTTCGATGACACAGAGGCCCAAGTGGGCCTGTCGGTCCTTACATCCTTAGGACAATCGAAAGATGAGGATGACGAGTCGGACGAGGCGTTTGCCGATTGCATGGAGACCTTTGACGATCCGACTCCAGAGCCGAGCTTGGTGGCAGCCGCTGCAGAACAGGATCCAGCCACGTCCAACACCGAACCAGATCGGATTGAGCCAGACTTCTTAGACGAGTCTACCATCCCCGAGCTCAAACCTTTACCCACAACTCTGAAATATGCCTTCCTTGCGGGCCAAGACAAGAAATTTCCGGTCATTATCAGTTCGCAATTGACCGAGGAGCAGGAATCTCGCTTGCTAGAGATCCTGGAGAAGAACCGCAAGGCAATAGGCTGGAGCATTTCCGATCTCCACGGGATAAATCCCGCTCTGTGTTCGCACCATATATATTTGGAGAATGAAGCCAAACCCTCTCGTGAATTCCAACGTCGGTTGAATCCAAATCTACGAGAGGTTGTGAAGAAAGAGATAGAAAAATGGTGCGACGCGGGTTTCATTTACCCAATCTCCGATTCTAAGTGGGTGGCCCCAATCCATGTTGTCCCGAAAAAGTCGGGAATTCAGACGACCACCAATGAGGACGGAGAGGAGATCGTGACGAGAGTACCCACGTCGTGGCGCGTCTGTGTGGATTACAGACGCCTGAATGCCGCGACGAAGAAGGATCATTTCCCTTTACCATTCATTGATCAGATCTTAGAAAGATTAGCGGGAAAAGAATTCTTCTGCTTCCTTGATGGGTTCTCGGGCTACAATCAAGTAGCCATAGCTCCGGAGGACCAGGAAAAAACCACGTTCACATGCCCCTTTGGTACCTATGCTTTCAGGCGCATGCCTTTTGGGCTATGCAATGCTCCAGGTACTTTCCAAAGGTGCATGATTGCTGTATTCGCCGAAATGGTCGGCGAATTCCTGGAAGTCTTCATGGATGACTTCTCGGTCCACGGCGACTCTTTTGATTCCTGCCTTAGGAATCTGGACCGAGTCCTCAAAAGATGTTGTGAGGTCAATCTGGTGCTCTCCTGGGAGAAAAGTCACTTTATGGTGACGGAGGGCATAGTGTTGGGGCATGTCATCTCCAAGAGAGGAATGGAGGTTGACCCTGCCAAGGTGGACGTGATCAGACGACTCCAGCCACCAACCAACGTACGGCAGTTGCGGTCGTTCCTCGGGCATGTCGGATTTTATCGGAGATTTATTAAGGATTTTTCTAAGATTGCCCGACCGCTAACTGAGCTTTTAGGCAAAGACGCGGAGTTTATTGTCGATCACAAGTGTCTTGAGGCCTTTAAGCGATTACAAGGAATGATCATGGACGCACCCATTTTACAAGCCCCAGATTGGTCTCTCCCTTTTGAGATCATGACGGATGCATCAGATTATGCTGTTGGGGCTGTATTGGGACAAAGAAGAGATGGCGTCCCGTTTGCAATCCACTACGCAAGCAAAGTGCTTGATTCTGCTCAGCGTAACTATACAGTTACCGAAAAGGAAATGCTTGCGGTAGTATTTGCCTTGGACAAATTCAGATCTCATTTAATCGGATCCAAGGTAACTGTGTTCACAGACCACACGGCACTACGATATTTAATGGAGAAGAAGGACGCGAAGGCGCGTCTTCTTCGTTGGATTTTACTTCTCCAGGAGTTTGATTTGGACATCCGTGATAAACCTGGAAAGAAGAACGTAGTAGCCGATCATCTCTCTCGTCTCGAAGATCTTAATACTTCCGAGGTTTCCCCGATTCGAGACTCCTTCCCTGACGAGTCGATTTTTGTTATCGACTCACTCCCATGGTATGCCAATATCGTGAACTATCTTGTCTCCAAGAAGGTTCCCGAGGATTGGCCCAAGAGCCAAATTGACCGATTAAAGTCGGATGCTAGACACTATCATTGGGAGGATCCGATCCTTTTCTTTGAAGGACCGGATTGTGTCTGGAGACGTTGTATTCCTCAGGAGGAATACCAGAGTGTCCTTTCTTTATGCCATAACTTAGAGGCAGGAGGACACCACTCCGGGAAGAGGACCGCATGGAAGGTACTTCAATGTGGCTTTTACTGGCCGACTCTGTTTCGCGATGCCACCGCCTTCGCGAAGTCGTGCCCAGTTTGCCAGAGAATGGGAGGAACCGTTGGTTCCAAGGATGAGATGCCAATGCAGCCGGTCATCATTTGTGATGTCTTTGACGCCTGGGGCATCGATTTCATGGGCCCATTCCCTGTCAGCCACGGGTTTGAATACATCCTTCTTGCGGTTGACTATCTGTCCAGATGGGTGGAGGCTATCCCGACCCGAGCCGCAGACAGCAGGACTGTCTGTAAATTTATCCGAGAGCACATAATCTCTAGGTTCGGGATCCCCAAAATGATGATATCAGATGGGGGTAGCCACTTTGTGAATCGGGAGGTGAAGAAACTCCTGAAGGACTACGGCATCGAACACTGTGTCGCTAGTCCTTACCACCCACAAACCAATGGTATGGCTGAGGTGTCAAATAGGGAGGTGAAAACCATATTGCAAAAGCTCGTCCGCCCAGACAGGAAGGACTGGTCTCAGATCTTGGATCAAGTCCTCTGGGCATATAGGACGGCTTACAAGACACCGTTAGGCACCTCCCCATTCCGAATGGTATTCGGAAAGCCGTGCCATTTGCCCGCAGAGTTAGTGCACAAATCAGAATGGGCAATAAAGAAGGTCAACTGGAACACACACCTGGGCCAAAAACAGAGAGACATGGATCTGAATGAGCTTGTGGAAGTCAGAAACCGAGCATACGACAACAGTGTGGTGTACAAGGACAAGGTGAAGCGTTGGCACGATAGATATATCAGACGAAAGACCTTTGTTCCTGGACAAAAGGTATGGTTGTTCAATGCCAGGCTGAAGACTTTCCAAGGCAAACTGAAATCCAAGTGGACGGGACCATTTGTAGTCCGAACGGTGCATGATAGTGGATGTGTCGAGATCTCAGATCTCGCAGATAATGCACCGACATTCCTAGTAAATGGGCAGCTGTTGAAGCATTTCGTCGAAACCAATGAACAGTTAGTCCATGTGGAGGAGATTGTATTCATGCGCGAGACAGATACAGCAGATACATCTCAAGCCATGCATGAGACCTTGTAGCAATGAACTCCAGCCATCAGCAGCATCTTCAAAAGATTCAAACCGACTCAGCTGTATATATATCATTCTTCCTGTATATCCTATCCTTACCTTCATGATTCTAGTAACCCGTCCCCACATCATCGAATCATTATCGCGGACTGTACTTAGGATGACCAGATCCTAAGTATAGGGGGAAGGGGTCACCCGAGTCGATTCACTGTACATTCTCCAGATCACATTGGTCCTTATACTCATTTCCTACCGATACTTAGGCTGACCTAAGCCTAAGTATAGGGGGGACCGATGCCCGCACTGATACTCCTCCATTTCTCCTCTTAACCTCGTCCGCCCCATTTCTGATCTTCTTCTACACTTAGACTGCCAGAGCCTAAGTTTAGGGGGGCGAGACGACTTCTATACTTACTATTTCTATTTGGCTCTCCCACGCTTAGCACGAGCTATGTCTTTTTCCTCGCTCTCTGTGCTCTGAGGACATAGCACACGCTAAGTATAGGGGGGCGTGTATATATTACATATATACTTTACCCATAGCTCGTACTTTAGCGTATTTTTGTATATATTTTACAATAATTACGGGTGGGTAAAAAATCGATAAATAAAAAAAAAAAAAAATTTTGGTATACTTGTACAATATGTATAATACTTGTATAAAAAGTTGTAAAATTCTTGTAAAACATACTTTTGTAAATAATTGTTGTATACCAGAAAAATAAAACAAAAAGGCTTCTTATTTACTCTTGCACATCATCTCTGTATAAAGAGTCTTGCACCTTCATAGCATGACATCTCATCTCATCTGCATATTTCTGCATATGCAAAGTGAAAAGCTAGTGGGGTTCTGAACCAAGGTTATATTGATTATTGAGGATGACTTGATTTAACCTTAATCCACCTATTTCAGAGGAACCTTATAGAACTGGAGTTAAGATTTCTCAGGTCAAGAGACTTAATTCTTTGAGTCCGCAGGTCTATGTTCACATGTCATCTTGACTAGTCTAAGTAGAATAGCTCGTGCATACGCAGGATTCTTTTAGATAATGACCTAACTTGGACAAGCACAATGCACATAGCTCTTCATTGATGAGGTGTTGAGGAAGTAGTTTCCTTTGGCTTGGGGTAGCATATGAGGGTAGTACTTCTAGGCGGAACCTCTCTTCTTCTTCAGTGAAGGAAGTGCGTCTCAACTTGGTCTAGTGGTGATGAAGGCTAAGGACGGGATGCTGTGGGTTGCAATAATGCTTCAAAAGAGGGATAGTCTACTGGCTCAAGAGGAAAAACTCCTGATTGTATATGCTGCACCTTGAATATATAGTTTGAGAAAAAAAAAAAATGCAAGAAAGAACTCCAAAAAAATCAGACAGGTCCAAGAAAAAGAATAATACTGTCGGAGTATGTATATTAGCAAGGGAAAATGCAGCTGGATGACTTGGCTACACTGGTCAGGCATCCCGGGATAGCTGGCTACACTGGCCACCGTCATTCTTTTCTCTACCCTCCTCTTGGGTTGGTTCGCACTTGAACTTAGAAGGGAATACCCCGCTTCCTGCCGGTCTTTTTTCCTCTGCTCCGGGGTTGCGGGTTGGTGCCAAGCCCGTACGTGTTGGTGTAAATCCCATCCCCGTGCGCGTTGGTGCAACTCCCCAGCTTTGGGGCCGTGATTCTCGCTCGTTCGCCCAAGTGGTGGCGGCTGCTGGGTCTTCCCCCTCCCTTGCATGGGGCTGCTGGTGATGCTCAGGTTGGGGGTCCTTCGGCTCTTCCTTCTTTTTCCTCAGGTTCGGCCTTGCATGGCTCCTCGAGGTTGGGGCTGCGTCTCCTGCTGATCCGGAGGTCGTGGTCATGGGCGCGGAGCCTGTTTTGCTGGGTGGTGCGGTGTGTTCGCAGTTGCCGGAGCCTTCGGTTTCTTTGGTAGGGGGGTTCCTGCGGTTGGCTCGGAGGAGGAGGCTGGGCTTGCTGAGGAGTTTTTCGTGTCTGGGATGGCGGGGGTGGAAGGTTCGTCTGCCCGTTCGGGCCCGGCCTCTGCCCTCTCGGTCCTGGTTGGGGTGCTTCAGAGTCGTGACGCTGACTGGGAGTCTATTCGTGCTGCTACGTTGGTTTTCCTGGGCGATGGTTTTGGGGGGATTTCCCTCTCTCTCGATGCCATGCGGTGCTGCGTTAGAGGTCTCTCCCCGGAGCAACGGGAGAGGCTCGTTCATTGCCAAGGTGTTGCAGGGGTTAAATGGCGTAGCTTGCGGGTCTCTGACGGTGGTGTTTTCTCGACGGAGGTCCGGGTTGTTGTGGTGAGGGGGTGCCCTTTCCTTTCTCGGACGGTGCACGCTCTCTCGAAGGCTTTCTCCAGCTGGGGGCAAGTTCTCCAGATCCTTGATGACGGCCTCGCCCTGGAGCTGACTGGCGGTGCTGCCGTGTGCTGGTCGAGGCTCCGTCCAGCTTTTTTCGTTGATTTGGCGGGTAAGTCCCGTTTTGATCAGATGTTTTTGGGACGCTGGATCTTTTCTCTGGAGCTTTCTCTTATTCCTTCGCCGGCGAGGTCGGTTCCGCCTTCTCCGGAGGTGGGTCCGGCAGGGATTTTCTGTCGCGCTTCCGGCAGGCCGGGGCCAGATGCTTGCGGCTGTCGGTTCATCTCCTTCTTGCCACGGGTCCTCTCAGGGCCTTTTCCAAAGCGGCGCCTTGCATGGCTCTTCATCACGTGCGGTGTGTGGAGCCCTTGTTTCCCGCGACCAAGGGGGCCCCTCCAAGATATGGTGGCGGTTCAGTTCCAGGAAATCCCTTCGTCTGCTGATGCAGTTCCCCTGGATACTGATTCGTCCTCCCATGATGTTTCCTTTATGCCGGACAATTTATTGCAGGTGGCCCCACCCCAGGTCATGTCATTTATCCCTTATGACCCTTTGGAAAATTCTATTTGGGCCCCTTCAGGTTTCTTCGAAGCAGTTTCTCTCGGATCCGCATTCGGGCTCGGGCCTCCGTTCGGATCTCCTTATTACGGCTCCGAAATTCTATGCCCTCTCCCTATTAGCGCGGTGCCTTTCCGACGGTCGCCTGGACGATCCGTTTTCGCCTTCATCTCCGGTGTCTCAGCCGCTGCTTCTTTGCTCGGAATCTGCTTCCTTTTCAGGAGCTGAAGGGGAGGATGTGGTCCTCCATCCGGTTGCTGTGGGTCAGCTCCTAATCCGGCGTCTTGGATTCGCTTTTCTCTGATTATGACGCGGCGTCGTCCCCTATCTGTGATTCTGCTGTTGGTGGTGGGTGTTTTCTCCTGGCTCCCGGTATGGGCGAAGTTACTCACGGAGGCGTCATCTTTTCTCCAGTCCCTCTGTGGTTTCTACTTGCCAATCTTTACGCGAAGCGGTTGCGGAGGCGGCAGGCCTTTGCTCAGTTGGCTGACCAGGCCACCCTGGTTTATTATTGCACCTCTCTTTCTGGTGTTTTCGTTGGGGCTTTTCCGTTTTTGGGCTTTCTTCTCTGTTTCTGATGAAGATTGTATCTTGGAACGTTCGTGGATTGGGTGATGCGGATCGTAGGCGCATTTGGGCGCGCGCCTTGTTGAATGGTCTTGTGATATCGCGTTCATTCAGGAGACGAAACTGCTGGCTTTGGACGATGCTATGTGGCGTTCTTTTGGGGCTGGTCAGTTTAACGAGTTCCGTGCGCTGGATGCTTTGGGTGCTCTAGGAGGTGCTTTTTGGCTTGGCGATCGTCGCGTTTCTCCTTTCATCTTGTAGGGTGGGCTGTCACTCTATTTCGGTGCTGTTATTTTGCGCTCGGACTATATTTGTATGGCCTTCTCTTGTGCTTATGCCCCAAATTGTCATGTTGCCCGTCGTGAACTGTGGGAGGACCTTCGGGAGGATGCTGCTGTTTTTGGAGACATTCCATGGCTGATTGGCGGGGATTTAATGTAACTTTGCACGCTCAGGATCGCCCTCGGGGTCGCGGTGGTCTCGATCCGGGATCCTGGATTTTTTGGAGTTCATCAACGAATTGGCTTTTGAATCTTTGGTTCCAAACGACATTTCCTTCACATGGAGGAATAGCTCCTGCGGTCGCAGATTGATCGTTTTTTGGCAAATAACTCTATGATGGATTGTTTCCCATTAGGTTTTGTGTCCTCGAAACCGCGCGCTTTCTCAGATCACAATCCTATTTTTTGGTCGAACGGGGAGGAGATCTGATGAATCTGTGATTCATCACATCAAAAGTCAAAAATAGAGCCTTGTTCCCGAGAAAATAGAGGCATATTTCCTTTTATCTTGCATAGATAACATTCATGCATACATCCATAATTCATGCATTATAGCAGCTCATCTGCATTTAAATAAGAAGCCACAAATCCCTTGGTAAAATTCTTCTTCATCAAATAAACTTCCTCTCTATAATATATGTATATATTCATTAATAATATAGAGAAGATGCCAAAAACCACCCTTGTAAAATAGCCCAAATACCCTGAGAACCCTTGTACATTAAAACACACATAAAGGCCGCATACAAACCCCTACTTAGGTCTACTCACTCTTAGATTATTACATATCAAAAGACCTTCAAAATGAGACTAATTTCATTGAAATTGGAGCTTGTATGAAGAACTTGGGTTTTTGGGCCATGTTGTATACTACATATGTATATTTATGTATCTTTGTATTTATGTACCATATTTGACCTCATCTCCGTCTTTGGTCAACATGAAACTTGTAGATCTCATCAAGATCTACAACTTTCATGTTTTGAGTTTTTCCAAATTCGGCCTTCTCTTCTCTCTACACGTGTTTTCCCTTCCAGCCACTCACAGCAGGCCCGTGGCGCCCTCTGATTGCGCCACGCGCCCCTGCCCTTCGCCTCGTCCGCCCGCGCCCTCCGCCGTTGGATCTCGTCTCAGATCCACCGGCCCAGGCCTTTCCACACGCTCCCTTCTCCTTGCCGTCCGATCCTCACCTCGCTTCATCTGATCCCTCCATTAGCGCCGCGCTCTCAGCCCTCCACGTGGCGGCATCTACGCCACTCGATCGCGCCCCCGATCCTCTCATCACAGCCGCCCATCTTCCAGCGAGTCTCGACCCTCCCGATCTAAACCCTAATCTCATCCACACCCGCTCTCCCACGCTTCGCTCACATCACGCCACGTGGTGGCTCCACGACCCTCAGATCGCCTCCCCTCGATCTAATCACACCCGCTCACCACGATCCAATCTCCACCGTTGGATCACACGATCCAACGGAGGAGACTTCGTCTCCTACCTCGGGCACCCCCTCTCTCCCACGATCTCCGCCTTGCGGGAGGGGCTGCCCCTTCCTATTCTTGGCCGCACTCCAGCCACCTTTCTCCAGCCGCTGACCTCACCACGACGCTCCCCACTCGTCCCTCTCCCTCGCCAGCACCCTCAATCGCCACCACCTCCACATATTCGCCCCACGACAGCCTCCAACTTCGCCACTTACCCACTCCAGCCGTCACCTCCATCTTATAAATACGCCACCTCCGGCCACCTTCATCGGCATCCGCCACTCCAGGAGAAACCACGAGCTCAGAGCTCTCAATGGTGACAGCAATTGGCCCTATCTTCGAGCGAAGACCGGCGTCTTCTCCGGCGAGATCCTCGGCCCACCGCCGTGCCGCAGCCACTCCTCCGAGCAGCTGCACGAGCTCGGACCTTACCGATCCCTCGAGCGACGACCCTGGAACTCAAATCCGAGCTCCAATCCCCAGGTAACTTCCTCCATCGATCTCCGATCTTCTTCTTCTTTTTCTTGTTTTTTTTCTCTGTTTTTATTCGCTGCCATTGATCCCCCTCGCACCTTCCAATCACCTCGCCGAGCTCCGCGTCGGAGCCCCGATCCTCGCTGACCCCTCCGCACCTTCCGACGACGCATACCACCTTCCTCCGACTGTAGCTCCGCCATTTGGCCGGAGCTTATTCGCCGACCACCGCACTCCACCGTAGGCCTCGCCGCTCACTCACCCACCCCACGAACACCTGCACGCCTCGGCTATCCTTCTAACCTTTTGCAGGACTCAATTCGTCACTGGCCGGAGCCTCGTCGGAGCTGTCCTCGAGCTTCATCGACTCAGAGCTCCAGCCCTCCTCCAGTCATCCAGAGACCATCGGAGGCTCCGCCGTGAACTCCCGTTTCTTCCGAGCTACTTGGGAGCTGAAGAAGCTCCTCACCGACGCCTGGTACCCGAGGCGGAGCCAGCCCAGCTTCACCGGAGCGCAGCCATCTCCTCCGCAGGCGGCGGAGGCCCGTTGAAGGAGAAGAAGCAGCAGCCGGTTCGATCCTCTGATCGAACGGACCTCGCCTCGCCACGCGTCACTTCGCCCCCTCGTCCTCGACCGTTCATCGCACTTCAGATCGGACGATCCCTCGCCTTGCCACGCGCCTTCACCGACACCCCTTGGATCCATCTTGATCCAAGGGCCTTCAGGCTGCCACGTAGACACATCCAAGCCTCGGCCTCCCAAGCCTAGGCTCGGGTGAACGAAGCGCTGCACCGAGGCTAGCCCGAGCCTCCAGAAGACCCGAGCCTCCGAAGGCCTCCGAACCTAGGCCGCCCCACTTGAGGAGCAAGTGCGGCCTGGTTATTTGCACCGACGCCCCTGGAGCTTCACAATTGCAAAAAGGTCCCTGTGAAGCAGACATCACGTGAGGAGCACGTGATTCGTGGAGAAATTGCATCCAAGTCCTCATACTATTGGTAATTGCATTTTAGTCCCTGTCAGCACGTTTACTTATTGAAATTTTATTTTTCCAGTATTGCATTTATACCCTATGTGTTTGCACGTGTCCATAGCATGCATTTTCATCATTTTGAAATTCCAAAATTGCAAGTTGTTGAGAATTTTGTCCTCTATCTTTCTGTACACGTGTTTGATTTTGTTGGCTTAATTGAATTATCAATGAATTAATTGGTTCATTTGTGTCATTGTTGCCCAGTGATGCCTTTTATTTTAATAAATAACAGTGCCTTCAAAAATCACCAAAAAATGCACATAGCTTAAGGACACTATTTTCAAACCTCCATATAAATTTCATATCATTTGCATGCATAAAGAGGCCTCAATAAATAGTTTAGTGATTTTCTTTAAATAATTTTAATTAATTCATTTCACAAGGAAATTTAAAGTTCTGTCAATTTTCTAGGTCCCTGATCATTAGACCTTCCTAGGATAATTTTGGTTCTTGGAGAAATTGTGGTTTTGATATTTATTAAAAATTAAACACTGAAAATCACTTTGTCTGTTTGTTTATTCACTAGAAAATTCATTTTGAGTCGAAAAATTCAAAAAAATTAGTGTTAGCTGAATTTCATTCCATATTCATAATATGACCAAGTTTCATAAATTTTTGTGACTTCATTTTGATATCTTAAATTGATTTTAATCTCACTTGGCTTGGATTTTTTGTTGTGTCTGCATTGAAAATTAAAAATACCAAAAAAAAAAAATTGTTCCCCGAATATCAAACACTTGTAAATTGTTGTAATCAACCTAAGGGAGACAGTTGCCTCCCCTGAGATCGACCTTGGACTCTCCCAAGTAAAAAAAAATATATCACTGCTTAAAATTGACCCAAAATCTGTCTTAAGTGGTTTTTGATCAACCTCCGTATCCGACTGCAACGAACACTTAAATTGATTTGGAACATTAATTTTGCCCGAATTTAACTAAGGGTGCGGAGCGCTCATCAAGATCCGCCCGCATGGCATGTTCCGTTTTGAGCGCTCTTGGCTACTGGAGTCGGGGATTTCGTGATCTCGTGCGTCAGCATTGGTCTCAGCTTTCTCCATCGGGCAGTGCCCGCTAGTCGGTTTGAATTTAAGATTTCATCTCTCAGGAAGATGTTGGCGTCTTTTAAGAAGGACATTCGTTCGACCCGCATTGCCACCCGCGTGGAGGCGGATGAAGAAATTTTGCGCTTCGATCGTATTGAAAATGATCGTGACCTTTCCCAGGAGTTGAATTGCTCGCGCCAATGCCATGGATAAGGTGAAGCTTGAGGATCGGAAGCGTGTGATTGAATGGCGCCAACGTTCTCGGTTGCGAATGGTTAAAAGAGGGGGATGCAAATACCTCTTTCTTTCACAGGTCGCTTCGGGTCGCCGACGATCCAATTCTATCTCTTCTTTGTCTATTAATGGCTCTCAGGTGCAGGGGGAGCGGGAGTTGGGTTTGGCAGTATCGGCTTATTTCAGGGAGTGGTATGGATACAGGCTACGCGTCAGTGGCGGTGGACGGTAGGGGCGCCGCTGTGCTTCCCCAGGCGAATGCAAATCTCCTTATCGGTCAGATTTCTTTGGAGGAATTGAAAGAGGCGGTTTGGGCTCTTAACTCTGACGCAGCCCCGGTCCGGATGGTTTCCCGGTCTTTTTCTATCGGGAATTTGGGACGTCATCTCCCAGGATGTCTTGGAGGTCGCTAGCGAATTTTGCTCCGGCAACAACGGTTTTAATAAGCTTAACAAGTCTATTATTGCTCTCATTCCCAAGTCCTCTTCTGCCACCCGCATTGAAGATTTCCGGCCAATCTCCATTTCAAATGCCATTTACCTAATCATTGCTAAGGTCTTGGCTCGCCGGTGGCTCCGCTGCTTGATTCGCTCATCTCGCCTTCCCAGGCGGCTTTTATTAAGGGTAGACAAATTGGTGATTGCTATGCGGTGGCGTCCGAAATTATCCATGCTTGGCACAAAAACGATGTTAGGGGAATTCTTTGGAAAATAGACTTCTCTAAAGCCTATGACTCTCTGGACTGGAGTTTTTGTGGTCTGTGCTTAAGAGGCGGGGATTCCCTCCGTTATGGATCTCGTGGGTTCGACGTTGCGTTTCGACTGCCTCTCTGTCTGTTTCTCTCAATGGCCGGCTGGCGGGGGGCTTCTTCCAGCCCCGTCGGGGTATTCGGCAGGGATGCCCCATTGCTCCCTTACTTTTCGTTCTGGCCTCTGACGTGTTATCCAGCATGATTCATAATGTCGTTGCGGCGGGCCTGTCCAGCGGCTGCTCCATTGGGCCTTCTCTATGCCGATTATTCAGTTCGCGGATGATACCATTTGCTTTATTGAGGGCGGGGCGTCGCATGTTGCTGGGATGGCTACCACTTTGGAGCTCTTTAGTGAGGCGTCGGGACTTCTCATCAATTATAATAAGTCCTCCATGGTCCCCTTCTTCACTCCCCCTGAGGAGTTATGGTTTGTTCGAGGATCTTGCGCTGTCCTGTGGGTTCTCTTCGCTGAACTATCTTGGGCTCCCGTTGTCTACGGGTCGGACACACTTACGTAATTGGCAGCCGCTGGTGGATCGCATGGCTGCTCGTTTGGCTGGTTGGCGTGCCGCTATCCTCTCTCGGGGAGGTCGTTTGGTTCTTCTCAAGTCCGTTCTTTCTTCAATGCCTATATACTTTTTCTCGATGAAAGGTATGCCTAAGGGGGTCCGTCGGCGGTTGGACTCTTGTTTGAGGTCTTTTCTTTGGGGTAAGAAAGGGGCTGCACGTCGCGGTGTTCCTTTGGTCGCTTGGGATGATGTGGCTCGGCCAAAGAAGGATGGGGGGCTGGCGGTGAGGCGGTTGGATGTCGTGAACGAGGCTTTTCTCCCTCAATGGGTGACTCGCCTTTGGGGTCCGGAGGATAATCTTATGATTAACTTCTTGAGGTTGGCTGTGGGGGTTGACCGGGGTTGGGGTTTGGATGCTCGCCTTTTGGGCTCTCCATCCTGTTTCGCTGTGATATTTGGAATATTATGGTCCGTAACCGTGCTCTTTTCGTCACTAAATTGGGCAATGGCTCGCTCATCCGCTTTTGGGGCGATGATTGGACTGGTAGGGGGCCTCTGAAGGATGTTTTCCCTCGCCTCTTCGCGTTGGTGGATGTTAAAGACGCGAGGGTTGTTTCTTTCTGGGATGGGGCTGCTTGGGGGCCCAGATTTACGGGCAATCTTTCCGATCAGCGCCAATCGGATTTCTTGGCTTTGCTGGAGGTTCTTGCGGTCTCGCCCTCGCCTTCTGTGGGTCGCGACCACCTTTGTTGGAAGGACGGCTGCTTCTCCATTCGCGGAGGCTTACCGTGCTCTTCTTCCGCCCTTGGTTGTGCTGATGATTCTTTGCTTCGGGACTGTAAATTCTTTTTGGGGACTCAGGGTTCCCGAACGAATTGGCATCTTCTTATGGCTTTTCCGTCGTGGGCGTCTCTTAACTCGCAGCCGGTGTTCTGCGATTTTCCCTTCGGTTCGCCTACCTGTGGTCTGTGCAATTTGGAGGACGAGACTCCTGACCACCTGTTCTTTCGTTGTGGGAAAACGTTTGGCATTTGGGCGGACTTGGATTGGCTCGACGTCTCGAGCTCCGCCTCCTTCTGCGCTTGCTTGGTTCGTTCTCGGGCGAGGAGTAGGAACGATATTCTCTCTTCTATTTCACGGCTATGGTGCATCTGGATTGCTAGGAATGAAGCCCTGTTGCTGGTCAGCGATTCTACTCGGAAAACGTCCTCATCTCTGCTTCTCGTTTGGCCTGTGATTGGTCTGTTCCTTAGGGGGTCTTTGCTGTTTGGAGCTATCATATTGTGATACCTTCGGTGTTTTTTTGGGTTTCTTCTTTCTCCTCCTTTCTCTCCGTGTACTCGCTGTAAGTTTGTTTCTCAACTTTACTTTATTTTCAATAAATAATGGGGCGAGCACCAACGAGTGCGTCCCCCGTTTTTTGAGCTTCAAAAAAAAAATAATGTATTGCAAAGTTCTGAAGTCACCAATCAAGCGATCAAATGATACCACTGATGCTATCAGATAGAACACACAACTACGCTTCTGCTTCTGAAGAGCAATAGGTAAGTCCAAATCCGCATCCTCTAAATCCGTCCCATCTATAGAGTCCTACTCAGGTAGACCATTAGTGCCATCATTAGGAAATTTGTTATAAGAACATACCTCATGCATGCTTGATGATGAGTGAGGACATGAGCAGAAGCAGGTCGATAGGTATAGTGGTATGGCAATGGGGATCTGGGACCAGTAAATGTGGTGGAGGTGGTATAGATAATGATGAGGGAGGAGGTGGTGGTGGTGGTAGGGTGGTAGGTGCTGGTGGTGGTGGTGACATGTACATATTATCATCAATATCAGAAGGTGTCAACCGATCTTCTGTAGGTGAAAAGAACATTACAGACTCAAAAAGGTGACATCGACACTGATATAATACTTTCTACGCAAGGGATCATAACACGTGTACCCTTTTTGTGTCCTGGAGTACCCAACAAATACACATTTGACAGCTCTAGGAGAGAGCTTGTCAATGCCCGGAGACAACTGGTGGACAAAGGTGACGTAGCCGGACACACGAGGAGTGAAGTGAGAACAATTCCTTGTCAGGAAATGCAAGAGAGAAGGAATTTTCTCGCCTAGGACTGATGAGGGCATGCGATTTATAAGATAACATGACGTAAGGACAACATCGCCCCACAAGGAATGAGGAGCAAGACTCGAATGAGGAGTGTCCTCGTGACATCAAGCAAATGACGACATTTCCTTTCTGCAATGCCATTTTGTTGGGAAGTATATGCATATGAAGTTTGGTGGATGATACCTTGGGTTGAAAAATATGTGGATAGGGTATGCGTACACAGTTCCAAGGCATTATCAGTTCTTACAATTTCACAGAAGCAGAAAAGGCATTTTGAACTTCAGTCAAAAAAGTTTTGGTAACATCTCCAGCTTCAGATTTATTCTTTAATTAAAAGACCCATAACAGACGAGAAGAATCATCAACAACAACTAGGTAAAACCTGTGTCCCTGGTGATCGGGAACACGATTGGGATCCCAAATATCGATATGAAACAACTCAAAGATGGAGCTACTGCTCCGACTCGGACTATCGGGAAAGGTAGAGCGATGGTGCTTTCCCAACTGACATGCCTCACATTGGAGGGATGCGTGAGACGAGACCTGAGACAGAACACGACACAGTTTCTGGAGCGGGAGATGACCAAAGCGCAGGTGCCACAGAAATGGTAAAGCGGATCCGACAGACAAAGATGAATGCCCAGCATAGGGATTTCGAAGTAGACGATATAGACTGCACTGCTCACGGCAATACCCAATCATCTTGCCCGTAAGGATGTCCTGAAAAACAAGAGAGGAGGGGTAATAAATGGCTCGACAATGTAAGTCCTTTGTA
Source organism: Ottelia alismoides (assembly GCA_037367405.1). NCBI lineage: Eukaryota > Viridiplantae > Streptophyta > Magnoliopsida > Alismatales > Hydrocharitaceae > Ottelia > Ottelia alismoides. The sequence continues at coordinate 339,490 of JAZKJV010010088.1, forward strand.
AGCTGGCTAATGGACAGTAAATTCATAGAAAATTCAGGTGCGTGTAAAATATTTTGTAAATGCTTGGAGGGTGTCAGACTGATCTCCCCCTGTCCTGTAATCAGGGAATGAGTCCCATCTGCAATACTACTGTTCGCTCTGGAGGGATAGGCTTGTATGTTGTAAGCTGATTCTTGTCTCCACACAAGTGTTGTGTGGCACCAGAATCCATAATCCATTCGACTACATCAGATCCACAACTGCTAGTAAGTGCATGAGAACTACCTGAGGTGCTGGAGGAGGCAGATGCGGCCACATCGGAGTGGCTCCCAGGGACTGAGGAAGACACTGCATGAGTAGATGGAGGTATAATACCTCTCAATTGTGACATCAAACCGTTGATCCGTAGAAGAAGCTGCAGGGGGTTCGATCTGCTCAGCCACACGAGCAGAAGCTGGACTGGAAATCCATGCTAGGAATAGCATGTATCTTCGGTATGTCCAGAACGATGACATAAGGTGCACGGCTGACAAACACGACCTCCTCTGCCTTGAGGTCCTCCGTCCACGAAGATGAGAAGAACCTCCTCGACCTTGAGAGGTAGCCATTGTTGAAGAGGACTGACTGATGATAGAAGATGGAACAGTGATCCGATTGAGTCTACGAAAAGCTTCCTCCATAGGAGAATAGTTGAGTCCTCAAGAATCTAAGAATGGCTGTCTCATACTCAGGATCAAGGTTGCCAAGAAGACACCAACCATGGTGGCATTCCGATAGGTTTTCTGCTACGCAGGGGTCGAATTGAGAGGTATAAAGCTATCGAGCTTCTCGAACATTCCACGTAATGATGTATATAACGAATGAGGGGGCGTCTATTCTGCTTAATTAGTGAAAATATCATGTTGGAGCTGTAGAATATTCGTTTCGTTCTTAGCTTGTGAATAGGTAGCAGCAGGAATGTCCCACATGGCCTTGGTTGTGGGTTGATGAAGTATGTCATTGGCAATCTCCAGTGCCAATGTACCTGACAGCCAAACTTTGGCATAAGCATCATCCGCCTCCCATGAGGCGTTAACTCCAGTCTTCTCGGTCGGTTCTTCTTCGGTAAGAATATGATTCTTACATGTAGATTTCATCATACTCATAAACTGCATAGCCCCCAGTTCATAGTTTGACCCATCCATCTAACTATAGGCGCAGGACCTCTGAATGCGTCTATGGATGAAACCTCGACCTTACTCTCTGACATGATGGCTCGAGAAGACTAGTGATGAGTACTTAGAGATGTGCTTGTCTACATTGACGTAGGGAGATATGGTTGCATGTGTAGACTCATGCAACAATCTTCATCATATATAGAGAACCCCTGCTACAACCTTCAGCCAACGTGGAAGAAGTGGACGTGCTAGTGCTTCGGCAAGGCGCTAAAGAGCACCTAAACGGAGATCAGACCCATGATGGGTCCAACAGGAGAGACGCGGTGGCGAGGTGGCTTGGCGGAGGCCTGGCAAGGGCTGCTGCGAGTTGACAACACCAAGGTGGGGGCCACAGGGCCTGGCGAGGCAACAGCACCCAGGCAGGGGCCTAGCAGAGCCCAGGCGAAGCCTGGAAGGGGCTGCGACGAGGCAGCGGAGCCCAAGCAGGGGCTGCAGGTGCCTTGGCGGCTGCGAGCTGGCCCTGGCGGAGGCCGAGATGAGGAGGAGATGCGTAGGGGCTAGGGTTAGGGTTTCGGAGCTCCGGTCTAGGACCGTCACTCTGATACCATGTTGGAGAAATGAAAGAGATGTTTATTCCATAAAACCCTAGGCTCTCTTATATAGGGAGTAGCCTATGGGTAAATTACATAAGTCATACATAAGAAGAGAAAATTACAGAACAGTACATAAAACATAAATATATCTTTCCATTGATAATGTCCTATCAATGAGTGACTACCCATGCAACTGAGTGGATGGAAAACATGTAGAGTGTTCAAATCCCCGCTCCAACATTCCTCTGCCTCTTCAATCGAATGATAGAAAAGTATGAAGGTGGACTTGTTCATGTTTGCTCTGAGGTATAAAACTTTACCAAATATTTGAAGACAATTTAGATGCCCATAGTCTCATATGCTTCACCCTTAATGGGGAATATCATATTATCTGCATATTGACGAATAGGAATACAGAGCCCCCTTTTGTCTCTCGAGTAAATACTGCTTTTCATGACCATCTTGGACATCACAACCGGCGTGACTGCTGCTAGAACAAAGGGGTAAAGTTGCAAGTGGTCATCCATGTCTGATACCTCTCTGTGGTGGAAGGAAATCACACTTTGGTTGGTCGTTGACCTAGGACGAAAATGAGGTTTTCATGATGCCTCTTTCTTCTACATAATCCAGGTTTCGTCGAAACCTCTCTTGATCAAAGATGGTCAAATTAAACACTAGTCCGCACCGTGGTTGTGACATTCTTATACCTTAGAGGTATTAAGATTAGGATGGTTGGATCACCTATAATCATAGAAGTACCACATTAGAGTTCTATAGATCCCAACATGGAGATTGTTATAATATCCATCTTGACGAGATGTTTTTAATGGATTTTGATTCATATTATCGGATGTCGTTATAAATTTCTATGAAAATTTGAATCCAGAATAGATGATCTTTGTTAAGCTCAAAATCAATCCTTAATCATTATAATTTGGAAAAGTTAATCATTACTAAGGAGATTAACGATGATTAAGGATTTTAACGATGAATAGGAGGCTTAACCATGGATTAATGGAGGCTAAACATAATCAATCTTGATTAGTACTAATTGATCGAAATTAGTACATATTATGTGTCATTAGAAAAACCATGATTTAAATGAGCAAACACCGTGAGCAAAAACCATGGGTATAGAAATCATGGTATTATAGAAACCATGGTATTAAGAAAAAAACCATGGTATTTATCAACCACGGGTTGAAATCATGTGTGAACCATGGTTTCCCCCTTTTGGAGGCCTATAAATACCCCAACTTCCTCATTCTCAAGCATACACTCCACAATCAAGTTCCTCCAAATTTTGGTAAAAGTGGTTAGGAAGCCCATAGCGAAGCTCTGCCAGCAAGTAGAGGAAGGATTAGAGTACGAACATGGCATATTACAGATTTTAGGAGGAAGATTAGTAAACCCAAGCCATTCTTTCTCATTTTCTTAGCATATAAGAGTGATATATGCCAAAATGTCCTTTAGAAATATGACCTTTTAAGGGGAACCTCTACTAAAATTTTCATAGAAAATAACACCTCTTAAGGGGAAACTTTGTCAAAGTTCTCTTAAGAAATATCACTTTTACAAGGGGAAACTCTGCTGAAATATTCTTATGATTGTTACCTTTTAGGAGAGAGGGGAGCGTATCTTTAGATAAGCCATCACAAGCATGCATGAACCTGTATTAGTAGACTCATTAATTTTCTTTCCACTACATAGGAGACAAATCCAATTTTGTTGGTAGATCGAGATATACTTGTTGAGGCATAAGCATCAAATTCAAGGTGAGTGGCCTCTCAAGCACTATTTTTAATTTTACCATATTTTGAATCTAAAATTTAAGGTTTAAAGCCTCTATATGTCTTTAAAGTACACAATTATACATGTTTAAATTACGTGGAAATCAGATCAGGTTTAGCCATGGTACATATATTCATATTTTTTCAAGAACATGACGTTTCAAGTTCTATGTATGCCAGGAAATTCTTAATTTTTGTTTTTATATATATAGTGAAGGCTACAATACAACTTGAGAACTTTTAGTATCCAACTATTTTAGTAGTGCCTTAGAAGCTTCATGAGCAAGAATAAAGCTTTTATTTATCGATATGGACCAAATATCATACACTTTTAGCTTATGGATATGTTTCAGAAAGAAAGATTATATGAATGTTGAACACCACAATTGCTCTCAACTAGTCATGAACTGGCAACTAGATATGGTGATGTCATTAGATCTGACCCTGAAACACGTCATTAGATACGATGAAGCCATTAGATATGGCATGAATAAGAGAAAAGAAATGGTCTCTTGTCGCATCCATCCCAACTAGCGGGATGGGTCGTGACAACTTGTGGTATCAGAGGAAAGGTTTTGACGTTTCCATTTTGGTTGATATTAGGAGTGATATGCAAAAGTATTGGAGTTTGAATATTAAGTATTTATCATAATTTATAATGATAGTTGTGGATTTATGGGGGATCTGATTGAATTTTTTCTCATTATTAGGTCACCATGGCAGCCGATCAACCTTATGTAGCCGCCCAAGGTTCTAGTTAGGAGTAGGACACAAACAACAACAACAACAACGTGTATGATACGTTGACTTTGATTACTCTAACACTAGGAGGCATGCTTGTCCAGTCCGTCAAAAGATCTGAATTTGAGTAACAACTGCCATTTGAACATGTAAAAAAGTTAGGGATAGAACAATTTCTAGGAGACACTAATCCTAAGAAAGCAAGAGAATGGTTCAAGCATATGGAGAAAATATTTGGTTTGGTGGATTGTACGGATGCACATAAGTTGAAATATACAATATTTCTGATGAAAGATAGTGCTGATGACTGATGGACATCAGTTAAGATGAAATACCCAGACCCATCTCAAATTACATGGAAGATATTTGAGAAGGAATTTGATGAAAAATAATATCCACAGATCTATCAAGAAGATCGTCGTAAGGAGTTTTTGTTCCTCACCAAGGGGAGCATGACTATTAATGAATATAGGAAGCACTTTACAGAATTATTAATGTTTACTGTCTCTTTAGTTACTACTTAAGAAGAAAAGTGCATGCATTTTGAAAATGGACTCCATGTGGATATTAAATAAATGGTTTCATCCTATGGGTATATTGACTATGACAAGTTAGTGGAAGCCGAACGGGTAGTGCAAGAAAAGAAAAGAAGCAATGACCACGACATGAAGAAATTTGGAGATATACCCCAATAGAGAGGTCCAGAGAATAAAGTTAGTCGAATTTTTGGAAATTCACGACATTATAATTTGTCTGCTCAAAGACACGGGGAATGCAACATTGGGGAGTTTAGCACATGGACTTCTAGAAACTCAGGGTCTTCTTATCCGCAGTGTGGTACATGTGGGAAACATCATCAAAGGGAATGCCGCAAAGGCACTTCTGGATATTATTGTTGTGGCCAATTAGGCCATATGCAGTGAAATTGCCCTACCCTAAATTCAAATCGTGGAAATGCATGAGGACCAGTTCAGAATAATGCTCAGGGCAATGCTATAGCTCATAAGATCCCAACCACAGAAGTATATAAAAGGAACAATATTCAAGGAGGGTGAAATAAGGAGAAAAATACGGGCAAAGTTTTTTCCATGACACTTCAAGAAGACATCTCCGTAGATGATGTGAATCCCCTCGGATTCGGTTACCTGTTTACAATACATTCGCGGTATTTTATTCATTAAAGATCGCACAAGTTAAATGAAAATACGGGGAAATTTTTCGCGTTTCTCCATTGACATTCACGATTCAAGTAACCACCACAGAACCAACAATAGAATGTGGCACCGAATTTCCATTCATTAATTTTCATATATATATATATATACACACACACATACAACATGTGACAATACATACATGTATTCCTAAAATATGCAGAAGAGAAAGAAAACATTTTACATCATAAACTGAATAAAAGCTGTAACAACAGTAATTGTACCGTCTAGTGTAGTAACGAATGTCAGGAATCATCAACCAGCTACTGAGTCGTAGGCTGTTTGCTTGCCAAAACATGAAAGGAACAAGAGACGTCAACGAGCACTCGTACATCCCGAAAACTTATTAAAACTAACAGGCATTTTAAGGTAATTGCAAAAGAAACAAGTAGTAAGGTATAAACAACTAAAAATTTACAACTACTTGTTATGAAAAAGATTTTTCAAACTACCCTCAAGGAATGCCCCAAGTTTTACCCATTACCCTCATATATCATATTTATATATAGTAGTTATTGGCTCATATATAATTAGATTAATCTTTTTTTATTTAGAGATCATAATTATGGATTTTAATGATGGGAAAATTGAGTTTTTGAATTAATTCTTCATTTTATCTAAATTCTCCAGTTTAATGGATAGTATGTTGTCTTGGTCTGTGTGTTACCTCACACTATGACTCTAAGGTGTGAAGAGTGCCTTAGGGTTGGGGTGCCTCCGTAGGCATGCGATAGGTATAGTGCATCCTAACTAAGTTCCCAAAATGTCCACTAGCATAATTATAAACAACTCTAGCAAACACAACTTATAATTGATTCCATCTTTTATCCATGATCCATTTTGCTTCATTCCGAGTTCAACTATAACTCCTCCAATTTCAACTATAACTGATTGAAATGTGACTTTAGATGATTTAAATGTTGACATAGATGATTCAGATGTAGCATCGCCAAGCCTGTTGTTGGAAAGTAGACCTGGCCAAATTGCGGACCGGGCCAGCCCATGGGCCGGGCCGAACGGGCCGAGGTTAAAAAAACTTTGTCCAAGGCCCGCCCATGGGCCGGCCCGGCCCATTTTGATCCTTTTCCATTGATTTTTTAATGGTATTTAATACATATAGATAATTTTATTAATACCAACTATACTTTATATAACTAATATACGTAGTTTACATGTTACTTGACATGTAAACTATTGAATTTTTATTTAAAACTAGTGTTACAAATGAAAACCTTGAAGCATATCATATTAATACATGTATAATTAGACATATATTTATATATTTTTTATTTTTTGCGGGCCGAGCCGGACCGGCCCATGTATAAATCTCGAAGCCCAAGCCCGGCCCATGAGCGGGCTGGGCGGGCGGGCCCCCAACCCGTTGGCCATGTCTAGTGGAAAGTAATCAAAACTCAAGCGACGAGGAAGTCTCCTAAGAGACTCTTCTGTCTGGCCCTCTAATTGGAAGTACGGTTCAATAGAGGGATAGGTCTACTCCAAAGCTATAAGATGGGTGAGAGAAACTATCTGGAAAAGTCACTCTAGACGAACCCGACCATTATGGGTAGACGAGCTCGTATGAAAAATTAAAACTGAGTATCCCCCGCATGGGTATCCTAAAACAGAGGGTCAACGGAATTGGTCAAAAGTCGGGATCCCAACGAGATGTAAAAACACTGCGAGCTCACTTAAAAATTGTGAAAAGGATTGGGATCCTAAACCCGCGCACTTGGCGACCGCTGCCCTAACTGGGCTTCCTATCTCTCGTCCAGTTGAGAGTCACCGTGCTCTCATACGATCAAGTATAAAGGTCACTGTGACCGACACAATATTAATTATCATTCATTGTTGTTCACCATCATTTTTACTTGCTTTGACTATTTCTTTTTTCATTCTCTCTGTGATCAACTCTATAGATCTAGATCTCTTGCCCAATGATCCTATTGATATTACTCTATTGTTGACTCTTACAACATTGGGTAAATTTATCGCTACCTAATTCTAATGATAATCATGTAGTTTGTAGATTATACATAAAGGTCACTTGACTAAAAAAATCTAATCATAATGATCTTTGAGAAAGTTTGGGTTAATTTTACACTAAAACCCCACATTTCAAATATCTTAGGGTTTCAACTTTGACAGATATCCTTTTTATTATGTAATCTCTACAACCAAACCAACCTCCTGGAAGTCAACAAGTATTTCATTGAAACAGAAAGCTTGGAAGTCAAATTGAAGATATCAGACTTAATTATAGGACCACCTTACCCTTCAAAGAAATACAACATTGACTTACTGACTGGATTACACACTCGCTACATGATCTCCCGATTTAAACAAATCATTATCCTATTGCAACCATGACACCTCAGTCACCCAAGATTTCTTAAAGACAATGAACAATAAACCGTTCTCATCCAAGTCAGTAATAGCCCATTTCACCTATGTTCTAGGAAAATACAGATTAAACACAGACATGAGCCTCACATTATCGTAATAAGTAACTGCTTTGATGCCCTATCATAATGAGATTATAACTTAAATAAATTGATTTCATAAATAATAGATTGAACCCATTAGGAGGTTATTTTCAGATGTTAATATATTATAAAATGATAAGCAACTATCAATAAGAGGTTATTAAGGAAAAAAGTTGATTTGGCATCAATAGAAGAGAAATGACAAGTTTTATTTACATTATCAAGCAAATAATAACAGTATCTCTCCAGGAGTGTTCCATGTTGATAGTATACAGGTTGCAAGGTATTACTAAACATCATATATATTATTTAAAACAAGGATGGATTTTCTTCTGAATACACTTCCAATAAAATGTCGGTTATATCATCGAGAACATGGAAGAAACATGATTAATAGGGTAAAACAGAACCACAACTATACAGATTTCAGCACCTGTGAAATCACCAGAATATTATACCAAGCAACCTCCAGCAACATGCAATAAATGAAGGAAACATGATGGTGTAAAATAGAGTATAACTTGCACTTAACAACAATCAAAATGACAGCTTTGTCCTGAAATTGATAGCATCTTCTCTTCCTAGATTTCGAGGATTGGTTTAGTTTAGAAATGATGAAGATATAAGGTCATTGCCAACCCAAATCTACATGTGTTTATATATATAAAGGTTGTCCAATATATATATGTATGTATTTAATGGGGTAAATCAATAACCTATGATAATTAATGAAATCGTATATAATCTCCCATTGATTAGTTATATGGCATTTGATCATGCATGGCAGCAAAGAATGGGCTTAGAATTGTACATTCTTGATCTTCAAATGAAGGAGATTTGCAGTACATCTGCTGCAATTGGTAGCAGTTGTATGATGTAACAGCTATCTGAGGTTATAGGCAACTTGAATATTGGATGAGCACAACAAAATTAGCTGCGTATCAGGGACCTAAACGGAGGCAGTCACTCCTTTGGATGCAGTAGAAGCAGAACATAGAGAGGTTCTAGGGTTTTGCATCAGAATTTGGCTCCATAAATTTTAGGATTTGGGGATGATGCAGAGGGGTTTTGAGAAAAGAGATAAAGAAAGAGGGGAGGATTTCGTTGGAATCAAGAAGAAGAAATAGGAGAGGAGTAGAGGGAGGAAATAAGTTGGAAGCTTCCTATCTCTCTCCGTCTTTTACATCATCCATGACATCAGCAGGATGACATCAGCCTGGACCTGGAGCACAGTCTGCTGCTACTATAGGATTTTTTTTATTCATTTATTTGAGATGTTAAAAAATGTCCGTACTCGCGTCTTTGAATGTCGGATTTTGATGCACAAAATCTCGATTTGATCGTCTCTAAATGACGATCAATATGAGTATAATATTCATATACTTTTATATGGTTTCCATCCCCGAATTTTTCAAGATACGTTTTGGTTTGCGGTCAAATTTTGTGATATTAAAATATCAACCAATCTCCGATTGATGAATGATCGATTCCATTGGTCTTATTTCGTTGAATCGGATTAAATGACGGTCTCGATTTGTTTTGCGATTTTCGAATTTTCATCGTGGCTTTTTTGTGGCATGCATTACGGTGCGATCAATTTTTGGTCGATCGCGACCGAATGACTTTTGATTCACAATCATTTGATCAATTTAGGTTATTTAATACTGCATGATAACTTTATTGGGTTAAACGGACCCTAATCAGGCCAGGTTCAGGTTTAGTTGGATCCGGATGTTACAAATGATGTAGTGCCAGGTACCATAGTTATTTTAGTAGAAATGCACATACACTTATTGATTTTGAGCTAGCCATTCTTTTATTTCTAGAAGGTTTTCTATACATGCTAATATAGAAATGGGTACACTTGAGTATGCCTTGTCCATCGCCTTCCCAAAAGGAAGCCTGAAATTGTCTGTAATGTCTTTAGAGATTGCTTAGTAGGGATAGGAAGAATTTAGATTATGGTAAATCTGATACCCATGTATCGTGCCTTAGTAGATTTCTATTGAAAGGAGGTCATCTTTCAAAGACCTGGCGAGATCGAGTTTCTTTTCTATGGTGAAAGGAGAGTATACTTGGCTCGTGTCATTTCTAGCATGGTAACACAAAAATTACGAACCAAATTCCTAAGTAGTACCTGAGATTAATGTAAATACCCAGGTTCTACAAAATGTTTTTTTCATCGTAGCTACAGTGGTGTCGCATGTTGAACATGCGACACCTGAAAAGTTTTTTTTACCTCTGAACTACAGCGGTAGCGCATCTTAAAGATGCGATATGTATAACGCATATCCAATATGCGATTTCTGGGCTAAATAAAAGATGCACATATCCGATTCACCTCCCCACGCGCTCTCACACCTGACCGTCCTCCTCTGCCGCCCGCGACTCCCCCACTGTGCCACCCACCGTCCTCGACCTCCTCCTCTCCCACAAACCTCATTTTTTATCACTCCTAGGTGCGCAAAAAACTCCTTTTCCGTACCTTCTTTGATCGGTACCGTCCTAGCCTCCACCACCTCCCACTAGGGCTTAGCCATTGTTGCATACATTGAGACTTGGTAAAAAAATTTCCTTTAGATTATTGATTATATAATATGCATATGATTCTTCATTTCATGAATGTATTTTTTTACTTGTATGTTGTGTCACGTATTAGGTCGGAATGGAGGCGTTGTATTGTATGTTTCATTTGAAGGGTACGCTTATTGGCGGTTCGACGATTAACGTATGGGGGTTTGGATTAATGACTAATATGACGTTCGATGAGATGTTGAACTTGGTTTACCGTAAGTTCAACTTGGATGCCAATAGTCAAAAAATCCGATTACTACATCGCATCCCTCGAGGTCCAGGGGAAGAACCATCATTTTCATCTATCGTCGATGATATGATGTGCAGGGAGTTTTTGTGTATGCTCGGACCATTGGGAAATCAATGCCTACTGACATTATTGTTGAAGATGTCTCTGCGAGCGAATCCCCAATGTTGTCGATACCACGAGACCGTCTGTTGTCCCGAGCACACAACCAACTGTTGTCCGTAGCACACAACCAACAATCTTCCCTAGCATACAACCAACAGTTGTCCGTAGCATGGAACCCTCCTTTGACACTGATGTGCCTATAACGCAGCCATGTACGGATCAGGAATAGCGCATGAGTGACTCGTTGATGCGAGAGGTTAATCACGCTTTGGATGATTTCATCCCTTGGGGATCCGATGATGACCTGGAAGAAGGTAGTGAAGAAGATGTCGACGATATTGTGGTAAATGAGGAGATCCTAGTTGATGAACGAAGCACACAACAGATTATACCCCGTATATCCTTTTTTGGGGTTAGAGGATCCAATACTCGTTCAACCTATGAAGACGACATTCGAAAGAAGTCTCGACTTGATGGCGTCGTTGACGAAATACGCAAGGGTAGAACCTTCAAAAGTAGGGAAGACCTGATTTACGCTGTAAAGAAGTATCACATTCTGGCACACTATGACTTCATTGTTAAGGAATCCACCAGCTTGATACGGTCGGTTTTTTGCACACAGAGATCGAATGGATGTGTTTGGTATTTACGAGGACATTTTAGAAAATTTGATGGACTGTGGGTGATCTCCAAGGTTGTTGGGGTTCACACTTGTATAAACCATACAATTAATCAGGATCATCCTCAGTTGGACTACAAATTCATGTTCAGATCGTTGCTATCTCTTGTGAGGGATGACCCTAATGTTCGTGTTTCGAGTTGTGGAGCTCACATCCACGAGATGTACAACTATTGGGTTACCAAGAAAAGTGCTTGGGATGCTCGGAGGAAGGCAATCGGAATTGTATTTGGTGACTGGAAGAAGTTATACACTGAAATGCCTTATCTATTGCATGCAATGAAGGCTGCCATTCCTGGGACTGAAATTGATATTGAATACAGCGATCGTCCTGATCCTCGGAAACCGCATTGTCGTAGATTTCAATGATGCTTTTGGGCATTTGGGCCTTCCATTGAGGCATCCAAATATTACCGCCCTTTGGACAATTATGTAATTTGTGTGATTGTCTTTGTGCATCAATATATATATCCTTTGTGAATGTGTGTGCATCGATAACCCACATTTGTGATTGTGGAGACATATGTGAATGTGTGTGCATCGACAAGAAAGAAGAGCGTAAATTGAGCGGGAAGAGCTGGAATAGGCTACGATCTTAGTCTAGCAGAAGAGGAGGTTCATCCTTGGACTTATCTGGTCCCTTGTCCTAAGAAGACTAAAGGTCAGAAGAGCAGAATCAGCTCTCCAGCCCTATACTGACCTGTCATTTTCCAGGAAGAACTTCATATGTCGCGATTCCAGGAAGTTTCTCATATAATGCATGTTGAACATGCACGATATGAGATACTTCCTGAAAATGTTCCAGGAAGATACTCATATGGCGCATGTTCAACATGTGCTATATGAGAAACTTACTGGAATTGTTCCAGGAAGTTTCTCACATAGCGCATGTTCAACATGCGCTATGTGAGAAAGTTCCTGGAACTATCCCGGAACATATCCAGGGAGATCACCGTATATCGCATCTTTAAGATGCGCTACCACTGTAGTTCAGAGGTAAAAAAAATCTTTTCAGGTGTCGCATGTTCAACATGCGACACCAATATAGCTACGATGTAAAAAAAATATTTTGTAAAACCTGGGTATTTACGTTAATCCCAGGTACTACTTAGGAATTTGGTTCCAAAAACTACTTAGGAAGGGATGTTTATCTTATATTGCCTTTGCATATAATACAAAAGCACAAATTGTTAGTCTAGAGAACATCCCTATAATGAAAGAATTTTCTGAAGTATTTCCCAAGGAGATAACATGACTTGCATTAGATAGAGAGATTGAATTCGCTATTGGGCTAATACTAAGTACCACACCAATTGCTTTAGCACCCTACCGAATGGCTCTGGCTGAGCTTAGGGAGCTTGAGACTCTATTGTAAGAACTAACAAATAAGGGGTTTATTCAGTCTAGTATTTCTCCATGGGGAGCTCCAATTCTTTTTGTCCAGAAGAAAGATAGTTCCTTGAGGTTTTATATTGACTATCGGAGATTGAATCATGTAACAATATGCAATAACTATCATCTTCCTCGAATAGATGATTTGTTTGATCAATTGCAAGGAGCTTTTGTATTTTCCAAGATAGATTTAAGATCAGGACATCATCAGTTGAAGATGTCTCCAAGACCGCCTTCCGAACTCGATATGGACGCTATGAATTCTTGGTGATGCCTTTTGGATTCACAAATGTCCTTGCCATGTTTATGGATTTAATGAATCAAATATTTCGTCCTTTCTTGGACAAATTCGTGATTGTGTTTATTGATGATATTCTAGTATACTCACGGTCATAGGAAGAGCATAAAGAGCATTTGAGGATTGTACTGCAAACTCTGAAGGACTAAGGGTTATTTGGAAAGTTTGACAAATGTGAGTTTTGGCTGAAAAGGTCGCATTCCTTGGGCATGTTATTTCAAGAAAGGGTATTTCTATAGATCCAAGCAAAATTGAGGCAATTCTAAACTGGAAGCAACCGACTAATATAACAGAGATCCGAAGTTTTCTAGATTTGGTAGGATATTATAGAAGATTTGTAGAGAACTTCTCTAAAATTGTTGCCCATTAACAAGATTGACTAGGAAGGAGGTGAAGTTTGTTAGTGATAATGAACGTGAAAAGAGTTTTCAAGAACTTAAGAATAGTCTAACCTCAACACCAATCCTTAGCCTTCCATCTGGTAAGGGTGGATTTATTGTGTATTATGTTGCATCACATCAAGGGCTTGGATGTGTCCTGATGCAAAATGAAAAAGTAATTGCATATGCCTCTAGACAGCTTAAATCACATCAATTGAATTATCCTACACATGGTTTGGAATTAGCTGCTGTCGAATTTGCCTTGAAAATTGGAGGCACTACTTTTATGGTGATGCATGCCAAATCTTCACAGACCATAAGTTTCTTAAATATATCTTCTCCCAAAAGGAGCTCAATCTTAGACAAAGAAGATGGTTGGAATCGATTAGAGACTATTATTGCACCATTAAGTACCATCCTGGAAAAGCTAATTTAGTAGTGGATACTCTTAGTAAAAAATCAGGTGGTGTATTATCATCCATAATAGCAGAAAGACACCCGTTATTTTCATAATTAAGAAGAATGCATGCAAGTCTGGCCATAGATGATTCTAGAATTTTATTGGCCACTTTGTAAGTCAGACCTATATTATATGATAGAATACAAGAAGCCCAAACACAAGATCTTGCAATTAGAAGAATAATAGACAAAGTAGATGCATGAGGAGCATTAGATTTCAAAATAAATGAGCACATGGTATTATTTTTCAAGCAAAGATTGTGTGTTACAAAATCTCCAGAAATCAAAGTGAGATGTTAGAAGAAGCACATAACTCTATGTATGCAATGCACCCAGGTAATACAAAAATGTATATATGTTACTGGTGGTTAGGAATGAAAAGAGAGATTGCTGAATATGTTTCCATATGCCTAATTTGTCAACAAACCAAATTAGATCATATGCAGCAAGCTGGTGCATTGCATCCTCTTTTTATTTCTGGGTGGAAGTGGGAACATATCACTATGGATTTCGTTACTGGATTACCTAAGACTCGTTGAGGTCATGATGCCATCTGGGTAATTGTTGATAGGCTAACAAAATCTTCTCACTTCATAACAGTACACATGACATACACATTAGATCGTTTGGGAAAATTTTTTGTAGATGAAATAGTAATATCTAATAGAGATCTTCGTTTTACATATCGATTTTGGCCTTGTTTATAGAAAATTATGGGTACAAAGTTAGCATTCAACACATCTTTTCACCCACAAATAGATGACCAATCTGAACTTACTATTCAAACTCTAGAGGACATGCTGGGGGCATGTGTATTGAGTTTCAAGGATAGCTGGGATGAACATCGATCACTCATAGAATTCTCTTATAATAATAGTTATCTTACTGGCATTGGAATGGGTCCTTATGAAGTATTATATGGTCGACCATGCAGGACTCTCATTTGCTGGAATGAAGTAGGCGAACGTAAGTTGGTTGCACCAGAATTGATACAAAACTCAATAGAAAAGGTTGGAGAAATAAGGAAGCATTTGAAGATAGCACAAGATAAACACAAAAGTTATACAGATAAGAGGAGAGATTTTGAGTTTCGTTGGAGTATTTGTTATATGCATCACATGTATGGGAGATGGGTAAATGGATCTCTCAAGGATCTTTTACTCCATCCGGAGTTTAGTCCCACATCTACCCGTTTGGAGATGTAGAGACTCAGTGGGTGCTATATATAGACCCCACACCTCTTGTATTCAGAGAGAAAGTTAAATAGACTATCAGCCCTCCGTGGCGTTCTCCCGTGGTTTCATCCTCCTCCTTAGGGAGTAGGGTTCTACGTGAATCCCGTGTGTTCTTCATTTTCCTTATCATTATTTCTGATACGCATCCGCATTCTCTATTTTCTAACATGGTATCAGAGCGGAGTCAAATTCCTAAGTAGTACCTGGGAATTACATAAATACCCAGGTTCTACGTAATGTTTTTTTACTCAAAAACTACAGAGGTGTCGCATGTTCAACATGCGACATCCCTTAAGTTTTTTTTTACCCAGAAATTACGTTTGTGTTGCATGTTGGATATGCGCTATAGATAACGCATATTCAACATGCGATATCGACCCTAATTAAGCCCCGCGCCCAGCGGCCTTCTCATTTCCCCGCCCTTGCCCCGACAACTCCTTCCTTTCCAGCAACCCAGCCGCCCCCGACGCCCTCCTCTCCACCCGCATCTTCTGATCTCCTCCTCTCTCAACAACACCCTTTTTGGTCACTCCTAGCCCCGCGGAACACTCCTTTTCCGTGTTTTCAGTGATTGGCACCGTCCTAGCCGTCCCCGCTTCTCATTAGGGCTAATCACTTGTTGCGAAGAATTGGACTTGGTAAAACGTTTTCTTTAATTTTTTTGTATCATATGCATGTTATTTTCATTTCTCGAATGTATGACGTTTGCTTGTACGTTGTGTCACGTATTAGGTTAGAATGGAGCAGTTGTATTGTATGTGTCATTTGGGTAGTACACTCATGTCCGCATCGTCAACCAACGTGAGGGGGTTTGTGTTGACTCCTAATATGACGTTCGATGAGATGTTGAACTTGGTTTACCGTAAGTTCAACTTGGATATTGACAGTCAAAACATCCGATTATTACATCGCATCCCTCGAGGCCCAGGGGAGGAACCGTCATTTTCATCTATTGTCGATGATGATGATGTGCAGGCAGTTCTTGTGTACGCTCGGACCATTGGGAAATCAATGCCTACCGATATTTATGTTGAAGATGTATCTGTGAGCGAAGTCCCAACTGTTATGACTAACAAGGGACCGTCTGGAGTCCGAGCACACAAGCAGCAGTTGTCCGCAGCACGCCACCAAGAATTGTCCCAACATGGGACCCTACTTTGATACGGATGCGCCTGTAACGCAGCCAAGCACGGTTCAGGATTTGGGCTTGAGTGAGCCGTTGCAGCGAGAGGTTAACCGGATGGATCGGGATTTCATCCCTTGGGGGACCGATGATGACCTGGGAAGAAGGTAGCGAAGATGTCGAAGATGATCTGATGGACGAGGAGCTCCCAACTGATGAACAAACTGCGCATACTATTACACCCCGTATACCCTTTTTTGGGGTTAGAGGGTCTAATACTCGTTCAACATATGAAGACGACATTCGAAGCAAGTCTAGACTTGATGGTGTTGCTGACGAAATCCGCAAGGGTAGGACGTTCAAATGTAGGGAGGATTTGGTTTACGCTGTGAAGAAGTTCCACATTCTATCACATTTTGACTTCATTGTCAAGGAATCCACCAGCTTGATATGGTCGGTTTTTTGTTCGCAGAGAGCAAATGGTTGCGTTTGGTATTTACGAGGACATTTCCGAAAATTTGATGGACTGTGGGTGATCTCCAAGGTTGTTGGGGGCACATACTTGTATAAACCCAACAGTTAATCAAGATCACCCTCAGTTGGACTACAAATTCATGTCCAGATCATTGCTAACTCTTGTTAGGGATGACCCTAATGTTCGTGTATTTAGTTGTAGAGCTCACATCCACGAGATGTACAACTACTGGGTTTCAAGGAAAAGGACTTGGGATGCTCGAAGGAAGGCCATCGGAATTGTATTTGGTGACTGGAAGAAGTCATACGCTGAAATGCCTTTTCTTTTGCATGCAATGAAGGCTGCTATTCCAGGGACTGAAATTGATATTGAATACAGCGACCATCCTGATCCTCGGAAACCTCTCTGCCGCAGATTTGAACGATGCTTTTGGGCATTTGGTCCTTCCATTGAAGCATTCAAATATTGTCGGCCACTGATTAGTGTTGACGGGACACATTTGTACGGGAAGTACAAACAAAAACTGCTCATTGCTTGCGGGGTTGATGGGGATAAACATATTGTTCCCCTTGCATTCGGGATCGTCGACGAGGAATCCTTGTCGTCATGGAAGTGGTTTCTTTCGTTGGTTCGTCTAAGGGTAATCGGCATACGAGCTGGACCAATATGTATCATCTCCGACAGGCATTCTGGTATAAAAGCCGCTATGAAAGATGCTGACGTGGATTTATTAGAACCCTTTGCATATTGGCGGTTTTGTACGAGACACGTCGCGAGCAACTTCAATAGCGTCTTTAAAAATGGCTCCATGAAAGCTCTGGTGCAAGCCGCAGCATTACAGACGACACCTAGGAAGTTCGCGTACTTCATGAGGAAATTACAAGAGTGGAATAATGGAGCAGCTAGATGGTTTTCAACTCATGATTGTCGTCGTGAGCAATGGACCTTGGCCTATGACGGTGGGTATAGGTTTGGTCAGATGACTATAAATCTGAGCGAAAGCTATAATGCAGTTCTTAAAGATGCCCGTTGCTTGCCAATCTCTGCGTTAATTGAGAAGACCTTTTATAATTGTGTGTCATACTTCATTCAGAATTTTGAAGAAGCAAGCGCAGCCATTGCTGCTGGTCGAAAATTCACGCATTACGCATCCACAGAGCTGACCCGTTGGACTGCAGCTGCGAATGGGCACACAGTAACCCAGGTACAAGTACAACCAGAAATATTATTCGAGGGGTCTACCAGGGCTTGACGGACGTCTACTGGTATTCGCGGGCGCAAACAGTACACGGTAAACTTGCTACAAAGGAAATGCACTTGCAACAAGTGGCAAATATATCGTATCCCATGTTCCCACGCCATTGCAGTCATTTCAAAGCGTCGGGCTGATGTATATTCCTATGTTGTAGATTCCTATGTTGCCGACGACGAGAGACACATGTACGTCGGATCCCTTTGGATGACCGGCTACTGCCTTACGTAGTCGAAGCAGGATTTGGATGCATCTCAGAGCTCGAGTTCATTACCCTGGATTGGCATCTGGTGACAGCTTTAGTTGAACGGTGGAGACCCGAGACGCACACCTTCCACATGCCTAGTGGGGAGATTACTATCACCTTGCAGGATGTGGCATTCATCTTGGGGCTGCGAATTGATGGGCCCGCGGTTACCGGGGAGACAACACCTGGAGCGACATGGGCAGATACATGCGAGGAATTGTTTGGTGTTAGGACACTGCCCGCAGACATAGTTGGCAGCAGGGTGTCAGCAAGCTGGCTGTCCACCAATTTTTCAGAGTTGGCTGAGGATGCAGACGAGCTAGTCGTACAGAGACATGCTCGAGCGTACATTTTGCAGTTGCTTGGTGGAGTACTTTTCACGGACAAGTCTGGTTCCTTGGTTTCACTTATAGCTCTACCACATCTAAAGGATTTTGAGTTCTCTGGGACATTGAGCTGGGGATCGGCCGTGCTTGCATATCTTTACAGACACCTATGTTTGGCAGCGGACATGGCGACCGAGGAGATTGGAGGCTCGGTCATACTACTTCAGCTCTGGGCTTGGGAGAATTTCCCCCACATTGCTCCAGTTGTTAGGGACGGCAGAGAATGGTACGGGCGCCCGTTAGGAGTCCGCTGGGCAACGACGTTTGCCCATCGTAGACAGCCCACACACGTGGTGAGACCCTACAGGGATGCTTTTGACATGCAATCACCCGACCAGGTAATTTTACATTTACAAATTTTTCCTATATCAACAAAACAAATACTAATCATAATACAATTTTTGCATTCAGGTATTTTGGACTCCCTATACGGATGAGATCCGCGCCCATCTCCCAGCCAACTCTCTTGAGGGCGAACACATTTGGAGAGCTGAAGTGCCTTTGATATACTTCCACATTGTGGAGTATTACTACCCAGATCGGTTCAAGAGACAATTTGGGGGTCTTCAAGATATCCCAAGTCGTTGCTCCACATTTCCAGAACTACACGCTATCGATTTGAGGGGGAAAGTACATGTGGATTGGAGGGCAAAACACAGCTTGTATATTGCCCGCTGGGATGAGCGGGAAGTTAGAATTATTCGCATCGATCGGTCCAAAGGGGTATTCGCGACACCCGCATACGAGCAATGGTATCGGACCATTACTCGAAGATTTGTCGGACGTTTGGGTGCAACTCTGGCAAGCAACGTAAGTACTCGAACTATAAATTTTTTGGTAAATTAATTATCAAAACTGTTTCAAATTTACATCTACGTATTTTCCTTGGATGCAGCTCGCTCTGTGGAGCCGTGTCTACGACATTGGACACGAGGAATGCTGCGAGATTGCGGCACAAGCGAAGGCAGAAATGACGGAGTGGCTGTCATTACAATTTGCAGATGCAGTCACGTTACATGACGAGCGTGCAGATGTGGCCAGGGAGGAGGCAAGGCGAGGAAGGGCAAGAGGACGGGGACGAGGAAGAGGTCGAGGTAGGGCGCGTGAACAAGTCGCGGAACCCATGGACTTTGAAGAGGCCGCTGCGGAGGATGATAACATTGCGCAAGGAGACTACTTCACACCTGCCACCGAGCGACCAAGAGAGGACTTGCCAACGCCTCAAGCACCGTTGAGGCATGGATTGGACCCCAGCCAGACACGACCAACTTACTGCACACTAACGCCGCCGTCTATGCCTACATTCGAGGAAGATGCCCCAGGACCCTCTGAAATCCACATGATAGACGAAGCGAACCGTCTATTACCGTTCCATCCTCCAGATTCTACGATTACATACCAGCGGAGGAAAAAACGTTGAATTGTAATCAATGTAATTTTTAATATGATGCAAAAAATGTAATGTGTATTCATGAACAAGTCTACTTATAATCAATATTTGAAATGTCTTCTTTGATATTTGGAATGTCTAGAATGTTTGCAATGTCTGGAATGTTTACAAAAAGATGTCAATTTACGTTAGAAACATGGAATTGGCATGCCTTTTCAAGGGTTTTTAGAAAGTTGAAATTCCAAAGCCCACACTTGGACAACCATTTTCGCGGAAAAATTCCTGTAAGGATGACGCATATTGAACATGCGTTATATGTTCAAATTTCAAAGCCCACACCTGCCCAACCATTTCCTGTAAGGGTGACGCATATTGAAAATGCGTTATCAATCCCTGCAAGAATGTCGCATATACAACATGCGATACCTGTACAGGAAATTTCGAGACCTGCGATACCTGTACAGAACATTTCGAGACCATCTTCGAGGGGAATTCCCTGGACATATGTCGCATGTTGAATATGCGTTATCTATTGCGCATATCCAACATGCGACACAAACGTAATTTCTGGGTAAAAAAAACTTAAGGGATGTCGCATGTTGAACATGCGACACCTCTGTAGTTTTTGAGTAAAAAAAACATTACGTAGTACCTGGGTATTTAAGTAATTCCCAGGTACTATTTAGGAATTTGACTCTATCAGAGCGGGTTCAATTCTTGAGGAGTTTTATATTCTTTATTTTTGTATTCGAGATTCGATATATTGTTCGTTGTTCTTGAAAACCATTATTTCTGTTCATGATCTTTGTTCATGATCTTCGTAATCTAATATTCTGAGTTCAAACGGAAGATGAAGTTCATCTAGGGTTTTGTTGAAACTCTATTTTATGTCAACACCAATTTTTGGAGAACGATGCTTGCAGTTCAGATGATATTCTAGATTACGCCCTTTCCCCGGATAAACGCAGGCGGCGCAACCAGGTCCTGGCGGTGCTCGAGTATCCACGCGCATCGAAGCCCCAGTGGCGAGCCCGATCTCGCAAGGGCTCCAGGCTGCCGCAAGCAGACCTCACACGCGATTCTCTATAGGCGGAGCCGCTCCAGAAAGGCGGCGGCTCGATTGCATCTCGGCCCCATGCGCTTCATCTTGATCTTTCGGCGATGCGACATCCCAATAGTCGCTCCTCTTCAGTAGAAGTAGGTGGGGATGGTCGCGGCGACCAAAGGGCTTCGAAGCTATGTTCTCTTCCCTCACCGCAAATGGAACCGCCAGCCCTAGGCTAGACCTCCTCTCACGCTCGCGTCGAGCAAGGCGGCAACGAACACAAGCCCTAGTGACTTCCTGGCTACAGTGCGCATGTTCTGCTGCACAGAGCCCCGTCGCAGGTTCCCATCTTCAGTTTCCTTCAGCTCCACTGTCGCATACAGGAATCCAAGCGAACTCCGGTGACACGCTGCTCTTAAGCGCACACCTTCCCAGGTCGCGAGCACCATCGACGATGCTCCTCCATCTTCAGCTCGTAGGTGGCGTGCAGATTCCATCGTGGGGTGATTGCGTGTGAGGGGAAAGATCCCCCATCGGGGGCGACGCATGGATACGAGGGGGTTCCCACGATAGGAACCCTAGTCTCTTGTAGGATTGCAAGGGGCTCGATGGCCATCCTTTATTTAAAAAATGTGAGCCCAGTTTTGGGTTGGAGCGTTTGCAGGGTAAAAAAACTGTATTTTGTTTTTGAGCCCATTATTTGGGTCAAGAAAATTATGATTCAAAAAAAAGAGAAGAGAAAGAAGAGGAAAATAAAAAAAATAAAAAAAGAGATGCGTACAAAAGAAAAGCCATACACAAAAGATTTACAAAGAGAGAGAGATGAAAAGCCGAGGAAAAATGGCAATGACTTGTTAAAAAAAGTGATTGATTGAAGCTGATAAAAAAAATTATGTGAACGACTTATTTGAGGAAAAATTTTGTGATGACTATTATAAAAAAATAGTTGAAGAAAAAAATGTTGCGAGAAAAACCGATTTTTTTAAATGGGTTTATTTTTGTTTTTCTCATGACATTATATTCTCCAAACTTTATCAATGTTCATTTTACAAAAAGTATGGGAGTAAGGGTGAGTATTATGTAAAGTATCGGTTCTGTTGCAAGATTCAGATGTCAGATCCAAACCAACCAGATGTTTAGACTCTACAGTTCAGATTATTCAGACACGACGATTGGTTTCGAGTCCTCATTCAGACACATACTTGTATGCGGTCTTTTCAGGTGTGCACATGTATGCCATCTTTTGTCGTGGTCCCCATCATTCTTGTGTTACTTCCAGAGTTTTCATGCAAGCCATAGAGACTTTAGAGTAGAGGACCATTCCCTATGCCATGTTGGTAAGGGTTTTCATGTGGTATCATAGGGACTCCAGAGTAGAGTATCATTCTCTGTGCCAGATATGAGAGAGACCCAATTCTCCGACGAGGAGACTTTTAGACTCCATTCTCTAGCGGCCGTGGACTCCGACGAGGATTGCACTTCCACAACCCTTTCAGTTTGGCCCTTTTCAGAGATGGAGCAGTTGTCCACTTGATGTGTTAGGCCAGAGTACTCCTACGAGGAGACTCATTTCCAGTTGCAGTGACTCTAACAGGTGCAGTTCAGAGCACACGCTCCCTGACAAGGTGATCCAATTGACTCGCACTCCAGCCCGTTCGTCCTCCTCACCTGCACGACGTGAGAAGCAACGTCCTTGACAACAACCGACAGTTATGCACGTTGAGTTGATATTGTCTATAATGTCATGTAGCGTAAGTTGAGTTTCTTTCTGTTTGTCTAAGCTGAGCATTACATGCTCCAGCTTGAGGAGGAGTGTTGGAGTATTTGTTATATGCGTCACATGCATGGGAGATGGGTAAATGGATCTCTCCAAGATCCATTTATCCCATCTGGAATTTAGTCCCACATCTACCAGTTTGGAGATGTGAAGACTTAGTAGGGGCTATATATAGAACCTCACACCCCTTGTATTTAGAGAGAAAGTTGAATAGACTATCAAACATCTGAGGCGTTCTCCCGTGGTTTCATCCTGCTCCTTAGGGAGTAGGGTTCCACGTAAATTCCACGTGTTCTTCAATTTCTTTATCACTATTTCCGATACGCTTCCACATTCTCTATTTTCTAACAAGTTTCAAGTAGGGGAGCATGTATTCCTGCGAGTATCTCCATGGAAGGGTTTGATCAGATTCGGTAAATGTGGGAAGCTGGATCCAAGATACATTGGTCCATATGTGATTATTGAAAGAATATGCAACATAGCATATCGCCTTCAGCTTTCGCCGGAATTGACAAAGATACATGATGTCTTTCATGTTTCTACCCTTCGAAAATACATCCCAGATCCATTTCATGTTATCGAACCGCAAGAAGTACAATTGAAGGAGGACCTTTTTTATGAAGAAGTTCCAGTATAATTTTTTGTCAAAGTTCAGGAACTACGAACGAAAAAGATACATTTAATAAAAGTACTATGGAAAAGCTATGCAGTAGAAAAAGCCACTTGGGAAAGAGAAGATGAAATGCGATCTCAATACCCACGCTTCTTCCCAAGCTGACTGAGGTACGTAAAATTCGAGGACAAAATTTATTCTAAGTAGGGGAGTATTGTGACATTCTTATACTTTAGAGGTATTAAGAATAGGATGGTTGGTAACCTTCATTTACGATGTTATAATGATAGAAGTACCATATTAAAGTTCCA
Source organism: Ottelia alismoides (assembly GCA_037367405.1). Lineage (NCBI taxonomy): Eukaryota > Viridiplantae > Streptophyta > Magnoliopsida > Alismatales > Hydrocharitaceae > Ottelia > Ottelia alismoides. Next base: position 363,435 of record JAZKJV010010088.1, read on the forward strand.
TAGATCTCGACTTGGAAATTGTTATAATATCCATCTTTACGAGTTGATTCTAATGGATTTTGAATCATACAAATTTGATGTCGTTATGAATTTCTATGAATTTTTGAATTCAGAATAGAGATGATGTTTTGCTAAGCTCAAAATCAATCTTAATCATTATCATTAGGAAAAATTAATTATGATTAAGGAGATTAATGATGCCTAAGAGATTAACGATGAATAAGGATCTTAACCATGGATTAATGTAGGCTAACCATAATCAATCTTGATAAGTACTAATTATCGAAGTTAGTGTAAATTAAGTGTCATTAGAAAAATCATGGTTTAAATGAGCAAAAACCATGGGCAAAACCATAGGTATAGAAACCATGGTATTAGAAAAAAACATGGTATTACGATAAAAACCATGGTATTTATCAAACCATGGGCTGAAACCATGCATGTTTAAGCCATGGTTCCCCCTTTCGGAGGCCTATTAATACCCCCAACCTCGTCAGTCTCAAGCATCCACTCCACAAACATGTTCCTCCAAATTTTGGTAAAAGTAGTTAGGAAGCCCATAGCGAAGCTCTGCCAGCAAGTAGAGGAAGGATCCGAGTGTGAGCAAGGCATATTACAGATTTCAGGAGGAAGTTTAGTAAACTCAAGCCATTCTTTCTTATTTTCTTAGCATATAAGAGGAATCTATGCCGGAATTTCCTTTAGAAATATGACCTTTTAAGTGGAACCCCTACCGAAATTTTCTTAAAAAACAACACCTCTTAAGGGGAAACACCGTCAAAATTCTA